>ML685764.1:18645904-18682295 GCA_007922175.1 Pelusios castaneus
ACACCACCTCTGATCCTTTTCTTGTTGCTGATATACTTATAGAACCCCTTTCTGTTATCCTTCACATCTCTTGCTAGCTGCAACTCCAATTGTCCTTTGGCCTTTCTGATTTTATCCCTGCAGTCCTGAGCAATATCTTTATACGTCTCCCTTGTCATCTGTCCAAGCTTCCACTTCTTGTAAGCTTCCCTTTTATGTTTCAGCTCCCCGCAGAGTTCCCTGCTAAGCCACGCTGGTCGCCGTCCACATTTGCTGTTCTTTCTGCACATCGGAATGTTATCTTCCTGTGCCTTTAACAGGGTTTCTTTAAAATACAGCCAGCTGTCTTGGACACCTTTCCCCTTCAGATCAGCCTCCCATGGGACCTTGCCCATCAGCTCCCTAAGGGAGCCAAAATCTGCTTTTCTGAAGTCCAGGGTGTGTGTTCTGCTTCTTTTAGTAACGATTTGTATGCATATGCTTTACATTGAAGATTATCAGTTTTCATTAGTGGCAGTAATTTAGAGAATAACAGTGTAATGATTATGTGAGGGCTGTAGTTTTTCTGGAAGAAGATTGATATTTTTTCTGTAGTTTTACACATTCTTACACAGCAAATCAAATGTAAAACTCCAGTCCATCTCTCTGCCTCCTTTATAGAACCCCAATAAAAATGTAAAGGACACAATTTTGAAAAATGTATATTGATAAATTAAAACTTTGTATGGAAAAATCTCTTATGAGTTTAAATGTTTTGGACCAAATTCCACCCTGTTACAAGTGGGCCACAACTCTATAACTGAATTTGGACACAGTGCTTTTCTGTGTGAGTCAATTGGTATTTGTTCACTGTTGTTTGATACTGTCAAAGGCCTACAACACTGTAATCTCAATATTATGAAAATGGCAGGGAGGTTCTTTTTCAATAACAAATGAAATGACTCATCCTAAACATCAGTTAACATTATTGCATTTTTAGTAATGATTGCTAAAACGTTATTAATAATTTTCTTCTTGAAATTTTTATAGCTATCATCAGCTGCTGTCATATGGTATTAAGAGAATGTGATGCCCAATGGGAAATGTTATAGTAGAAAGAGAACGTGGTCATCTTAGGAATCTCCAGTTAAGTAGGCTTGTGTATGGAAAAATCATTTTCTGGGCTATAATTTGATAAGAAAACCATTAATTACCTTTAACAGCGAGAATCAAATTATTTGCTGGAATATGTGATGGTACAAAACCATGTTAGCTGAAATAGTAATAAACTATGTCTATTAAAAAATAATTCCCAATCCTGCTTGCACTGGAATTGATGAGTATTCATTAGAATGTGGTTAAAAATAACTATGAGCCTAACATACATTTTAAGGTAATATTTTTGTTGTAAACTAATAGTACATTTGTTAGGTGAGTACAATTTCAATTAATGTTTACCTCATGATGATTTTAAGTGTTAGATTTTGAGGGTGTTGACTTTTAAAGAAAGCAATCCTAATTATGGGTCTACCTGCATGAAAAATTCAGTTGAATTAAATGGGAAATTTGAGTAGTAATGTTTTTAAGCAAAGACAGCAAGACTGGGCTTTTTAAATGTATTTATTTTATTTTTATTTTAGTGTTTAAGAAATAAAGAAAAAGAACAGCTGTATTTAAAGGAAACAGTTCTCTCCCATAATGATACCCCTTTGCTCTGGAGGTGCAAAGAAGCTGTAACCTGACCAGAAATCCCAGCTGAGAATCCTCATTTGGCACTGAGCTAGCATTGCTGACCCCAAGGCAATTCCCCACCTCAGCTCTTAATGTAAGGCAGGTGGCAAGAGGCTTGGCCACAGTGCTATTTTTAGCTGGCAAACAGTCCTTAGGGGATCATTACCAGCGTAGAGCCATCCAGAGATGTCATTTCAGAAAAATTCAGGGAAGAGCGGCAGACAAACTTGGGTCAGCACATAGAACATCACATATGATTGTATTATATCCTGCAAAGTCGGGGGTGGGTGATTGGAAGGTGTATTGGAGCATATAGAACTATGAAGAGTTGGGAAGTGGCAACAAAGTTTTGGGGGAGCAACTGCCATCAGTGCCTCATAACCAATGACAGCCCCAAAAAACTGCCTCAGAATCAGCAAATGCAGCTAGCTCTTTTGTGCCCAGCTCCTTCTGCTTCATCCAAGGGATGATTGATTGAAGCAAGGAATCTATCTCACAACCTGTGGGAACTGGTGATTCAGGGGATTGGCAATTGGATAGAGGGGCTTTTCACTCAGATGATCGGTTTTAAATCCAGATCAGGTCTATACTGGTTGAAATAATATCATCTGACTGCAGATCTGCAGCAGCCTACATGAAATAAGGTGGTGGTCCCCCTTCACTTCCCCCTGGATAGCTGTGCACAGTCTAAAAAACACAACTGCATTTGGCACTCTTGTTAGTGCACTAAGTGATGAGACCAGGGATTGAGTAGGAATGATGAACTACCATCTGGCCTGTGGAAAGAGTATCTGAAATAGATATGAGGGACACAGAGTGCCAGGAAGCTTGCACTATTTCTGCCTATAATGTACCTATTCTGCTACCCCGAACTTCAAGTCCATACTTTAAAAAAATGCTTTCAGGAGTTTTACTCTGTTTCCCCAGCACTTTTGTCTCTGGACACTGGAGCACTGATTATATTAGGGCATCAGCATCCCAGTTTAGGATCATAGAAAAACTCTCATATAAAGAGAGATTGAAAAGACTGGGATTGTTTCCCTGAGAAAGTACATTAAAATAAGAGGTGACGTGATAAAAGGGTGTAAAATAATGAATGGCATGAAGGTCAGGGAGGAGCTTCTGTTCTTATCTCCCAATACAAGAAAAAGGAATGTTCAGTCATACTGAAAGGCTGCAAATCCAAGACTGATAAAGGGAAATACTTTCACACAGTGAGTATTAAGACAGCCGAACTCATTGCCATAAGATTTTGTGGCAAGGAATTTAGCAAGATTCACAGAGGGTTTGGACACTTATGTGGATAAAAATATCTAATTATAATCCTTCTTAAAAAAAGGTTGGGAAGAGAGATACAATCTCGTTCTTCAGAGTTTAATCCATAATAATTAGATGAGTTTATGATGAGACCTTGAGGAGGAACAGATTATTTAATTTGTTTACTGCAGTGTTTCTTTCACTTTCCATTTGGAGTTGACCACTGTTGGAGAGGGGATACTGGACTAGACCTACCACGGGTATGATCTACTATGGTAATTCCTATGTACCTAGTGAGATTTTAGCCATACTAGAAGTATCTTTGGATCTTCCAGATTTCCTTTGATGCTCTATACTTTTTACTATCTTCTAAAAAATTCCATTTTGTTGATGTGTCAATGGCCTGAATGGTCAGAAGCATCTTTCTCTGCTCCATCTTTTGAGTAGAAATAGGGCATCTACACCACTGGGCCAGTTGGGTAAAGAATATACTATTTGTTTGAAGTCAAGTTAAAAAGTGCATTCTCTCACCAGTGAGTTGAGCAGGATGCTGTGCTGGTGTTGCAGATCTTTTGTTGCTTTAAAAAAAAAAAGAAATTAAGAGCAAAGGTTCTGTTTTCATAAAATGTTTATGTCCTTAACCTGTTCACTGTTCAATTATATGTGAAGCCTGAGATTTATCAAATCAGGGAATTAGGGCCAAATTTTAAAAAGCAATTAGCCACCTAAAGATGCAAAGAGGTGTACGGTGGGATATTCAAATGCATATGGTGCCTAACTGCCTTGAAATCAATTTAGGAACTTAAATACCTTTAAAAATCTGGCCCTTAAGCATGCAAATTCCTTAGGCTTCTTCCAAAATTCCAGTACAAACTGTTAATTTTGGAAGAAACTAGTGCTGGCCAGTAGCAGTGTGGCAAGATGTAGCTGCACAGTGGACAAAATGTTAACTCTGATAAGGTTATATGAGTTTAATTGAAGGCAAAATGTGTCCTTCTTCTTGTTGGTGGCTGAATTAAAGCATCACAGTTTTTAAAGAGCTGCCAACTCGTTTGTGCAGGTACTATACACATGGCTGAGGGTAATATTGTAATATTTTAGTAATATTGTAATATTGGTAATTTTGATTTTATAAATTTGTTTTTAATATCTGAACGCTTTGTCATTAGGATCCAGATTTTTGGCCCCACCCCCACTGTTTTCTGCTGCCCAAGCAGTTTAAAGAAGCTACAGACAGAGTGGGTAGGGCCACCATGAGGCATCTGTCTGCACAGGGCAATCCTGGGGTTCCACATAGCTGCTTCATTCCTACTCAACCGTCTCACAGCCAGCTGGACAAGGGAATATCACAAGGAAATGGGACCTTTCTGAGCTGCAGCAATCCCAAGATGGCTGACTACCCCATTGGGGCTGTAAGCAAGCAGGTCAGACAAACCAGGGACTAGGCAACTCCAGATGGCTTCATGATCCGGGGCTTACAGATTAATGGATTGTAAGGCCATAAAGGAGCATTACCAGAAATCTTCTCCCCAAATGTAGACCATGATCAGGTTAACTTCTCTTGGATAAATAAATAGATTCAGCTTCTTAAGTCTCTTTCTGTAAGGCCGTTTTTTACAAACTTCAAACCCTTTTCTTTTAAACATTATTCAATATTTCAACCTACCCATTGAACTGTAGATATCAGAATTGGGCACACTGTTTTGGTAATGGTCTCACTAACACCATATGCAGAAGTAACTGCACCTTCCTTCTCCCTGCTTTTATATCCAGCAACTGCATTAACTCTCTTAGCCATAGAATTGCACAAAAGCTCGTGTTCAGTGGGTTATCCACCAACTCCTTCATGAGTTACTGCTTTCCAGTACAGTCTTCAATCTTATAAGTATGACCAGTGTGTTCTTTGTTTCTAGGTGTATGACCTTGCATTTGACTGAATATTAAAACACATATTGTTTAATTGACTGCATTTTGTGAAGCAATCTTGATCATTCAACATAACCATTTATTACTCTGTCATTATTTGCCACTCCCACAATTTGTGTGGCATTAGCAACCTTCACCACCAATAATATTTTATTTTCTTCTAGACCTCTAATAAAGTTACTCCTAGTAAGGGACCAAACCAAATCCTTCTGAGATGTCACTAGAAACACCCCCATTGGATGATGATTCACTATTTACAATTAGGTTTTTTTTACATTTAATTAGTTATCCTTTTTTAATCCAATTTAAATGTGATGCATTGATGTTATTTAGTGGTTTTTTACATTCCATATCAGTCTTTCTATGGCTTTCTCTTGGATTGATGTCTGGCTATTCAGGTATAATTACCAGAGTCATCTCATGTACCCAGTTAAAATATGGCATAACATAACATTGTTTTTTTTTCCAGTCCTCTGGGTGGACTTCCACAGTTTCAATCTCAGTGATCCAAAAAAGCTAATTCTTTTGAAACTCTTGGATGCACATTATGAGGTCCTGTAGATTTAAAAATCATTTACCTTAAGGGGTCGCTGTTTAGCATTCTCCCTGCTTACAGTGGAATAGAAAGTATTGCATTATTACTGCAATACATCATTCAATTTCTTTCCCAATACATAACAAAAATATCTGTATTATGCAATATGTTTCCTTACAATGATGGGCACAGCATAAACTAAACTACAGATTTGCAGTACACACACTTCTTATCACAGACCTGAAATAAAGAGGGTCAACCCTTGTTCAGGGACTTTTACCAGAAACCTGCAGAAAGCACAAACTAACTTAAATTGCCACAGAACTCTTTTTCTGAGCTCAGTTCATATGAAAGTACTTCTATCTGCCAGCATTGTGCGCTGACTTTGAATAAGGAAGTGCACTTCACTGAATATACATATGAAAAATACTGAATAACATAAGTCCTTCAGCTATAGCACTAAACAGTATTTGCACTACAATCACATATCTACTGCAGCATTTGACATTATTATTGCTTCACAGGTGCGACAATCCTTATTCTTTGCCCTGGTGAGAGAATGGTGGTTAACTTCTATTTCTCTTTTAACTGTTTACATTTTTCCTTCAATCATAGTTTGTCTTATCTCTAGCTCTGCAGGAGGGCAATCATCAGTGAGATCTGTCGGGAATACATTGAGGCTGATGTATCTAATGGAACCTGCACTTATAGCTAGACCTGCCAATAACCTTAGCACCATTACTGAAGATAGCTTTTTCACAAGATTGGCTTCTTCTTGCAAAGATTATTCACTACCCTATGTGCAAATAAAAGCAGCCATTATTGCCCTTTATTTCCCACCTCTACTTTCCTTACACAGCTCTTTATTATTATTTGTGATAGCAATAAAGAACAACCTCAATCTTTGCCATCATTTGATAATAACAATTCTTAGCACTTCTCATGTTCAAAAAGCTTTGCCGTCATTATCTAATTAATCTTCACAACCGCTCCATGAGGTAAATAAGGAAGTAAATATTATCCTCATTTTATAGATGGAGAAACTGCAGCAATGAGTTTAGCCTGATTTTCAGAGGGATAGTGTATTCTCTCTGCTTCCACTGAAGTTAGAGACCTATAGGTGTAAGTTACTTGTGCATGACTACAGAGGAAATCAGTGTTAGTGCTCAGAATAGAATTTGGAAGTTCCACCTTCTTGGTTGCATGGCCAGGTAGTTGGCCACCCTTCTCCCACTTGAGTTTTCCACAAACCTCACTATAAAATCTAGGGTGCTAATGATATCCTGGATCTGATTCCACACATGAAACTTTCTGTCTGGATTTTCATTTGAAGTATCAGCACCACAATCAATCAAATGTCATAACAATTTCAAAATTTCAACTTCAAAACGATCAAATTTTCTTCACCTTTCACATCAGAAGTTTCATCCCTTCTGGATTTTAATTAGGCTTCTTCTCTCTATAGAGAGATGCCTTTAATCTGTTAAAAGTCAAAACAGTGTAATTCAGGCATCAGTTTTCATATATTTTATGTCTTTGTAAAGTTTTCTTATGAACCCTTTTTACAGAAGTTCCAGTTACTTTGAAATACTGCTGTGTTCTAAGCCCTAGACAAGTTGCATTTCACCAAAGCGTCCCTAATTCATGGGAGCTGCTATTTTACCAGACACTATGTTCCTTAATCAGCAGAGTTGTACACCATGTAGATAGTAAAAGTGCTTAATAAAAATCATTTAATTCTAAATTACAAGTGCACTTAACCCTAAATATATTAAAACTGATTGTTTGACGTATTGCAATGAGTAGGTAGAAATTTAAAAAATAAAAGCTTCTTTTATTTACTTCAAAGAGCACAAACCTTATAGTCCTTAGGCATGAACCCTGGTACTAATGTCATGATGTTATGCTATGATAAACTAATCCATTTGGGGCTTTTAAGCTGTAAATATGAAGTACTTGAGTCTGATCAGTGACAAGAGGAAGAACTGAGTTTCCAAAGTAAAGAGCTAGCATTAAGACTAGTCTTCCTCCTTCATGGCTCTTGGAAATCCTGTATTCATACTGGAGTTTTGCTGCTGTTTTATTAATCTGTTCTTTAATATAGGAAGAGGTATAACTTAGGATGTGGGCTCAGTGATAAGGTATGCTTTTAAAGATGGTATACAGTCTCAATAAAACATTATAAAATATATTACTGTTTATACATATGTCATAATAGGAAAAATTGCATTCTTCACTTATGCTTGTGTTTTGGGCCTGCCATTACAGAAAGGGTGTGGATAAACTGGAAAGAGTTTAGCGGAGGGCAACAAAAATGATTAGGGGGCTGGAGCACATGACTTAAGAGAAGAGGCTGAGGAAACTAGACTTGTTTAGTCTGCAGAAGAGAAGAATGAGGTGGGATTTGATAGCAGACTTTAACTACCTGAAAGGGGGCTTGCTCCAGGGAGGATGGACATAGGCTGTTCTCAGTGGCAGAAGATGACAGAACTAGGAGCAATTGTCTTCAATCTAGACGTCCCCCACTGCAATTTCATATTAGGAAAAAATGTTTTCATTAGGAGGGTGGTGAAGCACTGGAATGGGTTACCTAGTAAGGTTGAGGAATCTCCATCCTAAAAGGTTTTTAAAGTGCAGCTTGATAAAGCCCTGTCTGGGATGATTTAGTTTAGGTTTGTCTTGCTTTGAGCATGGGGTTGGACTATATGACCTCCTGAGGCCCTTCCAATTCTAATCGTCTATGACTCTGTGATTCTATGGAATGCCCTCCTTGAACTCATCCACAAGACCACTCTCTCCCTTTCAAACCCCTTCTCAAGACCCACTTCTGCTGTGAAGCATACAAGAAATTGGCTAGGCTAAGTTAGGCATTAAACATACAGGGATGGCTGATATTTATTTGTGAAATGTGAAAAGGCATATTAGTGCTAGGATTCAACTTTTTTTCGATGATAAATGGCTTTTGGACCAAAATGGAAAGTTCCTGGGGGAAAAGTCAGTTTTCAGCTCATTTTGTTGAGGGTGAGGAGAGAAGTGTTGTCTTTCACAAGTGACGAGAATCTTTGACCAAAACTTGAACCATTTTAGGTTTGGGTCATTCTTATATATAATCTGAAAACATTTGAAGAAAAATTAAATGAGAACAAAAACCTGTTGACTTTCAGCAGCATTTTGTTTGGAAACAAAGGCTATGTCTACACTTGCAAGTTAGGTCGACTTAAGGAGGCTTAAGTCGACCTAACTTAGTCCCTGTCCACACCAGACTTTCATTAAGTTGAGTTAAGAAATTCCTTAAGTCGACTTAATGAAAGCTTAGGTCGACTTAATAAGAACCGCCGGTTAGGTCGACCTAACCCTTAAGTTGACTCCTTAGGTCAACCTAAGCACAGTGTGGACGCTTAAATCCACTTTATTAGGTTGACCTAAAGGCAGTTAGGTCGACTTAACAAAGTGGACTACGTCCCCGTTCAAGGAAACCACTTTGTTAAGTCGACTTAATAAGGTCGACTTAACAAAGTCAACCTAACTTTTTGTAGTGTAGACATAGCCAAAAAGCATTTCCAAGACCGTTCCAATTTATACCTAATCATTTGCATATACATATTGGCCTATTCTGCAAAGATTTGTCTACCTATCTTTCTGAACAGTGGCCAGGAAGTAATATCCCAATCCTGATTGGGCTTTGAAGTGCTACTGTAATACAAATACCAATGATATCTAATATCAATTAAATTGTTTTTATTTATAGTCCTTCATTTTCCAGTATAATATCCGGAACTTTTTCCCAGGTAACCTGAATTTAAAGGTGAATTTGTCATAGGGCTTAGATGAATATTGATAGATTGTAGGACTGTTTTATTTGACTCATTAAGGGCATACTGGAAAGTGCAATTTTTATCTTTTCCTGAGTTCTCCATGCTACTTTTCAGAAAGAACAATTATCTGTGCCAAAAATAGTCTGTATCACTCAGTTTTAATTCCTCTTTTTAATGTTCTAAATCTCCTACAATGATAAATAATGGATCAATAAAATTCTGTTTTTTCCATTTCTCTTTCCAGAGAAGGCTTTAAAGTTTTGAGAGCATTTTACGGGGAAGTCAGCGTCCTATCCCCCATTTTTCTTATAGTGGTTTTTGTCATATTTGTATGGCATGTTTGCTTGCATGTGTCATGACTTTTATAAGGCATAAGTAACAGATATCAGAGTCTAATTTTGCCTGCCTTAAATTGAATTAATAGTAATTCACTGGCCTGAGAAAACATATTCCTGTTATACCATGGAAGCAGAGTTCTGCTGCTAAGTTTTAATGAAAACTTAATATTTATTGTTAGAAATGGGAACACTATAATAATATGATGACCCTATAACTATGTCCAACCACAGGGCACTGAAATAAAGGTAAGGATGAAGTTGAAAGGTTTATTTTATTAGCTGCCACCTTCATAGGCACACAAAGGGTCTTAGGTCAGCTTGTGATAGAAAGGTCTGATTCTTCTTTCACTGAAACCAGTTTAGCTCTCCAGAGTTCACTGGAGTGACTGCTGTTTTATAGTGATGTAGATAAGAGCAGAATCCGGCTGTATAATCTTTCATAGCACTGTGGAAGAGAATCCCAATAATCAGGCTTTAATGGGACTGTATTCAGGTTAGAGAAGGCTGGCTGGCATTGCAGATCATTCTGAATTCTCAATCGGGGTACCTAAAGGCGCATTCCCACATTCTGGTCTCACCCAATTTTACATGTATATAACTCAATTTACTTAGAGTAACTAAAGTACAATTTGTTTATTATATATCATGATAACTAATGTAAAGGGAAAAAGCCAGGGAAAACTCTATTATCAAATAAAATTATTCTATGGTGATCACATTTATTCATTTTAATGAAATTTAATGTTAATGTTGTATTATGTCAACACACACAAAAACTACTCGCTAGATTTTTCCCAATTAAAGGGCAACCCTAGTTTGTTTTTTACAGATAAGTGGCCTGATTCTGTTTGCAACTTACACTATATAAAGTGTAAAATTGGCATAAGCATTTATTTCTGTTTACAATAAGTGTGCTATACTACAGAACATACATTTATTTTTACAACAAAGTTTTTAAGTTTATGATTGATGGCCCTAGACCTGCACTCTTTATTCAGGGAAAACGCCTATTAGAATATGTAATCAGTTTTTATATTACATATACACCTTCGGAGTAATTAGCTAGCTCAAGATTGTTAGCAACAAATGGTCAATTGTAACTTTTTAATATTAAGAAATTAACATTTCTGCATTTAATTGGACTGAGCCAGTTAGTGAAATAAGTCAGTATATTGAACATATCCATTGGTAATATTTATAGGGATACTATTAACTTAAATCAGGGGCCTGATTTTCTGCTGCTTTGCACTTCATGTAGTTATTTGCATAAAATGTTGCTAAATCAAAATGGCAGTTTTGCACCCCCTTTGATAATCACTTTGCTCTGGGGTGACTACACCAAGTATAAAATGGCGGGAGAAGAAATGAATAATTTCTTTATATGTATTACTGCTATCTACTTTAGATTACTGAAAATGAAAGAATTTCAGAAATCTATGATATTTTTCACTATTTATGCAAGTTATTTACTTTTTGCATTCCACTCAGCTTAGTTATTAGAAATGAAAACTACTTCACTGATTTGTTTCTATTTATTTTTTATTATCTTCCGCTTCACTTTTAAGTTCTCAGTGTTGCAATATTTGTGCTTCAGCTAATGCAAAGACTGTTTGGTGTCCTACAAATACTTTGATATAGCAGTAAATATTTCTACTGATATAAGGTTTGGGGGCATTTGCATTTACGAAGTCTGACATTTGGATCAAATTTGAGAAGCATTTGTCCCATAGCTAGCAAGACGCAATTCCATCAAAATCCTTCTTCAGTCAGTTCAACCAATCAGAAATGTCTTTCAACCAGTATATATCCCAAGACTCAACATGGATAATGTGACAGTAATTGTATGTTAAAGAAATGTACTCCTGCCATACATTTACAAATTATTTCTTATTGCTCATGTTCCATTAAATAATTGCTTCAAAAAGACAAAAGGCCAGCTTCTCAGTTGGTGTAAATCAGCATAGTTCAATTAAATTAACTGTCCCAAAACATTTATACAAATTTGGAAAAGAAAAATTCATTTCCAGCAAAAGCACTGTTTTAATTATTTTCCAGTTAATTCCACCAGACTGGTTATAAAGGCAACCAGTGGACCATTGCACTGTTAAGCTATGTATAAGTAATTTCATGTTAAACTAAATAGTGGGTTCTATATCAGACAGAAAACAGAGCAAATATTTTATTCCATTTGATTTCCACTGGACCACAGTGCCTTATGATATAACATTATGATGTATGATATACAATTGATGGCAATCAATTTAAGTACAAGTTAACATATAGAGATCCTTTGCCAATGTAGTTTGTCATCAGGTATTGTAGTGCATAATCATCCTTTTAATATGTTAAAGCAAATTGGAAATTAAACCAGTACACCATTAAAAATCAAAGGAAACTTAAAGATTGTCATTAAAATAACATTAATGTTCCAATGAATCCACAAACCACAATTCTAAATTAGTCATACCAATCTATCTGCCAGTTGTAACTTATGTGAACTTCCTTACAGCAGAACTGAATATGTTCCGTGATGTGTGCCCATTCAGTTAAAGAAAAGGTTATATATATTACTTCAGGTAGAAATCAAAGTTTGGGATCAAGGAGAAATCCACTATAATGGTAGTTTTCTAGAAATCCACTAGGTGGAAGTTATTTTCTTACTGAATAACTTTTTTCTACCAACTGAGTCTATGATTTTGTATGAGAACTTTAAATGAAGTATTTGTCCTGTATTGTACATATTACAGTTTCTTGCAAACTGTTTTCAGAAAAACAATTTACAGTGCAAATTACAGAAAATGGTGGGGCATCGAGCCAATTCTTCTTTTACTTAGATTGGGATAAATCAGGAATAATTCTATTAAAACCAGTGGAATTACACTGATGTAACTCTTGCATAATTAGAAGAAAATCAGGCCCATATTATGGTCAATATAAAGATAAGCATTTAGTCATAAAGCCAGTAACAGATGGAAAAAGAAATTAAGCACATATAAATAATTTTAAAAAGATTTAATATTAGAATTCTTCAGAAAAAGAAAATGTCTGAAGCGGACAAGGCAGAAACTACAAGGGGAAAGCTCTTCTATCAATACCTCCTCTGCATCCATTAATAAATATTGATATAAAATGTTTCAGTAAAATTCTGATTTTCACCTTTACATTCTTTTCCACTCTTCTCTGAGCTTGGTACCAATAAATGAACTCACAAAACACAAGTTAGAGTGAATTTTGGGAAAGGTTTGGAATCCATTCAAATGTATTTGAAGCATATTTCAAAGGAACATTACAAGAATCATAGAAGATTAGAGTTGGAAGGAACCTCAGAAGGACATCTAGGTAGCAGGACAAACCCCAGCTAAACAATCCCAGCCTGGGCTTTGTCAAGCCAGACCTCAAAAACCTCTGAGGATGGAGATTCCATCACTCCCTAGGTAACCTATTCCAGTGCTTCACCACCTCCTAGTAAAGAAATTTCTTAATATCCAACCTAGACCTCCCCCACTGCAACTTGAGTCCATTGCTTCTAGTTCTCTCATCTACTACCACTGAAAATAGCCTAGTCCATCCTCCGTGGAACTCCCTTTCAGCTAGTTAAAGGGTGCTATCAAATCCAATCCTTCCTCATTCTCCTCTTCTGCAGACTAAACAAGCCTGGTTCCCCCAGCCTCTCCTCCCAAGTCTGGTGCTCCAGCCCCCTAATCATTTTTATTGCCCTCCACTGGACCCTTTCCAGTTTATCCACATCCTTTCTGTAGTGAGGGGCCCAAAACTGAACACAGTACTCCAAATGTGGCCTCATCAGTGCGGAATAGAGGGAAATAATCACTTCCCTTGCTCTGCTGGTAATGCTTCTACTAATTCAATCCAATATGCCATTATCCTTCTTGGCAATAAGGGCACACTGTTGATTCATAGAAGTTGACTCATAGAAGTAATCACCTTAATCTGCAGGAAGGGAGATTTAGGTTGTATATTAGGAAAAACTTGCTAACTAAGGATAGTTATGCAGTGGAATTATAGACTTCCAGGGTCAGTGGTGGAATCCCTGTGGAGGTGTTTAAGAAAGATTTGATCTGTGACAGATGGTCTAGGTATACCCAGTCCTCTCTGAATGGGTGGATCGACTAGATGAACTCTGCTATATTTTTATGACTAAGAAGAACTAGCTACTGCACTTGTCTAGTGTGGGGGGTGGAGGAGAAAAGAGCCTGGGCATGATTCTCCTGCAACTGAGCTCTGCTTCTTAGTTGCACCAGTAATGGAGGATCCTTCGTAAACCCTGAGCCAAACAACAAAAGTCCTGAGATGTCCCCTCCCCATATCTGATCTCATTCTGTGACTTTGAGCTCTTGTCAGTGTTTCATGTTCACCAGAGTCCCTCCTGCCTTCTCTCTCCAGCCTGGCCTTCTTCCATGTAGTAGTGGAAAGCTTCTCTCAGAGAAGCATTGTCTTTTAAATACAATCTCTGTCTCTTCGGCTGAGAAGCTGAAAATCCACCAGTAGATCACCTTCGTAGATTGCTCTGTGATAGCTTCTCAGTCATAGTTATTAAACTAAGTGTCAAAAACCCTTCCAAGTTGGCTGACCAGAATAAATCATTGCAGCCTTGTCTTGGACAAGGTTAGATGTAAATTCAGCACACAACACAAAATGCATATCCTACTCTAAAATAAAGATTACAATAAAAAATGGAAAGACAACAGAGTCCTGTGGCACTTTTAAAGACTAACAGATTTATTTATCGCATGAGCTTTCGTGGGAGAAAATCCCACTTCATCAGATGCTTTGAAGAAACAAATTGACAGAGCCAGACGGGTACCCAGAAGTCAACTACTGCAGGAGAAGCCCATGAAAAACAACAACAGAACGCCACTGGTCACCACCTACAACCCCCAAGCCAGACCTCTTCAACACATCATGAAAGATCTACAGCCTATTTTACAAGATGATCCCTCACTCTCTCAAGCCTTGGGAGACAGACCTCTCCTTGCTTTCCGACAGCCCCCTAATCTTAAAAGGATACTTACCAGCAACTACAGATCATACAACAGAAACACTAAAGCAGGAACATATCCCTGCAACAGACCACGTTGCCAACTTTGCCCTCATATCTACACTGAAGACACCATCACAGGGCCTAGTCAAGTGACCTACTCCATCAAGGGCTCATTCACCTGCTCATCCACCAATGTGATTTATGCCATCATGTGCCGGAAATGTCCCTCTGCCTTATATATTGGACAAACAGGACAGTCTCTGCGCCAAAGAATAAATGGACACAAATCTGACATCAGAAATTGCAACACTACAAAACCAATAGGGGAACACTTCAATCTCCCTGCTCACTCCCTTGACGACTTGTTAATAGCTGTGTTGAAACAGATGAATAACAAATCACAGCTTCAAAGAGAAACTGCAGAACTCGAACTTATATGCAAATTTGACTCAGTTGTCTTGGTGTTTAACAGGGACTATGGATTTTTCTCTCATTACAACAGGTGATTTGACCTCACCCTCCTCTATGTGCTGTTCCCCAGTGTTTGAATCCTAACACCTATTTTGATTTGCTGTTACAGCCTGACCTGATCCTATGTCATACATTCCCCTGCATTTAATTTCCTCCCATTCTGTAAGTTTCCCATCTTCAAAGCGTCTGACAAAGTGGGATTTTCTCCCACGAAAGTTCATGCGATAAATAAATCTGTTAGTCTTTAAAAGTGCCACAGGACTCTGTTGTCTTTCTACAATAGACTAACACAGCTACCCCTTTGGGAATAAAAAATGGAGTTCACAATTTGATCCTGACATATTTCACTCTGTCGTAGTAACACTGTCTGGGGAGGACTTAGCTCAATGTTCATTTAAGACATTTTAAATATTTCTTTAAAAAGACAATGAATTGTCCAGACAAAAACTGTTAATAGAATGAAGGTTGAGAATAAATAACAGGAATTTAGGATAAAAATACTGATAGTGTACTTCTTCTGAAAACAAATATTATAAGAGCAGGAAAATCTAGGGACTGAATGTATAGGGAAAATAAGTAAGTATAAAGAAATAAGGAATATATTACAACTAGTAAAATAGTCATACATTAAATTTGACATTTTGTTGTGGTCCAGCATTTTATATGTACAATCTTAGTGTTTCTGATTTTTTAAAGGATTTTTTTTAAAAAAAGCTGATCCTGAGTCATACAGATCCTATTTTATTTGTCTTCCTTTTCTGATCTTGTGTCTTTATTTCTTTGCTTATATTTCTCGTTTCCATCTTCTCAAAAGATATTCAGTCTTTACTAAAATCCAAATAATTCACTCCCCAAGTGCCTTTATATATAATGGAGAATATATAGTGCAGAATTCTTTTCGGAGGTTGGTAGGGGGTAGTTATAGCTAAAATGGTTCAGACATTTCTCAGAACAAAGTTAGGGGAAAATAAGTGGTTTTGCCGTATTAAAAGTAATTGTTACAACTGTTATGCTGCTCCATGCTTTCAAACAGAGAGTTGAAATTTGGTAAGAAGCTCACCTTGGTGCCATCACTGTGAAAACAAGTGGTTAGCTACTGAAAAAATTCAGTTCGCACATGCTCACTAGAAGTTTCAGGAGTATTGGCAGATAGATTCTGTGAAGATTCCGTCTGTATTGAGCATGATGCATGCTTTCATAGCTGCTATCTGTGAAGTTGACTCTGTCTATACATCCTCAGAGCAACTAAGCATAGAGAGCTGTAGGAGCTGAGCAGAACTTTTGCTGCAATTATACCTCCTGGACATGGGGCAGCCACTGTGGGGCCAGGAAGCAGAACTGAGAGCAGGGTGTCTATCTACTCTATGTTCTCAATGCTTCCCCCACTGGCACCCAGGTGGAATGAGGCAGAAAGAAGAAATTCGAGTTGCCTGACCCAAGTGCAAATAGTAGTACAATAGTAGAAGGGGAGGAAGCACTTGTGGAATAGGAGCAGAAGGGGACAGGAAGAGGCTGAACCTGGAACGGACTCCATTATTCCAGAGTCTCAACATTCATCTGTTAGCAAATAGCTGTGAGCAAAGTGTAAGTCTCAATCACTTTTTTGACAGATCCACATAGAAGATATCAGCCGTGTAGTGCTTCCAGTCACTTAGTTAACTCAAGAAGTAAAGGAGTGCTGTAGGTCTAAAGAATCCAGTCCTACTAATGACTCATGTATGTGGAGTAGTCAATGTGGTTCCACATGATACATTTTTTTCTTTTTAAATATTTAAAGGTTTTTTAACAGCTTGGGAAATTGTGGTGTTTTTTTTTTAAAAAAAAAAACCTGTGAAAAGAACTTTAAGGTTATTTAGATAAACATGCAAAAATTTGGAAAGGTCAGAATTAAAGTAACCTTAATTCGTCTCCTTTATTCATATACGTTATGATAAGGTCTTTAATTACCTACTATTTTCTCCACAAGACCCCTAGCTCTTTCAGTGCACAGAGGGCCTGCTTTGGGGGATGCATTGGGGTGGTGTTGCAAAGTAAGCTGTCCTATGTGGGACTCCTGACTCTTTTGTTGCAAAAGTTGACAGATGTATAGCAAATGAGGCAGAGCACTGCAGTAACAGAAAAAGGACAGTGTTATCATTAAGCCAGTTAAATGCTGCTCTGGAGAACTAGATGCTATCCCTGTCTCTACCACAGAGCTCTTACCTGATACTGGGCAAGTCACATTAATGAACGTTTTCACAGTTAGCCACTGTGGGTGTGTCTACACTTACAAGTTAGGTCGACTTAAGGAGGCTTAAGTCGACCTAACTTACTCCCTGTCCACACTGGGCTTTTATTAAGTCGACTTAAGCTGTTCTTTAAGTTGACTTAAGGAAAGCGTAAGTCAACTTAGTAACACCTAGTTTTAGCACCTTTAACACCTTGTCCCTGGAGGAGTCCCTGCTCCCTTCTTCCTGGGACCCAGCTTCCCAGCAAGAGGAAGAAGAGGTCTGGGGAGCCCTCAACCTATCCATTCAACTTAGAGAGTCTAGTGTAGACTCTCTAAGTTGACTTAATAAGGTCACCTTTAAGTCGACTTAAGAGGCTTGTGTAAACTCTCTAAGTTGACTTAATAAAGTTGGCTTAACTTTCTGAGTGTAGACATAGCCTGTGTTCCTCATTTTTTGGATATTCTATATGAGACACATCAGGTATGATTTGCAGAAATGCAGAGCAGCACCCATATCTGCCAGTGACCTCTACAACTGAATGTGTAAAGTGCTAGAAAATGCTAGGTTCCAGTAGGCCTTGAATATGTTTTTCAAATTGGGCACCCACAATTATTTGACACTTCTGACCATGGTGCCATTAATCTCTGCATCTAAATTCCCCATCTGTAAAATGGGAATAATAATACCAACCCACATCACAGAGGTGTTGTGAAGATAAATTCAGTATTGTCTGTAAAGAAGATACCATGATGGTAGCACCGTAGAAAAGCTCAGGTGCAATTGAATAATTCTGTATTCAGTGCATAGTTTGAATGGCACACAGTAAACAATGCCTGGGGCCACACACTGAATGATGAGAATAAAACGAAATACAGAATAGCTATCCATTCGAAACATCCTTCCTATGCACTGAGGCAGGTGCCAATGAAAAATATAGTATGTGACATGTATTTAAAGACTGTACTATAGTTAATACAAACAAGGGGGCTGAATTAAGGTCTCACGGCCAGTCTTAATCCTGGCAATTTTAGTGCTTTACTTTGCAACAGGAGCATTCTTTAAATGGATAGTATTTTAAATATAATAATGATAGGCAAATATTCCTTAGCATCTTGTGTAAAACCAGTACTCAATCACTGCATAAGTCATACAAGCTCCAACATTTTTTTTCTGAACTTCCCACATTTGAATCTTGCTAGCCCTTTAATTTACATGCTGTACTACCAACAGCAATACCCACTCTGGACTCACTCCTGTTGATCCTCTTCACAAAATAAAAGTGACAGCTTATGTGAAGGGGCAAGTATTGCAGTGAGCTATATGTGAGCACTGAGCAGAACAATGCCGTGAGTAAGCAGCTGAACCTTGAAGGGAATCTCCATTGAATTAAAATACAATAGGAGAGGCTAATTCAATTAGCATCTGATGTGTGTTGCTTGAACAAACCTCACTGAGTTTCGCAAAAACAGGAAATACAGAGCCAGTGAGCAGGGTGTCCAAGAAAAATTAAGAGGAATAGAAATATCTCAGGCTTGTTTAGCTAACCTAAAAATCCTTACTTGATTTCCTAGCTTTCTGGAATTCTTCACTGTCTCCATATAACATTTTTTCCTCCTCTGTTCTGTCTCCCTTTCACATATAAAAGATGCCTAGTATACCCAGAACTTACACAGTTTACTTCCAGCTTGGCCCACTATCCTGCTCCCTTTGGCACATCCAGTATAGCTATTTGGCCATTATCCCAGGAATACTTACCACATTGAGTCACATGCAGTTGTGTGTGTGTTATTTCGTACGTTCTTACCACTGTATGTTACAAACATTCATTAAAAAGAGGTGTATTAGGCCACTCTTTATCATATTTGATTTGCTAAGCTAAGGAAAAGTGGAACTTCAATAACACTCAAATATGTTTAGTCTCCCAGCTATCCTACCAGCTGGACTAATAGAGTGAAAAAACCCACAGTAGTCATGGCTTCAAAGAATGATGCATTATAATAGTAAACCCATTTTTCACAGTCGAAAACCTTGTCAGGAGGCAACCATATTCTATTGACCCTTCTTGGTAGCAATGAGGACAAAAATTAATTAAACATCCGATTATTAAATTTGATTGTTTTTGTTATCAGTAAAAAGGTCTTGCAAAAGTGAGATGGGGTGCTTTACATAAGGTGATGGATTTTGAAAAAGATATATTTGCACAGAAACTGGATGATTTTTGCCATTTTTTGTGATTAGTGATTTTTGTCATTTTAAGAATGCCTGTCTCTTTTACATGGAAGCAGTTTTCTTTTAACATGGCAGTGAAAACAATCTTACTTATCTCATGTCAAAGTTTATATTGTGTATTTAAAGGATTTGTTAGCAGCGTAGGTGAAATCATCATACAGTGCAGCCTCAGTAGCCAAATGCTTTTTAAAATATGTAAGCCATTCTTGTCTGTACCCCTTGTCATTAGCTGGTAAATCACTAATTTATTTCTATTAGAATTTATATAGTTTGCAGCAATTAAGAAGAAAAGCATAATTGCTGACAAACCCAGGGCACTATTTAAATCACTTCCTTGTTGACAACATATTTCTCCTTCCTAAAACTGAATGTCACTGAAATCTGATTTGTGCAGAACCCTTCTGGACTCATCATTCGAATGTACTGCACCTGTCACCTGTGTGCTAGCATTCTGCTAAGGATCAATTTACATAACCTCATTTAATGGTTCATAAATCATACCCATTAAGCCCAGCTAACAGGAACCAAGGGTTCTAATTTATGCTGCCTTTCATAGCAGAAAATTGGGAGGCTGGAGCCTGTGGATAAAGAACCCAGGTCTTGCCTTTGATTGTTGATTGTGATGGTAAATGTATGGATGATGAGAACAGATTTTCACTTTATTGATTTCCTGCCAAAGCACAGCATGCTTTATTGTGAAAGGAGCGTTTTGGCAGCACTGCGAAAAGTGGCAGTTGTTTAGGAGCCCTTTGCCAAAATGACATCTAAGACAATACGGAGCGGTAAATACTAAAATAATATCAAGATGAAATGATGATTTTTCTTTTCTTTCTCTTTAAAGAAACTCCCAAAAGGTTCATAAAATCAGTGATGTTTTCTCCCAAAATGCACCTCACTAACTGATGCGAAGCCATGTAATTACTAGGAGGTATTAAATTAAAACACACCCGACATTTCTTAAATTCTTTATTCTGTTATAAATTATTCATGATATCTCACTCAAAGTAATGCAGATGTTTGAAACCCGCTAGAGAATGACAGTTCAGTCAGAGTTATGTGTAGGGCCTTCCTAGAGCTTTATACTTTGTTTCTTCCTGCTTGTTTTTAAACACCTGGAAATATCTTTTTCTTTCTGTTTTACTTTAGTTGCGCCTAAATTTAGTTCTTTATGGAGAGGTCATCTTTCCATTTGGACTGAGTCTCAAAATACCAAAAATGGTCATAAGGTCACTTTCCAGATGGAAAAAAACTGTCTTGGTTTGATTCCTTCACCTCAGTCTTGTCCAGGTGTGGTTATTGCATGCTTTCATTTCAATTAGTTCTATAATTCTCTGCTGAACATAGTGACTTCTAATTAGATGTAGTGCTTTCTTTTTTCTTTGGACAGCATTATCAGCAAGGCAGCATTTCAGCAGTGATCCTGCAAACATTTACACAGGCGACAGGGCCGGATCAAGGCCCCTGGGGCTTGGAGCTGCCCACCCTTGTGGGGCCCCCCAGTACAGTGGTGCCTGGCCTGGCCCGTGGGGGGTGGGCCCATGGCCTGCCCAGCCATCGGGGGGTAGAGGGGTCAGGACCTTGGGCCAGAGGCTACAGCCCACAGCACTCCTGCCTTGACCCCAGGCTAAGACCTGCTGAAGCAGACCAGCCAGCACGCGTCAGGGCAGCCAGGCTGACAGTGGTCAACGGCAGCATGCCGCTCATGCCGGCTGGCCAGGGCCAGATTTTGGCAGTGTGATGGGGACCAGTAGCCCGGGGCCCAGGGCTGAAGCCCCTAAAGCCCCTGCCTTAATCCTGCCCTGGCAGGCGAGTAAGTTTGCAGGCTTACGGCCATAGTTTACATTGTGTGCCAGTGCTGATAGTAACGTTATAAAGATGAAAAATACACTGTGCTGTTTTTCTGTTTAAATTTTAGAGATCATGAGCTTGGTTCTTGCCCTAATCCAGCAAAGCATTTAATATATGCTTAACTTAAAGCATGTGAGTAATCTCTTTGATGTAAAAAGGGCTACTTGGCGGGGAAGGATGGCCCAATGGTTAGGATGCTTTCCCCTATCATTGAATGTAGCTACTGTGGTGAGAGGAGCTAGCTACCCCACAGACACAGCCATCCCATGATAGGCACGTGCACAGAACAGCTAGCCCGTCACACCTCAATGGCTATATTCTAGTTTTACTGCAGTAACTTGATCAAAGCTAGTGCAGATGTGTTCTCTCAAACTGGGAATCACACCTCCAGCTCAAGTAGACTGTGTCTCTGTACTTCAGTTCCCTATTTGTAAATTGGAGGCAATAGTACTTATCTACTGCACGTTGGGGTTATGGATTTAAATACACATATTAAAAAGATTGTGCAGTGCTCAGATCCTGTGGGGGCTATATAAATACTTTAAGCAGATGGATCTGCTTAAAGTCAAGCATGGGCTTAAGTACTTTGCTACACGGAGGCCAGAGTACACATTCTATTGCAGGGTTGACCCATAGTTTAGTTTCTCAACTTCGTGAACATCTGTAGCACTATCTAGAGATGGGAGATCCTTGGGCAAAATTCTTCATTCAGTTGTGCTAGTGAACCTCAGACCTCTGCTAATCGGAAACTACCAATCCTATTGAAGTGTGCGATAGGTTTGGTATTTGAGTCAGCAAGGGGATAGGTTTACATCACCTTCTTCATTTTCACTTGCGACATAAATAGTATTTCAGCTCAAGAGGTCAGGGTGAAGGATTTTAGGTGGACGTATCAATAAACTCAAGATCTACTGTACTAAATAAAGACCTGGCTACTGGATTCTAACTTCTCTAAAGTTTGTTGTAAGTTTCTGTTAAATCAAAACAGTAAAAAACCTCATTATTAATAATAAAACAGGATAATAAACTTAGTGTTGTACATTATTTGTGAACATCTATAAGTGTGACCTTATTAAGTTGACTTAAAGCCAGTGTGGATGGCTATGTCTACTGGTTAGTCGACTTAACAGAGTCGACTTAATTTTACAGGTGTAGACATAGTCATAGACTCCAAGCATGAAATTCCTGGAGCACTTCCAGCAACTACTGGAATCAGGAATACTCTCTATACTGTATAATTTGATAAAGTGTGCTAGATGTTTCATAAAAATAAGGAAAGACACGAGGCACAATTGTTTTCTTTGAGGATGTCTACGCTTCAGGCTGGAGGTATAATTTCCAGCTTGGATGGTTTACACACACACACTAACTTGAATTGAGCGAGATTGCACTAAAAATGGCAGTGTAGTCACAATCATAGGCAGGAAGATTGTCTAGCTGCCCCAGGAAGTCCTTGGGTATCATACTTAGGGCAGTCAGCCCTTCCTTCTGTGGAAGTGGCTACACTATTTTATTTTAAACGGGTTAACTTGATCAAAGCTTATATGTTACATTTACCCAAGCTGGACATTGCTCTAATGTAGATGTAATCTTGCTTAAACCGGTCTTACATGGGTATAGATCTGTTGATTTTAAATAGAGTTACACCAGATTTAGGATATGTCTACACTGCCGGTGCTGCTGCCGACAGTGCAGGATCGAGTTTGCAAATTCGTTAGAGCATCAGTAAAGACACATTCAATTAAACTTGGAAATCTCCAGAAGTCAATCTGTTAAGACTGCCCTGGGAAATAGTGTAGCGCTACATCAATGGGAGGGTATTTCCCATCGATGCAGCATAGTGAGATCACCTTTGGTAAGTAGACATGAGGGAGTTGATGGGAGATATGCAAGTTACTGTGCATAGCTTGCATTTCTCCTATTGACTGCCACTGAAATCCACAGCCAGTGTAGACCAGGGCTTAGAAATGAGTAAATGAAAGAAGAATGAGGCCCATGGTGTCTGCTCCACAACATTTACAACCTAAGGCTCTGATCGTTCAAAGTTTATGCACCTGCTTAACTCTACACACTGTGGATAGCCCCACTGATGTCAGTGGGCCGGGTAGGGCTGGGCCAAGGGTTTTGGGCACCCTAGGCAAGCTATGCCTTTGGCACCCCATCCCCTGACATCCAATATAGAGAAAAATGATAACATATTAATATATATATATTTTTTAATAGAGAAAAAATTCACTTTCATCTAATTTGGCACCTGTTAAAGCCTGGTGCCCTAGACAACTACCTAGTTCGTATATATGGTTGGGCCAGCCCTGGGGCTGGATCCTCAGCTGATGTAAACTGGTATTGCATCACTGAAATCAGTGGCACTACGGTGATTTATAGCCTCACCCAATGGGATGGCTCGCAGACTGATATCCAGGCCCCACTGAAGTTAATGAAAGTTTTATCACTGACTTTATTAGGGTCAGGGTTTCACCCTGCTATAGTTCCATTTAGTCCCAGTGACTTCAGTGGGACTACTGAGTGTGCAAAAAGTTAGATGTGTGTGCGTGTTTTTTCAGGCTAGGATCCTGAAAGCTGCTATGAACAGATTCATCCAGGCACCGAGGCATAGACCCATTAAAGTCTTCCAATCTTAACAAAATTTGAGTTAATATTTAAACAAAACAAAAAACTAATTTAATAGAATCATCAAGCTACCTATATGCTATATCTATCTATATTCAGAGTTGCCATGTGCCTGACTGCTTGCCTACCCCCAGCTGAACTTATGTCCCACTCCTGCAAGCTATTTGACATAGATTCAAGTTTAGAGATGACACATGTGAGGGTAACAAACAGACAAAAAACTGGGGAAGGACAGAGAAGAGGCACAATAAGGTTTTCAATAATGAAATCAGGTAGTAACTTGGTGTGTGTAATATAACTTGATAGTTCTGTTAAATTAATGAATTTTTAAATAATAACTTGCTTATGTTCGGTGACATTCTCATTGACTTCAGCGGGGTTGTTGACATTGTCTAAAATTCAAAGCGGGACTTAAGCCTACAAACTGTTCCATGCAGGAGGAACATGGTGGCCTCACAGAAACCTTTTGTAGTCAGGGCAGTGATCCTTTGTGATCATTTCTGATAACTCTTCTATGAAGTGGGTAGATAAATCGATATTATCTCTCCCATTTTACATATGGGGAAACTGAGGCAGAAAGCTTGTGATTTCCATAAGGCCACATATGAATTGAGTTTTGAGAACTGGGATGAGAAATCACTAGTTCCCACTTACTGGTCCTGTGTTCAGTCCATTACTTGATCTATATTGGTAGTGTAGGAGTAATTTCAATGAAATTAATGGAGTTACATAAATATAAAACTACTGTGAGATCTGAATAAAGAAACTCTACAAATAGAATGCACTAAATGCTTAGAAGAGTAACAAGTCCAGTGAACTCAATATTTTAAACATTTGAAAACAATGAATAGCAGATTTCTAATGTCTTGAAGTGTGTAGAAATAAAATATAATATCTAATTCTGATCCCACACAAGTTTTACACTGATATTACTTCAGGGGAATAACTCCCAATTTACACATAGACGTATGATTACAATCATGTACTCTGTCTTTTTGCTGGTGCATTTTATTGTATTTGCAAAATTCTAGGTGTAAATGTGCCTTTTGAATTATAATTCTCTGTGTATATTTTTGGTGTTTTTTTTAATGGGACATGTCCCTAAACTGATGGTATAAGAATTTGAAAATCTCACTGTAAATGCAAAATTTCAAATAAATCTTGAATTAAAAAGATAGAAATCAAATGTACTATAATCTGGTTTTGTTTGGAATAACAACAAAATTATTTCTCATATATTACATAAGGAAGACATGTATTGGAGATTCAGAATTTTCCTAATAGCCTCTCTGAATTTATTAGTTCCTCATTAGACTTAAAAATGAAAACCATACTTAAGGATGCCAATACAGATACATCTGATTAATTTGAAAGGATGAGACTAAACAGAGAAAGAAATAGATTTTTTGAGTTCAAACACTTAATTCTTCTTAAGTCTCTTTCTTGGAGATTTTCCATTTCCATTCCATTGGAGAGTCCAATTAAACTCATCATTGGGCTAGAAATGTTGGAGATTTTGTTTTTTAAAATTGTGTGGATTTTCCCCCAATCTGATCATGAATTGAATGTGTTTCATTCTTTCTCAGCTAATAGGAGAGAGATATATAGATTAGAATAATTTTTTGGTTTTTCAGATATGTTGAGAGGGAATAAAGGGTTTCATTTTCAAATTAAGTACAAGTCAAACTTAAATTAAATAATAAACTCCACTGAAAGCCACATTTACAAAGTGATTTTAGTCTTTTGTAAACATAGATCTTCATTGGCTCATGCAGACAAGTGGTAAGATGTTCAACTATTCATACGGTCAGTTTCATAGACACACACATACTGGGTTTTGCGTGGGCTAAATTGTAGGAGCAAATTAAGTGCCTGTTCTTGAGAAATGTTGAGCATCAGCAACTCCCATAAACTTCTTAAAAACAGACCCTTTAAGAATGGGTTTGAAAATCTGGCCCGGATAATCTAACTAAAATTCTGCCCAACTGTCCTCCTCCAACCTCCAAAAACTAAAAGAAAAGAAATTTAAAGCTAACTTGTCTAATTTTATGTGTTGTTTGTATAGTGCATATCATACCCTTAGATGAGGATAAAACAGTTTGGATGAGATCTACAAAATCAATATTGATAATAGTGCATATTGATGGATTTTCCACTTTCTATGCCCTTGTTCTTATAAATTAGACTCTCAACACTCTCTCTAAATGAAGTTTTCTTTAATTGAATTTGATTTGTATAAGATTTTTTTTCACATTTGAAAAGATTTTTATTCAGTTAATTCAGTTGCAGTGGAAGTATATGAGAAACTAGGCTATCAAGGGCCAAAATCATCACTGTTATAACTACTAAACCCAGCAGAACTAGACCAGAAATAAATCTAGTCCAGTGTGTTTCTTTTATTTAGATTTAATGAACCCTCTGTGAGGCAATTTCACTTCAATGGCATTATACGTAGCAACCCAGTGTGGTACAATTCTTCTATTGAAATCATATTGCTTTGTAGACTGATCTCAGTCAAAGACTGTATAGAATCTCTTCTTCTTTAACATAACCTAAATAATAGTAATTTTTTTTAGGCCTTCAGCTTTTTAGGTTTTAAAACATATAAACTAATTTGTGTATAAAATCTGAAGCTAAAATACATGTGTATTGTATCGATTCATGGATTCCAAGGCCAGAAGTACCTTTGCGATCATCTTATCTGACCTCTGGTTTAACACAGGACAAAACTTCCCTAAAATAATTCCTAGAGAATATTTTATAAAGAAACAACCAATCCTGATTTAAAAATTCCCAGTGATGGATAATCCACCACTAACCTTAGTAAATTGTTCCAATGGGTTACTCTCATTATTAAAAATGTTATGTTGAGTCTGAATTTATCTAGCTTCAGCCTTTTTCTGCTAGATTGAAGAGCTCATTATCAAACATTTGTTCCCCAGGTAGATTCTTATAGACGCTAAACAAGTCACCCTCTAACCTTCTCTTGTGAAACTAAATAGATTGAGCTGCTTGAGTCTATCACTTTAAGGCACATTTTCTAATCCTTCAGTCATTCTCATGGCTCTTCTCTGAATCCTCTCCAGTTTATCAACATGCTTCTTGAATTGTGAAGACCACATCTGGTTACAGTATTCCAGGAGTGGTTGCACCAGTGCCAAATTCAGAAGTAAAATAATCTCTTGACTCCTATTTGAGATTCCCTTATGTATGCATCCAAGGATCATGGTAAACCTTTTGGCCATAACATCATTCTTTTGTAAACATAAATCTGCATTTGCTCATGCAGACAGGTGATTAGATGTTCAACTATCCATACAGTCAGTCTCATACACACACATGCTGGGTTTTGAGTGGGCTAAATTGTGGGAGCAAATTAAGCTCATGTTCAGCAGATTATCCTCGATGACCTCCAAATCTTTTTCAGAGGCACCAAATCCCACATAGAGTCTCCCATTCTTTAAGTATGGCCTACCATTTTTCTTCTTACATGAATACATTAACATTTAGCTGTATTAAAAGTCATATTATTTGCGTGCATCCAGTTTACCAAATGATCCAGATTGCTCTGTATCAATAACCTGTCCTTTTCATTATTTACCACTCCCCCAATTTTTGTGTCACATGCAAAATTTTTCAGTGATGATTTAATGTTTTCTTCCAGGTCATTAAAAAAATGTTTAAATCAAATAGGGCTATGAATTGATCATTGGCAAGCCCCACTAAAAACACACATTCTCAGTGATTATTCCCTATTTATAGTTACATTCTGAAACCTATCAGTTATCGAGGTTTTTATTCATTTAGTGTGAACTGTGTAAATTTTGTATTGTTTTGATGGGGTGTATATTCCATAATCCCATGTTGACTGGAATTAATTATATTATCCTCCTTTATTCCTTTATTAATCAAGTCCCATATCGGCCCAAGATCAATGTCGTATGTACAGGCCTATAATTACCTGAATCTTTTAAATCTTGGAACAACATTAGCTTTCTTCTATCTTCTGGAACTTCCCCAGATTCCCAGATTTAGGCATAATCTATAGTACAGTGCTAAATCGACAGGAAGATATGCAATCTACATGCCGTAGAAATCATATCTCCCCTTGACTTACTTAGTTTCACTTACTATAGTGTCTTCTCTCGCGTGCATCGATGGGAAATGCCCTCCCTTTGACACAGTGTTACTCTTTTTGGAGAGAGGGAGTTACTATGTTGAAGGGAGACCACTTTGGGGATTGATTGAGGGGTTCTACACTGACCACTTAATTGATCCTGCTACTTCAATCCATGGGGATTGACACAGCATTTTCAGTCTACACAAGGCCTTAGTGAAAATTATCATTAAGATTCAGTTCATTCTGCAGCCAGCTCTTTAAAAACTCTTGGATTCAAGTCGTCTGACCTGGTTTTTTTTTTAAATTACTAACTTTAGTAGCTTCTTTTTAACTTCCCCGTGAGATGCTAGCGTTTATCATATGTGTGTATAACTAAAATTTTATTACTCCTGATTTATACTGTTATAAGTGAAAGAAGAATATGTGTTTCCTTCTTTTGCAAGTGTAAGTGGTTGTGCTTGTAAGGTTGAAGGTGCAAATTTCCAGGTCATTATATATGAAACCTTGGCAGTTCAGTCTGATATATTTAATTAATTAGGTTTATTCATTTATATAAAGTATGTATATAATTTGAAATTTAATCTGAATTATTTTTTAAAAAACAGTAAGTTTCTAAGTAAAAACAAAAATAGGAAATGCTTAAAAACCCTAAAAATTCCTATTATTTTTTTTTTGGATCATAATGGAACCTTAACAGTAAAATATAAATGATGTCACTATACTTATTAGTCTGAAGCTCATAAGAACTGTTTTTGCTGTTGCTGGGTTTCAAAATACAGGTTTATACTGAGAAAATAATTATTCCACAGGTTTTCCAATCAATGATCTCAAAGAACTGTGTAAACAATTAATAAAATTAACATGAATGTAATTTAGTGTAATTAAATTTAAAGTTGTTTCTTTTATCTTTTATCTTTTTTCTTTTTAGGAGCAAAGAGATGCTACCATCCAATTCTATATGCTCCCCACCATCCATCCTATATTATCATGATCATATGCCAAAGAGATTCTCTACTCATCAGGTCAGTTATTAAGGGTATTAATCTGTAAAATGGGAATATTATTTGTTGACCTTCCTCTTCTTTCCAAGTTTCCATTTTCCTCTGCCTAATCCTATTTCTCTTCTTGCAACTGATTAGCAGCTACAGTGGCTGTCCTGTATGTTCGGGAGGGCCAGGTAGGCAATATTGCTGTGGACTACTAGGGCCTTGATCTTGGAAACAAATTTGCATACATTTAACTTAAAGCATGTCACTAGTGCCACTGACTTCAGTAGAGCTACTTACATGCTTAAAATTAAGCATGTTTTCAGACTCAGGGCCTAGTAACATGAAAGTTCAAGGCATGCTGTCCCTTCCTTCCTTAGTAGCTTAAATTGCTGATGTTCTTAATTTTAAAAATGAGCCTCTTGCATGCTAGATGGAGATCAGCAACTAGTGCTTTCTCTCTATATTTTTCCTACTAATGGGGTTTTGAAATGTAAATTAATTTTTTAATGTATTTACCTTAGTCATAAAATATTGATCAAAAGCTCCAGGCTATTTTCTTGCTTCTCAGAAAAGCTCATTTATGCTCATCTGCATTCTGTTAGTCTTAAATTAAATACTGTTCCTAAAATAATGCTTATCTATAAATAAATATTGAACCAGCTCCTGTGGTTGTTTTTTCTAATGAGCAACAGTTTACTTTCTAGCAACCATCAAACACTATGAAAATGGTTTCATTTACTTCTAGAATTTGCCAAAAACAGATGATGACTGAAACTGTTAATGACTATTTTCTATTCTCTATCCCCAAGTAATTGACCATTAATTATAACATCAATAGGCTGTGGATAAGTAAAGCAGACACATGTTAGGGCTACGTTTCATTTGTAACTGTTTTGTATATATCATAAATCTCTAATATTGGGCTATTGTCACACATGATGAATTATTGTAAGCATGTCAGCACATAGTGGAAGTCAAGTACATTCAAATACTACTCAGTCAGAATTGAATTTGGCATGATAGTCTCATAAAAGGGGACTCAATTGAGAGTTTCCACTTGCCTGCTCTAAACTTGTCACTTGTAGGTGCTAAAGAGCTTGTTGTGTTGGTTTAATTAGTCAACAAATCGGTCCTTACTTGATTGCGTGGTCGTATCACATATGTTAACACTTCAGTGTTTGATGGAGATATTAACAAGTGACAAGAGTCTCTTGGTCTATGGACTTTAAAGAAGAGAAGCTCTTCTATATTATTTCATTTGGCCCTGCCAATATTTATTAGATCATGCAGCCTGTAGGCTGCCAGCAAAAGAAAGACAACACAAACATTTTTCAGGGTTATGCTCATCTGTATCCCAAAGAAGGGTCACTAAACAATCGATGGTAGAAGAGTATAAGTAAGATAAGTGTTTTCTACCACAGCTTACAAATTCATTATTTGATACAGTTTGCTGCAGACCTCCTTTGAGCTTTTTTCACTTAAAGATAATTTATGACAAGAACAGAGAGGTTCTTGAAAATGCTATAGCAACTGGAGCTGAATGATGCCACTCTGGCACTAGATGCATAGTCACCAGAGGCCAGTAAAAAGGAAGTTTGCATTTGTATGAAGAACTGTATTAGTTAAGCATTCATCAGTGTTGTATAAAATATTCATATTAATTGTCAGTGGAAGATTAAACAAAAAACTTCAATAATTAAAATGGCTTATTCCCAGGAATGGGGGGTAGGGAAAAAGTTGGTTCTCTGCAAGTTTGCAAAAGGGCTTGTCTATTCACTTTTTGTATAGCAGCAAACAAAAGAGGAGTGCATACTTTATAGGCTCTTGTTTGGTCACCATTCTGTTATAGCTTTTATCTGTGCATTAACAGTAAGCATGCCTTTGAGCTACGTTCCATAATAAAAGGAAGTATACCGCATATAGACCATCTCATTTATAATTTTTCATGGGTCTATTGCTAGGACATACCTTATAAAACATTAGATGGGTTCCATAAATGTTATTAGTCATTAATATTAAATAATGAATGTGGTAGTGTGTGCAGAATCACAATCTATTTGTTTTTAATAATGTTCAGAGATCCTTTCTAATAATTTTCTCGGTAATTGTACTTCTTTTGCTAAAAGAGAGGCTAAAAGTCTAGAAGATTATATAAGTAAGTCTCCAATGAGAACGAATGCTGATTAATACAAATAAAATCTCATTGCTACCACCTTCACAAATATCCAAATTGTGCTGCTTTTCTGGTTCTGAATTTTCACCGAAAGCTCAAACCGAACCTTTTTTTTTTCCCAATAAGTGCATAAGACAATCTCCAAAAGTATGAGTTCATTCTCTGATAATTGTCTGGGATCATAGTCTGAATTTTTCAGGCTAACTGTAGAGCTATTATTTTAATGTTACCGGTATAAGGAAATGCAGGCTACTGCACAAAGAATAGTCCATATGTTTGAAATAAACTCTCTTGTAAATAGCCGCAAAACTGTCCCCTAATACTGCAGGTTCTTTGTTGCTTGCTTATGTTTCTCCAAACACAATTTTGCACTCCCACGTTTATTTGCCCACTCAAAACATCAGGCTTATGTGTACAAATTGCATTTTTGTGTAAAAATCAGATAACTTAGTTAACAATGTGCATGCACAAATTTGAGTGTTTGGCTCACAGAAAACTTAAGCTATGGAAAATTGTACCTGCAAGTTTACCAGCTGGATTGAGGGCCCTCATTAATAGACATCTCTCGCTCTACCTCTCTCTCTCTCATGCTTATGCATGCTTCAGTGAAAGACAGTAAATCTGTTTACTGATACAAGCCCAAAATGCAAAAGAATCTCTAAAATAATTGTTGTTGATATGCATTACTGTCACCAGTAGCTTTTTTTATCTGTAGTTCTAAGATGAGTTCTATGTTTTAACGCTATGATAATGATACTCTGAATCACTGATCAGTTCGTTGAAAGCATCCAGTGTCTACAACTCCAGTCAAGCATCAGGGGAATCTGTGTATGATCCCAATCCTGTAAAAGAAATATGTTAGTCTTTAAAGGACTCCTAGTTTGTTTTGCTGAACTAGACTAACACGGCTACCCCTTTGGAACTTGTCCAAGAGTTACAGAGTGCCCTTAATTCCCACAGACTTCAATGAGATTTAATGGCATTCAGGGTTTTCAGGGAGGACGTGGCATCTTACAGGCTCAAGGGTTCATAGCGCCTTAAGTGGGCAACTGACTTAAATTTGCTATAGCTGGAAGAATGGTAACTAACCTTGATATTTGTGTCTCCCTCTACTTCAGTTCAAATTTTTATTCTTAGTTATTTCAAAATAATTTAAAAACCTTTTTATTCTAAAGGTGGTATTTTAGTATGGCCACTAATTAATACCTTTCTCTTCCCCTTTTCCTTTTTGGCTTTCATTCAGACCTCCATAATTGATTTTATTTGTTAAAGGATAGTCTTTTAATTATTTGACAGCGCTGACCATATTCCCCTCCCCTCCATTAAGCTTGAATGCCGTACCCAGTGTAACAAGTATGAATGAGAATTGGCTGACTGAAGCTCAATCCAGATGAGATTGAGGTGATGCTGGTAAAATGGAGGAAGCAATCAGAAGATATGGCAAGAGCTTCAGTGGGACTTTACTTAAAAATTTAGTAAATGTGATTTTATGTAGCAGTTAGTTGAAGCTGTGCAATGATTGTTCTGAGACAAATATTTACTAACACAGCCCAAAGGAAAAGCCAGGGCGTCAGCTGATCATTAGTGAAACCTGAATGCCACCTTAATCCAATAACAATACAGTTTTGTCTGCTATCAACAGTTCAAGTTTAATAGAAGGGTACCAGGTGCATATACAGACAACAGCAGAGATGGAAGGAACCATGGACTAAAAACTTTTGAAGATATGAAAAAAAAAGTTTTGAAGAACTTTTCAAAAATCAATTTGCATCAAAAATTCAGTAACTAGCAAAAAGGAGAGAGAGGCTGAATGGCTGGTCATTCGCCCAGCCAGTTAGTCAGCTTTTAAAAGACTGACCAAAAGTCAGCATAAAGAGGAAGAGGCTATGAAAGTGTCCAGTGGGTGATGCCATATAGAAACCTTTAAAATGAGTTCCATTCTAAAAAGAGATTGTCAGTAGGTGAGGATCTACAGTGGGTGAGGATACATAGGATACAGGGGGTGGGGATCTATCTAGCCAGCTAGCTAGGATATACAGTATATATAGAGGATACAGTAGCGTATTGAAGGGAAGGGAGGATCAGGCCCCCAGATGCCAGGCTGCAGTGGGGGAGGTTGGGCTGGCCCTTCACAAGGTGCATGAAGCAGATGACGCAGGAGGCTCTGAGGGATAAAGAGTCTCCTGCGCCCTTCCCGCACCGTGAAGGGCTGACCTGATGTCCCCACCCCAGGTGGTGGGGAGGGGTGAGGCCACTCTGTTCGAGCCAGCACTGAGGTGGAGCAGTGGTGGGTAAATGCTGGTGGGGAGGTACATGGCCAGGCTGGGGTACCCCTCAGTGTCCTACCACCACATGTTGTGAAGTACTGACCCGCCACCCTTCTCTCCCCTCCTCAGGTGTGGGAAGAGAGGGGGTGAGGCTGCCCAGTCCCAGCCAGGGCTGAGTTGCAGGGCTTCTGCAATGGGAAAGGTGGGCGCTGCATGTCATGTAAGTGCAGCCTCCCCACAGCAAGTACAGAGTCCTCCTGCTTCCCATGGTAGCTGGAGAGTGGGGCTGGGACCCCACCTGCCCTGCATGAGGGGTGGGGCCACGGGGCCTGGAAGGTGCAAATGGGGGCTTCACCCCTGGGTGCCAGACACCCTCAATATGCCACTGAGAGGATATATCGAATGGGTGAGGCTACATAGAAACCTTTAAAGTGAGTTCCATTCTGAAAAGCTCCAAAGGGGTAGTTGTGTCAGTCTAGTTCAGCCAAACAAACAAGGAGTCCGGTGGCACTTTTAAAGACTAACAAATTTATTTATCACATGAGCTTTCGTGAGAGAAAAATCCTGCTTCATCAGATATTGAAGATGGAAAATTTAATGGCTACTATTTTAAGCTAGCTTGAATCTGCCTACATGTGCTAGAGTCACACCTCCTGATTGCAGTGTAGCTATAACCTTAGGCTCTCAGCCCTCTGGAACCAATATATAGAGCCCTGTGCGGATACAAATATGTGAATCCGTATCCGATCTGCATCTGCAAGAAATGGGCTGTGGATTTCCACATTGTATCCATGGATGCGTATATAATGTGGATATCTGCGTATTTGCAGGGCTTTAGCCCTGCACAGATAAAAATATGTGGATCCATATCTGATCTGCATCTGCACGAAATGGTGTGTGGATAGCCGCATTGTATCCACAGATGCAGATATTCTCAGATATAATGCAGATATCCGTGGATTTGCAGGTCTCTACCAATATAGCTGTGAGAGTATAAGCTGTATCCTTTTCCAGCTCTTGCATTATCATTGTAATTAATGACATTTCAGCTGCAGGGCTGAAATGTGGCCGGTAGTGTCCGTACATATACATGTGTATGCAATCACATCTTTATAAAACATTGCATTGCTGAGACGCAAAACACAGACTGGTTCTCAGTGCAAAATCAACTTCAGACTTCCCTTGTAATAAGATGGAAAAAACTCCAGTTTCCATTCACGCATACTTGTGTGTCCTTCGTTGGTAAAGCATGAAATGGTACTTAGCTGGTGCTACTAAGTTCTCTGGGTTGTGTCCACACTAGCGATGCAGCAGCACTCCTGTAAGATGGCTCACATAGCTGCTCAGTGCTGATAGGAGAGAGTTCTTCCATCAACACAATAAAACCATCTCCATGAGCAGCAGTAGCTATGTTAGTGGGAGGAGCTCTCTTGCTGATATAGCGCTATGCATGCTACCACATATGCCGGTGAAGCTTATGTTGGTTGGGGATGTTTTTTTTACACCCCTGATCAATGAAAATTTTGCCTACACAAGTGTAAGTTCTCAGCTAGCATTAGGCACAAAGAAAATGTATATACAAGCATGCTCACATAATCACATATTAGAGGGGTTTCTGTGAGCCACAGGTTGTTCACTCAGAGTTTGCAACTGGATGGGTCATGGCATCTTTAGTAATGGGACCCAGCTCTAGGCTTACAAATTAATTCTTCTTCCCTACTCCATAATGCCTCAGGTCATAGATATACAACAGTTTTCTTCACCTCCAAATGACTTTTAATGTGTGCCATATTTCACAGCAAATAAATACTGGCTATGCAGAAAAAAAGAAAACGACAGAACTACTCAGCACTGACTTTAATTCCAACCTAGATCAGCACTAAAACCAGGTCATAATATGAACTTTGATGACGTGCAGCCTGGCCTGCAAGAAAAGGATCCCTCAAAATGAAGGAGAAAGAGCTATATGTTTACTTCTCTGACCGGGCTAGTGTTTTTTCCAGCAACCAAATAATTATTAATCATATTAATAGCTGTACCTGCTTGTGTGTCTTATGGCAACTGTAAAAAGTACTTTGAAAGGTATTTAAGAAGAAAGTATTAGCAACATGATTTCCAGAATCTCATCAATTTGCAGTTCATGGCTTCTTATTCTCTATTACGGGGTAAAGAGTACGATGCAGAGTTGACAGGATCTAGTGCTCCAAAGATCTTTGAATAGGGACTCGGAGTAGTTGTGGCCAGTAGCTGGAACAGTGGTCACAGAAGGCTTCATTGCAGCCCAGAGCTTGGTCTCTGATAGGGAGACTGGAAGGAGTTCCATAAGATGAAGTTAAGTTACTCAGGATTTGTGCAAGAAGTGTGGGGCGATGAGTTCATCTCAGGCAAAAACAGCATGAGTGTCTGTGTGCATGTACATATGGAGGTTATAAAAATGTGGTAAAACATGGAGAGCTTTGTGAGTTTATTATGCACCTATGAATGCCTCACCTTATTTTCACATTTTACCTCTGGGGAGTCTCAAACTGCTACTTAATTCTGCCACCCCCACCTCCAAAAAGCAAACCAACTACCCAACCTGCCTCAGAAATGTTGCCTCATTCTTTCCCAGACTGCCTGCGGCTCAAGTTGGGAAATATTACTTGTGCAGGATTTCTGCATGTGCAAATGTAACAACCTGTTAATGTTAGCTCACTACCCTGCACAACTAGAAATGGAAGCTTTAGATCATCAGAAAAGAGAAAGTTACAGTTTTCTGATGGAACCCAGGACTTAATTTTATAAGGTCCTGAAAGATTAGACATTGAGACTTTGATATTCTTAGATAAAGAAACTATTGTTGATCATGGGTTCTATAAGTATATCAGCAACAAGAAAAGGATCAGAGGTGGTGT
>ML685764.1:18682695-18695290 GCA_007922175.1 Pelusios castaneus
TCAGTCTTCACAGGGCGGGCCAGCTCCCAGGCTACTACACGGGGTAATGCGGACTGGAGAGAAGAGTGGCCCTCGGTGATGGAAAGTCAGGTTAGGGAACACTTAATGAAATTGGATGTGCAGAAGTCCATGGGGCCGGATGAACTGCATCCGAGGGTGCTGAGGGAGTTGGGGGAAGTGATTGCAGAGCCGCTGGCCATTATCTTTGAGAACTCGTGGCGAACGGGGGTGGTCCCGGAGGATTGGAAAAAGGCAAATATAGTACCTATCTTTAAGAAAGGGAAAAAGGAGGATCCGGGGAACTACAGACCGGTCAGCCTCACCTCAATCCCTGGGAAAATCATGGAGCAGGTCCTCAAGGAATCCATCCTGAAACACTTGGAGGAAAATAGAGTGATCAGGAACAGTCAAGATGGATTCACCAAGGGCAAATCATGCCTGACCAACCTGATTTCCTTCTATGATGAGATGACTGGATTTGTGGATGCGGGAAGAGCCGTTGACGTGATATACCTTGACTTTAGCAAGGCTTTTGATACGGTTTCCCACAGCATTCTCGTTGGCAAGTTAAGGAAGTATGGGTTGGACGAGTGGACCGTAAGGTGGATCGAAAACTGGTTAGATCAACGGGCTCAGCGGGTAGGAATCAATGGCTCGATGTCTGGTTGGCAACCGGTAACGAGTGGAGTGCCCCAGGGGTCGGTCCTGGGGCCGGTTCTATTCAACATCTTCATTAATGATCTTGATGATGGAATAGACTGCGTGCTTAGTAAGTTTGCGAATGACACCAAGTTGGGGGGAATGGTAGATACTCTGGAGGGCAGGGACAGGATCCAGAGAGACTTGGACAAATTGGAACACTGGGCCGAAAGAAACCTCATGAGGTTCAACAAAGACAAGTGCAAAGTCCTGCACTTAGGACGGAAAAATCCCATGCACTGCTACAGGCTGGGGACCGATCGGCTAAGTAGCAGCGCTGTAGAAAAGGACCTGGGGGTTACAGTGGACGGGAAGATGAATATGAGCCAACAGTGTGCCCTTGTTGTGAAAAAGGCCAATGGCATATTAGGCTGCATCAGTAGGAGTATTGCCAGCAGATCGAGGGATGTGATAATTCCCCTCTATTCGACACTGGTCAGGCCGCATCTGGAGTACTGTGTCCAGTTTTGGGCTCCCCACTACAGAAAGGATGTGGACAAATTAGAAAGAGTCCAGCGGAGGGCAACAAAAATGATTAGGGGGCTGGGGCACATGACTTATGAGGAGAGACTGAAGGAACTAGGCTTATTTAGTCTCCAGAAGAGAAGACTGAGGGGAGATTTGATAGCAACCTTCAACTACTTGAAGGGTTGCTCCAAAGAGGAGGGAGCTAGGCTGTTCTCGAGGGTAACAGAAGATAGAACAAGGAGCAGTGGTTTCAAATTACAGCTGGGGAGGTCAAGGTTGGATATTAGGAAAAACTTTCTCACTAGGAGGGTGGTGAAGCATTGGAATGGGCTATCTAGGGAGGTGGTAGAATCTTCATCTTTGGAGATTTTTAAGGCTCGGTTAGACAAAACCCTGGCTGGGATAATTTAGGGGGAGTGGTCCTGCTTTTTAGCAGGGGGTTGGACTAGATGACCTCGTGAGGTCCCTTCCAACCCTATTATTCTATGATTCTATGTTTACAAGTTATGAATCCTTAAAAGCTGAATTCATATTAAGTCAATGGAATGCTAAAAATAGACCCAATTAATTTTAAATACTTTCCAAAGTATTCCTGAGTGTGTTTCTGAAGCTTCCAGCACTAGAAATTACCCCAGTGATAAAAAAGTAAGTTAAAGTCTGATCCTCTAGTTAAATATATACTTATGAAATTATATAGGACTTTTGCAAAGGATGGCACTTATTTAAAATCTAACATAAACTCTTCAGGAATTTCAAATACTAGTCATTAGAAGAAATCACCTGCAAGAGAAAGGTTTCCTTATTTGCTGTGTACTTAGAGTTTTCCCACCAAAATTACAGTGGTCTAAAGTGCAAGATGGACAATATTCAGTATTCATTCCTGCACCAGTGACAGTTTGATGGCTCAATATCTTGCCCCTGCAGAGATTTAAATCAAAACTTTGTGATACAAGAAAGAGATTTCCAGCTTCTCAATAGGAAATATGGCTTTTTTTTTTCAAGTCCTGGAAGGGCCTGAGGTACCAGACACTGAAGGTGGGACACTCCTATATAATATTTTAACTGACAGATCACATTATTATACTTTTTATTCATTGAAAGAGCTGGAACAACAGAATTAACTATCCCATTCCCACTGGGGTGGCTTCCTGCCAATTGAGCTCATACCAGCCACATCCCTTTTATTGTAATGATGTGATACAACACAATATAGGAAGAAAAGGTGCAATGATGAACATGAGAGAATTGCAGAATAAAATTGAATATATATTAAAAACTTGTCAGGTATGATGATACTGACTTCCTTTGTAAAGTGCTTTGAGATCTACTGATGAAAGTGCTATATAGGAGCCAGGTAATATTATTATTGCAAAAAAAGAAAATTCTCATTAGGCAGATGTGGCTATGTGAATTATAATATTACTGAATAAAGCCGAAAACAAAGTATAGGAACATTACCTTAAAGCAGTAGCCACAGTATTAAGGGCCTAATGCAGTGCTAACTGTAGGCTATGGATAGTGTTTGGATCAAACTTTAAAAACCCTCTGTGCCCATCGAAAGGATTATGGACCATTTCTCAAATTTGTGCATCCTGTGCGGGGCCATTTTAGTTTGATTGTATCATTCTAATAGTAGTAAAAGTACTATGTAGAACTTGATTTTATTTAAAATCCCAAAGAACATTTGAGATCTGAAACTTCACATCGTCAGAGCATGTCTTGCTATTCCCACTTATCAAACTGCTTTAAAGAAATAGTGGGTTTCTTCACACAACAAATTATGTCAGTTCTCGTGTTTAGTTTGACTCCATCAACAAAAAACATCACCAAAAATAACCCCTCCCCCCAAAAACAAAAAAAACTCGATGCATTCCTTGCAGAAAATATTTTATCCATTCATTAAAAGTTGTCTTATATAAAGGAATTCAATTTTTTGATTGGCGCTAGACTCACAGACAGACAGAAATAAGCTGCCATTCTTCCATTTGATAGCCAGACGCTGCCAGTTGTTGCTAGGGCAGTCATGCTGTTAAATTAGGTCTAATGAACGAGTAATTGCTTTAGGTATAGTGAACCATTTCAAAGAAAACAAGGATTCTAATTGATTTGCAATTTGTTTGGCACGTTGCATTGTCTGTGGCTATTGATTAGTCTTCTGGATTTCACACTGCATGTGTTTCCCTTTATTAAGGGAATAACAGGTTACTGATTACTTTCCTTCTGGGTTTAATGTAGCGGTTAATGTCTACTTTGTTCTTGTGTCATGTCACAGGCAAGGAAGGAATAATATGCAAGTGGGTGGCCCTTTGCTAAGAAACTCCCCTGCTGTTTTGAGCTGTGTACTCTAAGACATGCTGAAAAGCAGATCAAGAGAAAGGGTTAGAATAGCAGGACTACCGAGTTATGGCCTGAGTCAGGCTCGACCCAGGCTCGAAACTTGGCTTTCCTTAACAGTCAAAGCACAACATGGGCATGAAGCAGTTGGTGGTAGATTTGTTCTTGTATTATTTGATTACGTATTATGTCTATCTATAAGGAAATATGCTATAGTTTTGTTTTTAACATATGTCTAATAAATGGAAATGGAAGAAAAAGGATTTTAACATCTTGCATCCACCCAAGGCAACATCACCAGGATCATCCAAATAATTTCATATGTTTAAAATAAATGTGAGGAAAAATTCTCAACTTTAATGTTGCTACTCCATGTGTAAAGTACAACAGAAACATTTTAAATAGAGATCATTATAGTGCCATTTTTGTTTTATTTTAGCAGATTTTCCCTCCAATCCACATTCATTTAAGAGGATGCTATTCCACATATTAAATGTATTTTGGTTTGGTAAAGAGAAAGTGTCTTCAATTAACAACTCTACTCCTTTAACAGGTCAACTTTCTATAATGTATTTAAGGCATCTTAGAAATGTATTAGCATATTTATTCACTTAATAAATATGCCAGTCAAGTAAACTTGACTTCATTGTTTTAAATTGCTTCTGGTTTTGTAGCTCATTTGACTTCAAGTTCTGCCTTCCCACGTTTGGCCCCACGGATGGGGTCCTGGCTTTTATATAATCTGCTTAGTTGAAGGAGTTGCATTCTTCTGCCTCTCTCACAGTCCTCTTCTGCCTCTCTCACACTCCTCCCTCTATCAGAGACAGCTATCACAGTTTCCCTCATTTATCTGAGGACCTCTAGATGGGCCTGATCGAAGGCCCAGTGAAATCAGTGTGAGCTCTTTCACTGATTTCAGTGGTCTTCCTGTGTCAGTGGGGCTTCTGGGAATTGTCCACCAGATGGTACCAGCAAAGAGCAAGCTCTTGAAGAAAAACTCATCATTTCTACCACTAACCTAAGCTTCATTAGTCACATGAATTCTCTCAAAATGTTTCAAATGTTGCTTTGGGTTTTAGCTGCCTGAGTCCCTTAAAGCCAATGGACATTATGACACAAGCTTTGAAAATTATGAGATGAGAATCTTAAAGTCTCTGCTTCCATGCAGCAACTCTACCCAAGTCTTTTGGTGACCTCATGAGTCTATTTTTTGTCCCACTTTCTGGGATTTTGAATTTTCTTATCTGTAAATGAATTTTTCCTGGGCTTGTTAGGAGCATTGCTATCAGTAAATTATTTATATTTGAATGTTATTAAATCAGTTAAAATGGTTATGTAAGGGAGCTTAATTTCAGTAAAGAAAATATGGAAATTACTTGTATGTACAGTAAGCAATGCTTTTAAATGAAAGGCATTTACTTCTTTCCTTCTCAGCAGTAATAGAGTAAGTACTTCTAAATTGCTCCATTTTGATGTTGTCTGAGGTCCTTGGTAAGTGTTCTGAATTGTACGCTGTATCTATTTCTCTCCACCATCAAACTTATTAGTTAGGCAGCGTATATGTATTTTCTCGGCAGTTCATAAACTCAGAGTAGAGCACTCAATACAGTATGCCGTACAGTAGTATCCAGCTGGCATCACAATTTTGAAACATAAATGGTAAAATCTTCATTATTAGATATATGTACACTACTGTGTTTAAAAGTCCTGAATACGCTGGTTGCATAATTAATCTGTTCTGTTAAATGGAGTTGTAGAGATATAGATTTTTGCATGCACTTACATATAAAATCTGACTCTGTTAACTCAGGAACTTAGAATAGACATGAACGTAACAGGTCAATAAGGCCCAGGTAACTCAGAGTGGCCACAATGCTTCAACTGACTTTGTGCAGACACATTTTTGCACTTGCACTGGGTCCCATAACTTCACTGGGGCTCTGCAAGGGTGCAGAGCGTGTCCGTGAAGTCAGTTGCCCAGTACTGAGATTGTAGTAAGTTATCTTGTTGTTCCCCCTGCCGAGACAGAACTGTTCCATATAATATGTTTCCTAGTGCTTTGACAGCTTTATTTGAAGCTGTTGCAGAGATCTGTATATGGACAAAATTTGAAGATAATTTTATTGCACAGGAATACATGAGGTCATAACTTGCTCTAAAGAATCCCAACAAGGTGATTAAAAAAGCCTGAAAGAATACAGCTTGACTCTTAGATCCAGGGGCGTAGCCAGCCCCTGATTTCTGGCTGGTGCCCTGCAAGTGCAGGGTGGGTCCAGGTAGGGCAGCTTTCGGAGACAGAGACCCCCAGCGCCTGGCTGGCAGTGATGCAAACTTCACCCTCACAGCTGTGGGGCTGGACAGCCGCTGGTGGCCATGGCTGCAAGTGGGGCAGAAGTGACCGTCGCCTCAGGTCTCCTTACTGCTTTGGGGCCCGAGCGGAGCAGAGGCATTGGCACCAGTTTCTGGGTGGCCCCGCAGCTGTGGCGGCTAAAATGGGTGGGCCTTAGGGCCAAGTGTGGGGCCCTGACCCACCTGTGGCTATGCCCCTGCTCTGATCCCATATTGAGTTTGCATGGCTGGTTGCTGGCAGTTAAAAACACCGTCTTTTTATTTGTAAACTAAGCAAATTTGTTAAGCAAACAAAGCATTGAGAGATCATAAACATGGAATCCCATGGTTCTATTGTCATACAATTACTTTTCTGAGTAGAACCACATTTTTAAGTATTTTGTGCAAACAAGTCAACCAAGGCATGCTGTGTAGTAATAAATTAAGTACCACAGAGTTTGTCAGTGTAGATAGCTCAAAATTTGGATTGGTTCAGAGTTTGAGTTTTTCCAGGATTCAAAGTGACCCTCAGTTGGAAATCCCAGGTTTTTGACTCCTTAGTCATCCAAATTCATCTTTAATGGCAGGATGGGTCATTTATACCTCACTCTGCAGGCTACTATGAACTAGAGACGGACCTAAGGTGTAAAATTCCAATTTGGGTCCGGGTGTAGATTTTGAAATATTTTGACAGCAATATTTGGGGATCTCTAGCTTTGGTTCCAATTTGGCCTCTTCTAAAGATGGGTTCTAATCACAAACTTCAGCTGTAGTTTGGGGTCTGGATTTCTGAAATCACCCTTTGAAAATTTGTGTCTAGTTGTGAGGGTCCATTTCAGATCTCTGCTTCATTCTAACATCCCGAATCCCTGAGCAGCTTTCAAAGAGCTGACACTTAAAAAAGAAACAGGGAGAAACTCCCATAAAAATAGTTCTTTCTTTCCCCAACATGTACCATTTCCCTCTGATTCTCATGCTGCCTCCCAAAAAGAAATTGCACCTTTCTGAAGTGTGGGATAGGCAATTTTTCAGCTCTGTTCCAGTAGTAGATTTAACACCTGATATCTTATGATCTTTTATTGCTTAAAAATCAGTGATTCCCAGCTTTCCAGTGGGATATACAACAGTTGAGTCTTCTCCTGAGGTACTGGATTTCAATATTGCTACAATTTTATCTATACAAAAGTTATTTCAGGGGTGATTTAAATGCTTTAGTTAAAACTTTGCCCTTCTTCCCAATTCTGCTGAGTTGGACTGGAGGTAATTAAGGCACTTGGCATTACAGGTGGAGTGATACAAGAAATAGTCCCAATAATTAAAACAGACAAGCAAACCGCTTTCTATGATCTTTGGCTACCCAATGAAGTAATGTGCGCTACAAAGGTGTGGTTTTTAAAGCACACTACATGATCTTTATAGACCCTGCTGGTGCATACTAAAAGTCCCGTGATGTGCTTTAACTTGCTGCTTTTTAAGCTCTGGTCTATACCGCTGCATGATTTCAGCAGCAATCAAAGGGAGATACACAAAGTACTTAAAATATCATGAGTATTTCCCTCTGATTATCTACCACTTACTTACTGCAGTGTCTTCCATGCGTTGAGTTGGAGGGAAAAGCCTTCCCTCTGACTCAGTGCTACTTTTTCTGCAGAGGTGGTATTACAAGATCGTCCTCCTGATTGGCGGAGCAGGTCTTCACAGAGTGTATCATTCAATTTGGAAGATTGATCTGATGGTGGTGAATTTGCCACTGTCAGTGAAGACCTACCCTAAAACAGTACACTGTTAACTTTTAGTGCACACCCAGCAGGGTCAACATGGACCAGTTAGTCTGCAACATATTAGGGCACTTTAAAAACCACACCCCGTTAGTGTGTGTTCCCCACCATTGAAGCAAACATTTCTAAGGTTGATTTTAATAAAAAATTTGACATATGCAGAACACATGATGAAGTGGTACAAAGTTTTCATTTTTACTAATTTGCCATGTATTATTTGTCTGTGGTTTAATTATGTATGAATAATGCAGCCTTCTCAACATTATGCCAAAAACCTTTATACTACACCCCATCATCATGTGTTCCTATATTTGTTATAGTCTTATAGCATTAACTTGCCCACACTAGGCACAGTGCATACCTACATATAGATCTACCTTCAACAAAAAAAACCTGGTAATCATATATATTACATGCATTGTGGACAATTTAGTGTAGCTATATAGTAAGAGATCCTTCATTTTTTAATTTCCTGATTTTCACCCCATTTAAATTCATGGTCTTCCTATTGCAGAAACTTTTTTCTGCCCTATAGACACACCTTAGGACTGGCTATTCAATTCCTAGCACAGCCTGAGGATTTAGCGCAAAGGTAGCTGCAAGCCACTTTTCCCCAGTGGTCCAAACTCGAGGTACAATTTAGATCAAGGCTGCTTAATTGTTCAGGGTTCTGATAGTCAAAGGGCCATTCTGGCAGCCAGGGATTTCTGAACTTCAAGGATACTACAGTAACAAATTTGTTAGTTTTTAAAAATGCCACAGGATTCCTTGTTTGTTTTGCAGTAACAAACAAAGTCAGATGGAGACTGAGAGGGAGTAGGGTAGAAATCAGTATCCTAGGCTTGTGTGACCTGGAAATTCCCTTAACTGGCAAATTTTACTAGTGTTAGGACTGCTCCGGGCTGCTGGGGAGCACAAAGCAGCTTCAAATAGATCTGGCCTAGTCTCCCTCTACACTGACATGTGCCTCCAATGCAAAAAGATAAGTGCTGTGACAGAATTTAAACTTACAAAAGTCAGGAAATATGTGTTCAGTAGTAGTAGCAATATAGTTACAGAACCTGACTTTTTCGTTTTCAGACTTTTGTGTTCAAATGAGAACTGAGATGTGTCATTCAAGGATAACCCAACACAGAATGCTTTTAGAAGTTTCAGGTATTTTGAAATGACCCTACAATAGGGTCATTTTTCATTTTACCAAATGGGATTGTCATCAGGCAGAGGCTGAATGATATGCTTATATATTACAAATAATAGACCTGCTTGAAAGAAACGTAGCACTTACGTGCTGTATCAAAGAGATCAAACTATAAGAAAGTGAGAGGGAATGATCTGGGTGGGCATATGTTGTGGTTATTGTGTACTTGGAAGAGTCCAGTGATTTTTTTTTCCCATTTATAGAGGGAAGTCAGGACAATTCTTTCATCCCTAAATTATCTGTTCCTAGGTGCTAAATATTAAGGTCCCTGTCCTCAGCAGGTGGATATGAGCAAGATTCCATTAAAGTCAATGGAACTATGCCCATTTACACCAGCTGAGGATATGGCCCTAAATAATAAACAGTTTCCCAGCCAGTGATTTTTTTTTCCATTCATTATTGTTTCAGATATTCATACTGCAGTAATGTCCAGAAGCCTGTTGTGCTAGGTGCTGGACAAACATGCTTGCAGTTTTTATTCATGCACTAAGTCCTTCTGAAGTGGCTTACTTGAGTAAACGTTGCATGACTGGACCACATATTAATACAGACTGTTTTCAGACCACAGCTTTGGAATCTTTGCGTGTCTTCTTTTCCCCATCTGCTCCAGGAATTTCACATTGAAGTCAAAGGATCTTCTTATTGTTTCTTTTTGGCCCCACCTGTGCTGATAGTGGGGTTGTTTGAAAGAACGTTGTAACATGATGAATACAGAGTTGCTGAACTGTTGTCTAACACAGAATCATAGAAATATAGAAACTGGAAGGGACCATGACAGGTCATCGAGTTCAGTTCCCTGCACTCCTGGAAGGACCAAGTATCCTCTTAAACCATCCCTGATAGGTGTTTGTCTAACCCAGTGGTCGGCAAACCGCGGCTCGCGAGCCACAAGCTGCTCTTTAGCCCCTTGAATTTGGCTCTTCCAGGTGCGAGCCTTGGTCCCTTTAAATACAGAGTGCTGCTGTGGCCGGGCTGGGGAGATTCAAATCTCCCGCCCTGAGCATGCTCAGATAGAGCGTGCTCAGGGTGGGAGCGGCCTGGCCGAGGAGCAGCTCTGCCGGCCATCAGTGCACCTCCGAGCCTCCGGCAAGGTAAGGGGGCTGGAGGGAGGCCTGGAGAGGGGTGGGGGGACAAGGAGAGTGGGTGGGGGGGGCGAAGACAGTGGCTGCCGCCTGGAGAGGGGTGGGGGAGCCCCGGAAACCCGCAGCAGACCCGGCCTCTGGGCTGGCCGTCCCCGCCCCCAGGGTGGGACAGGCAGGCTCGGCTCAGGAGCGCGGGTCTGCCTGCCTGCCCCACGTGGCTGGGGCAGGGGGGGGTGGCTCCGGCCGCGGCGGGCTCCTGGGGTCCCACCCGCCGTGTGCTTCCTTCCCGGGGTGCCTCCCAGTACGGGGTCAGGATCATCGTCCAGGGCTGGGAGGTTGTCCGCCCCAGCGGCGGCTTTCCCGAGCCCCTGCCATGGTCAGCCAGCCAGCCAGCCAGCCAGCCTGCCTGCCTGCCTGCCTGCCAGCCAGCCAGCCAGCCAGCCAAAGATAGATAGATAGATAGATATGTTGAGATGGTTAGGAATACCCTTATTAAGTTAATAACAATGTACCTTCCTATATATTTTAAGTTTAAAAAATTTGGCACTCAAAAGAAATTTCAATCGCTGTTTTGTTGATATTTGGCTCAGTTGACTAATAAGTTTGCCAACCACTGGTCTAACCTGATCTTAAAAAACTTCCAATGATGGAGATTCCACAACCTGCCTAGACAACTTATTCCAGAGGTTAGTCACTCTGACACATAGGAATTTTTTCCTAATGTCCAACCTAAACCTCCCTTGCTGTAATTTAAGTCCATTGCTTCTCATCCGATCATCAGTGGTTAAGGAGAAAAATTTTTCTCCCTCCTCCTCTGACAACGTTTTAGATACTTTAAAACTGTTATCATGCCCCTCTCAGTCTCTTCTTTTCCAGACTAAACAAACCTTCAATCTTTCTATCTTCCCTCATAAGTCAAATGTTCCAGACCTTTAATCATTCATGTTGTTCTTCTCTGGACTTCCTCCAATTTGTCCATATCTTTCCTGAAATGAGGTGCCCAGAACTGTACACAATATTCCAGCTGAGGCCTAATCAGGGCAGAGTAAAGCAGAAGAATTACTTCTTATGTCTTAAAATACTCCTGTTCATACATCCCAGAATGGTGTTTGCTTTTTTTGCAACAGTGTTACACTGTTGACTCATATTTAGCTTGTGGTCCACTATGACACCCAGATCCCTTTCTGTAATACTCCTTCCTAGGCAGTCATTGCCCATTTTGTATGTGTGCAATGGATTGTTCTTTCCTAAGTGGAGTACTTTGCACTTGTCTTTATTGAATTTCATCCTGGTAACCTCAGACCATTTCACCAGTTTGTCCAAATCATTTTGAATTGTGATCCTATCCTCCAAAGCACTTGCAACCCCTCTCAGCTTGGTATCATCAGCAAACTTTATAAGTGTGCTCTCTATGCCATCATCTAAATCATTGTTGAAAATATTGAACAGAACCGATCCCTGCGGTACCCCGCTCATTATGCCCTTCCAGCATGACTGTGAACTGTTGATAACTACCCTCTGGAGTGGTTATCCAACCAGTTTTGCACCCATCTTATAGTAGTTCCACCCAGGTTGTACTTCCCTAGTTTGTTAATGAGAAGGTGATGTGAGACCATATCAAAAACCTTACTAAAGTCTAGATATACCACATCTACCGCTTCCCCTCTGTCCACAAGGCTTGTTACCCCATCATAGAAAGCTATCAGGTTGTTTTGACACAATTTGTTCTTGACAAATCCATGATGATTATCAGTTAAATCTTATTCTTTTCTAAATGTTTGCTAATTTATTCCTTAATTATTTGCGCCATTATTTTTCCTGGTGCGGAGGTTGAACTGACTGGTCTATAATTCCCTGGGTTGTCCTTATTTCCCTTTTTATAGATGGGCACTATATTTTCTCTTTTACAGTCCTTTGGGACCTCTCCAGTCTTCCATGATTTTTCAAAGATAATAGCCAATGGCTCTGATAGCTCCTGAGTCAAAACTGATTAATATATATGGGATCAAACAACTTTAGAACAGATTTAAAAACTACAGAAAATGTTTTTTAAAACTGCTCTGACGTAGTTTGGTTCCTGCTATGCAGGCCACTCTTTTGAGTGTGGAAGAGTATGTAAACTCCCTGTGCCCAGTTACCTTCTCACTTACACCTGTGTAAAGCAGGAGGCATTTCACTAAGGTCAGTGGAGTTATGCTGAGAGAGTGAGAGAAGAGTCTGACCCACAGTCTGAAAAGGTGTTGGTGCTTCCAATATAGGCAAGTAAAACAAAAAGTAAAATAAAAAAATTAGGCTCATGTCCTCAGCTTGTAAACTGGTGAACCGCCATTGACTTTAAACAAGTTATACTGATTTAATCTAGCTGAAGTCCTGACTTTGACAGATAGACAAGAAAAAAATCCTAGCAAGATTGTGGTACAGCATTCCCAAACTTTCTTAACAGAAGTTCTAGAGGGGTAGCTGGGTCAGTCTATTTCAGCAAATCAAACAAGAAGTCCTGTGGCACTTTTAAAGAATTATTTATTTATTTATATTCCAAAGGGGTAGCCGTGTTAGTCTATTGTAGAAAGACAACAGAGTCCTGTGGCACTTTTAAAGACTAACAGATTTATTTATCGCATGAGCTTTCGTGGGAGAAAATCCCACTTCGTCAGACGCTTTAAGCGTCTGACGAAGTGGGATTTTCTCCCACGAAAGCTCATGCGATA
>ML685764.1:18695390-18743317 GCA_007922175.1 Pelusios castaneus
AAGCGTCTGACGAAGTGGGATTTTCTCCCACGAAAGCTCATGCGATAAATAAATCTGTCAGTCTTTAAAAGTGCCACAGGACTCTGTTGTCTTATTTATTTATCTTATTAAATTTATTATCTTGCCAGAAGTATCTAATGGACCACCTCCCCTTCTGTTAGTAATTGTGGACACTTTAACAAGTGTGTAATGTCTCCTGTAGCAATTGCTTACATTTATAAAGTAGTAATAGGAAAGTAATTAGTGTGTTTGGGCTTCTTTTCACCTTATTTAACTGACAGACACAAGGAGGAGAGTTAGAACTATTTGACCAGCTGGGTTTTCAAGGACTACTGGCAAGGACTCCACAGATCACTAGTGGTCCTGGACCAGAGTTTGAGAACCTTAAACCACTACTATAGGTAGTATGAAAACTATTAATTACAATTATTATGTTAATATTGGAATGACTCTGTCTACTACCATTGTGAAAAATGACCTAAAGCCTCTGACACAGTCTCCCGCACACAAATGAGATGAAGAGTTCTTAGTCTATAAAAGAATCATATATTTCTTGAACAATACAAAGTTGAGAATAAAAACAAATGTGCTCCTTAGAAATTGCCTAGGGAAGCAGTTGTTTCATACTGCCTGTTGAACATTTGGGTAGACTGATTCAAATGTTAAAGCTGTGTTCAAACCAGAAAAAATAAAAATAATAAGCTGTCAGAATAATTACTAAGAACATACAAGGATTATACAAAGTAAACTGCAGCCTGCAAAAAGAGAATTGCATGTTAGCTAATTGTTAATTTTAGCAATTGCAATGGCTAATTACTGTGGCACACATTGACTATTAGCATGATGCCCCAGCACCTGCTTTCTCCAATGAACAGATTTCTTCATAGCTCGTGCAGGAGCAAAATGTGTAATTATTGGCCATCATTGGGGCGATTTTTCAGTGATTCTTTTGTGTGATGTGAATAAAGCATAATGACATATTTTATTAGAGGGCAAATAGCTGTTTGTTAATGGAAATGATTTGAAATCCAAGAAACTAGGAGCTAGGAGCATGTTTTCAGTATCAGCATGAATTCAAATGTATTTTCTTTTAACTCTTTATAAAAGAAGTATAGAAGTCAAATCTAAACTTAGTATAATATATTTAATGATATGTGCAAACACAGCATTGATTAATTGCCTTAAATGTTTTTCAATGCTATACCATTTCAATTGTTACAGCAGTCGGCTAAATTTTCTGCAGTTCTTATTTAAACTCTTCTTTTCTGGGCATATAGTCTTAACAAGATTTTGTCTTGTTCCTCATTTACTGAAAAATTCATCTTTTGTAACTTAAGCAACAATTATGAGCATTATAAGGCGTATCTTCATTGAACATATTGTAGAAAAGTGTACCAGCATTATTATTTCTGAAAATAAACGCTTGAATGTATCTATCAAGATCAAAATGTCAGCCACCGAATAGATTATGCATAATTATCCAAAACAGTGTATAGATGAATAATAAAATCTTGTAATATTAGCAATAGCATATTCCACTAAGAAAATTTTATTACATAATCTATGAGATATCCTTGAACAGCCCCCCCAAAAAACAAAAAACCACCAAGATTCATGTATGGACCTGAACTATACTAATATTTAAAGTCTCCATCTACTTGCAATTTCTGAAGGACATGTCACAGTCTGTATATATGAGTTGGATATTTTCTTCAAATTTTTATTAAAAATAATTTTCAAAGTTGAAGGAAGGGAAAACTGTGGGACAAATTTTGCATTGTTCCAATGGTGTAAATCTAGAGTGAAATCAGTCTGGATTTACACTGATTTAAATGAGAGTGGAATCAGGCTCTTTGAATGTTAGTGACAGTTTTAAAAAGTTACAGAGCTGAATAACTCCTGCAGTAGTCACAAAATGGTGATCTAAAAATCAACTTTGTGTGATACTCGTTCTTAATAAATGTATTGAGCCTGATTCAGATTTCACACAGATTTTACATAGGTGCAACTCCATTGGCTTCTGTGAAGTTAACTCTGCTCTACACAGTCATTACCGAAATGAAAAATCAGACCTAGTTAATAGATGTTAAATGAGTAGGGTGAAGGAAGATGGTTCTGAAAAGTATGTGCAGATAAATAATACTACACCCAGTAGGAGTAATAGGAAGGTGTTCTTATCAAGTAAAGGATGATATATTTGAAATATGTGTTTAATAAAGTGGTATTAGCTATATGTACTAATATGATTACAAAGATCAATATAAGAGAATTTTTTCTGGTTTTATAAATATCGAAATCTTTATGCTTATCCCATGTACCATATTTTAGTTATTTACAAACATAAGGAAGAAACAATGAATGGGCCTATAGTTTCTGCCCTGTTGCGAGATGTAGATAAGGTCAGTATTCAGGTTCACTGTTTGACCCATTAAACTGGTATTGAGGTATAATTTGTGTGTTTTCCCAGTACGGTTGCACATAGAATGGGGTTCATTTCCACAAGTTTGAATAAATTTATCCAGTTCAGTGAACCTGTTGTTAAGCTTAGCAAAACTCAGTAGGTGGCTTTAAAGTCCTGTAATTAGCCCATTACATAAAATCTGTACTTTAGATTTTTGCACATTAGTTAATAAGTATAACATACTTCATATATATAAATAACATTACCTTAAATGATGCAATATAAAGGAATTAAAGGCCAAAGTAGTTTAATAAAATACTTGAAAGAGACCTCAAATTAGCATGTTTAATTCCAACTCATTGAACAGGAAAAGCCTGTTAGGCTTTACTGTACCACTTACATATACTACATACAATCACATTTACAGAGTTGCAAAGATTTAGTCTCCTTATTTAATATACGGTAGCTGTCATCTGTGACCTATATGTGACTTTGGAAGAAGTTTGTAATTATCTTGTTTCTTTTAAGTTCTAATCACTACAACATCTAAATATAGTTATGAATTACCAAAAAAACCCCACTTGCTTAAACATTTTCTTCATAATGTGTACGGAGCTAATTAATTTTTGATGTTAGGGTTTGTTTTCCGCATTGATATGTCTTAGCAAAATAAAATCTATGGATATTAACCCGTGCAGTGCCTATTAGTTCACCTGAAGACTTGTTTATTTTGAAGTTCAAGCTTTTTAAAAATAGCTTTCTTTGCAAGTGTAATAAAGTTTTGTATCCTATTGCAGTAGGCCAAAGTTTCATGCTAATCTGACTTATTTTTTTTCCCAAGTGATGGGGAAAAAATTACATCTTTAAGAGTAAAGCCCAAGCTATTATTTAGTCCTTTGAACCTACTGAAGAATTTCATAACTCCATTGAATTAATGTATTTAAAAAGACAACATTACAACATGTACAAATCTTGTATATTTCCTTTTAGTATTACTTAGAGTCCCTTTCACTGATTCAGGATTATCAATGAGATATTTTAATTTATAGGTTAAGCAACTTCATATTAGAGCTGTGTGAAATGTTCACAGTAAATCCTGACAGTATAAAACTTGCCCAGGTTAGGTCTCATGAAAATTCAGAACTCTTTGGAAAGTCTGCTGAGATCCAGGACCCTGAGGCTATTTTTCAACAAGCCTGTCCTGATTTATAGTTTTGTATTTAAATCTGCATCTAATTAATGATTTCATGTTTCAATATAAAATCAGGTGTCACATAGTTTTTCAATTTGTAATTTTAGAGTTCATTGGAACCTAAAATTCAAATGGAAATTCTGGATAGATGTCTTCATGAATCATAACCAAAAAAATATTCTTGAACCTCTGAAACTGCACTGTTCCACTTAGCTCTACTTAATATAATTTGACAAATAAAAGTAGCCCTCTGCATTGTACTGATTGTTTTTTCTTGTTGCTTTCATTTTTTTCCTTTTGTTTATCTTTGACTTTTCCTCTTACAATTTTATCTTGTATTACTCCTGTTTGTTGCTTTGCTGTTGTGTTTAATATCATTTTACTTTCACTTTTCCTTTTAATGTGTAAGTGACGGCTCATTTACAATTCATGTCCCTGTTCCCTCTCCTTTTTCTCAGATACGATGAAGTGCAGAGCTACATTTACATTTGCCAGTTTGTCCCAGCACTACATCATGGGCAAGATCCAGATATGGGGCTAAATGCTAATTGATTATAGAGGTGCATCTTCCATTTGCTTGAAAGAGAGATGCAACTGTATAACTGGAGCAAAGTCTGAGCTGTGATGTAAATAAACTGTTGCAATTCTTATGCAAATATCTGAACCAGGTTCTGTGGTGACAGAAACAACTGTGCAAATGCCATAAATAATGGTAATTGGTAAGAAAATAGGATTAAGAAACAAAGTAGAGAGACTTGCATTGATCTGGCATTCCGTGACTGTGCAAAATGAGTATAATTTGCATGCTGAGACAGAAAATGGGAGGGAAGTGTAGCAGGAAAAGATATAAGATAGGACAGAGTATCTTCTTTATCTCCCATCATCCTGATATATGTCCTATCTTTTGCCCCAACTTATCATGTAAGATGAATTGATCTGACTTTCGGAGGCCAGGCAAAACAAATGTAAGTTACACTACTTTACCTCGAACCCATGCTTATACCTATTTTTTGGATAAATATGCATCTAATCTGCAAAGTATACCACCAATTACATCATTGCAGAATTTGGGACATGGGTTCTGTGTATGAATGACAGTTTGAGGCTCATGTTAACTAGATACTTTTGTAAATGGGTAGCTTGAGTTATCTGTATAAATTACTCTGCTCGTAACTTTCACTGGTGGAGAGAAAAATGCAAATCAAAATCTTTAAATGCACTAAAGTCAGAAATATGAATCCCCAAAAGAGAGATGGAAATGAACAAGAAATAGAAAGTTGCTCCCTCTCAACACCCAAGTTAAGACTTTGCGAAAGGCTAGCACTATCTTACCATTCTGTTGATTACAGAGAAAGACAAATTGAAAAGTGTAAATTAAATTAATTGCTTTAAAAGATTAAAAACTTTTCAGTTTGAGAGATGAGCAACCCTTTGTTAGCTCCTTTTTATTACAAGCCAATTTCTATTCTATTCTATTCTATTCTATTCTATTCTATATAGGTTTTGATAACATTCATTCCTGTAGTATCTGAACTCTTTCCAAGTAGTTCATTAAGCAACATGACTACATATCTGTCATGTGTTGCTTGTTCTCTTATTCACTCCCCAGGAGGAGGGGCATATGCTGTGGCATGTCTTGTTTTAGTCATGTGTCTTTTTTCTTTAATTTTTTTTTTAAAAAACATTTCATTATGTGTTTATATTAGAGAAAGGAAGGTCCAAGAAAAGCACTTTGCACTTGGAATGGAAAGTGGTAAGGTTCAGAATGATCCATAGTACCTGTAGAAGTTCATTCCAAAGTCTAGGACCACTCTTGGAGAAGGTTCTGTATCTCAAAAAGTTGTTTGACTTTTATTGTTGAAAATTCCATTGTGCCAGAGGAAGGTAGTTGTCAACCAGTCTTTGCCCCAGAGCTTTAGATGATCTTTTAGATACCCTGGCCTAGGTCATGGAATGCTTTGGTCTGAGACCTTGAACTTGATTTAAAATTCTAAGGGAAGTCTGTGTAGAGGACAGCCTGATACCATTGTGGTAGCCTATGCTGCTGAGGTTATGTGCTGCAGCATTCTGTACTAGTTGGAATTTCCTAAACTCTGAAGTCATCATGCCCTGGTGTACTTTAAGGCTGTAGTGAAGATGTGAATGGTAATGAAGATATGAATAAATGAGGCCAGGTTTTCGTCCACCAAAATGGGGCAGAATTTCCTAGCCGTGCTGAGATTGTACAGGGTGTTATTTGCAGATGCCGCTATGTAAAAGATCAATGTCAGCAAGGAATCCAAGTGTATTCATAGATTATGAACTGAATTGGCCAGCTGTGGGTGTGCATCATCAATCAACAGAAATACTATTGTAGCTGCAAGCTCTGCAACATATATTCTTCTGCTCACCAGAATCACCTCTGTCTTGTTCAAATTCAGCTTCAATCAGCTGTTCATCCAAGAGCTGATCTCACCCAAGCACATGGCCATATTTATGGTAATGGTGTAGTTGTATATGGTGAAGGATAGATAGAGCTGTGTATCTTGTGTATATCACTGGTGCTTGAGTCCATACCATCTGTCCAGTTCACATAGTGGTTGCATGTAGATGTTGAAAATGACTGAAGAGATCCTTGTGGAACTCCATAGGTGAAGGATCTAGCAATGGAGGTGCAGTTTTCCATTAATATTTATTGAATGTGTCCCTCCATGAAGGGCACACACCATTTTATCTCATTACCTTGGACCCTTACCACTTCCTCTGTGAGAAACAATAGACTCTCATGGTCAGCAGAGCTGAATGCCACAGAGACGTCCAGAAGGATGGAAATAGGTATTTGTCTTTTATCTCTACTGACAGCAGGAAAATATCCATCAGTGCCACTAATGGAGTTTCAGTTCTGAGTCCTGGCCTGAATCCAGACCGAGCCAGATCTAGAACGCTAATGTCGGTCAAATGAGCTTGTAGTTGGTTTTTGGCTAGTTTCTTTATGAGCTTGCTCAGGAATGGTATGATTGTTGCACCCCTAAATCTGTCCAGAAATGGTTAGCCAAATTCATAAGGAAATACACTGAAGTTAATAAATTTGCAGTTTACTTACACCATGAATGGGTTTTGCTCAATATGTCTGTAGAGATGGTATTCCAGCAATGACATTCATCACAACATTTTCTCTAGGAAATGAGAGGTAGACATACAAATAGTCGAATTTTTAAAATACAATTGCCTAAAGTTAGACACCTAAATCCATATTTAGAGGGTTAAATTAAAATGCTCTGGTTTTCAGAAGTAGTGGGAATTGTGGACGCTCATCACCTTTGAAAATTAGGTCTCTTTGATTTAAATGTCTAAATATCAATTGAAGTGCCAAAGTTTAGGCACCTCGCATTTGAAAATGTTGGCCCTATATATACGTGTGTGCATTTGTGTTAAACATACAAGTTAAGCTTTTCCAGTAAGAGATACTTGGGACTTTGAAGGATCCCTGTAGCATCTCTAAAACAAACATATAAGCAATCTCTAGTGCAAAAGTTACACCTTGCCCGGTGTTGTAGTAGCATACAAATGGAATTTTATTTTAATTTGATTTTGAATTAGAAATGATTTGGCACAAACAGGTGGGAGCACCTAGTTTAAGTGCTTTTGCTAACTTTCTACTTTTAGAGCTTACACTACTTTGGGGTGTAAAGAGGAGTAAAAACTGAGGCAAAGAAATAAATACTTAAAAAAAACCAGAACAAGCAAGTCTTATTTTTCTGATTTTTTTTACTAAGTAATAATGCAGATGGACTTCAGGGTTTATTTTAATTAAGCCATTGGTTTTCATATATCTAAATATGGATTTAAAAAGTGTATTTTAATAATCCCTGACTGTTTGTTCTTGCATACCTCAGGATAGGCTACAAACATAGCAAAGATTTCCGAGCATCAGAATGCAAGGAGGTTTGTTTTGTATTCCAACGACTCTCATATCTGTTTTTTGTAATCCTTCAGAAGCACAAACTTATTGCATGCTTCCTTTTTTCATCATGTCTTTTAAAAATGTCTTTAAAGTATGCTGCCAAGAAACATTTTTAAATGGAACGAACAAAAATTACCATTGAATCTTATTTTATTTTTCATTTTTAAATTGTGGTGATGCCAGACATGACAGCATAGGCAAACTTGATTTGGCATATAATGAGCTACTTAGCACTGTGATGGCGCACTAGTGTGATATAACGGTATTATCAGCAGGAGTTTGGTATGGCCACATTACTGAACAATGGGTGAAGCCATGAGTGAATTATACAAGTTAACCTAAATGAGGTTACTTGATGGTATGGAACAAATATTTTTATTTATTTTGTGCAATGTATTTTACAGGAAAACAATTTTAAAAAAGATTCGTGAGAGCTTTCCATGACTTTATTGGGGTGGCTTTTTGTTTCCCTTTTCCTCTTAGAATAGACTAGTACCATGAATCCAACTATATGGACCCCCAAAGAAGAGGAAAAAAAATACAGCGAATTCATTTTTAAAGCATGTAAAATTTACCTAAATTCATCTGATATCATAGGACTTCTGAGGGCTAGAAGCAAGTTGAGCATGTTCCATTGGGAAAATTATATTTTCTCTTTTCCAATTGAATAAAGCTTCTAAGCCAAATTCTCTGCTGTTAGAAATTCATTGGAAAATCTAGCTACATCTGCACACAGGCGATGTGGACCTGTCACTTGTAAAGGACTGAATAAACACATACTGAACCTCAGAAAAGAGAGGTTGAGAAGGGTGGTTAATTTCTTTTAAAAGGGAAAAGGATTTTCTGAAGTTTCAGAGGAAATACATTAGTGGGTAAAGTGCAAGTGAAAATGTTAAATGTCCATGGTAAGTGAAACTTATCACATAACTCTGCAATATATCATATGACTTACCATAACTTATGCGGAGTATCTGTGGGGGAGGGCTAATTCTGATCTAACATTCTAAATGAAAAGAAACTCACCTATAGCAATAACAATAGCCACTTCTTTTTGTTCATTAGTATACCCATGCTTAGTCTAGTGAAAACCCATGCTTGCATTTTTAATCATCTAAAAATACAGCTATGTGCATTATACCTTTCTGCATTTGTTCATATTTATCTAGTTCTCTTCATTTTGTGGATTGCTGTGAAGCTTGAGATGTTTTTTTTGCCAGACACACCACCTGAAAATAGGGTTTATACCATAAAAATGAAGAGATTATGAAAATGAGCCCTTACCTTACTGGGATATATTTGTGCTATATTTTAGTTCACTGTGATCAGCAATGCTTTTGGAATGTGGAGTGGTGACCCTTTCTGTTTCTCAAGCTCTGAGAAATAGTGATTGGGCAGTTTTAACTGGCGGCCTCAAGTAAACTCTTTATATACCTGTGACGTTGTTGGAGGCTTGGGATACACAGGGTCAGAGCCCTAAAGGGTGCAGGTATTTTATTATTAATTATAGTTTATTATCCTATATAAATAAATAAGAGAGGAAACTAACTTTATTTACAAAAAAGCATCTGCATCTCCCTTATTAGAGCATAAAAGGTGTAGGAAATATTTGCCACAATTAAATCACACAAACATGAGGAGTTAGAGTCAAGGGATTTTTAATTTCTGAGGATATTTAGGTCTTCAAACTAGGTGAAAGTAGGTGCCTCTCTTCAGAATACTGCATTCATCTGCCCAGAAACCACAATATCAGAGGCAGTTTGTTCAGGACCAGAACAGTGGGAGGAGGGTGTTGGTGGGAGGAGTTAGGGGCAAAGGGTGAGGAGAAACACTGGTGCAGCAAGTTTCTAGTTATACATCTTAAATTCACTGTCCAGATTTTTCTGCAAGATGAAAGCTTACATAGACAAGGGTAGGAAGATCCACTGTTCAGAGTAAGAAGACTGTCTCTAGAACTCTGCACTGCCCTGTGTCTCAGCGAAAAGCCTTTCATTGCACTGAAATAAAAGAACTCCACGATACAATGCCAGAAGCTAAAACTTACCAAACTTTATCTGCAAAATTCTTAATTTCATCTTCACAAAACGTTGTCCTCTTTATAATGATAAAGTTAAGTGCAGCACTTTTAGTCTACTTCAGATTAATTACATGAATGGAAAAGGCCTGACAGAATTTATTTCTGAGAGAATAAAACATTTTAAATGTGCATCTAAAACCGCAATTAGGCTTCCAGATGTAGAGAATAATGATGACTGTCCACCAAACACGTTGAATTATTTAAATGTATTGATTTGGGAGGCTAAATTCACCACCCTGTTGTAACTTCCAGAGTAAAACTTGATTGCACTTACATGTCACATTTGTGGTTTTTGTTTGTTGTTTAAAAAAAAAAAGGCTCTAATTGGAAAGCTCCCATCATCTGCACACTTGCTTCCAGGCATACATGAAATGATCAATGGGGAAAGCAGGGTCAATCGAGACAGATTGTGAGTGAAATTAAAATTATAAAATGTCCAAACATTTAACTGCAAATAGGAAATCTTTATACCCACCCACACCCTATTCTGTAGCATAAAGCTAAGGCAACAATTATTCATATACCTCCAAGTAATTTGCAGGCGCCATACAAAAATCTCATTTAAAATAATAAATTGCTATTTCTGCACATTTATTCTCCCCAAATGCTGGCTAATTGCTGCAATGGCCATTATAAAGAATAATTTTCGCTTAGTGGGGGAAAAAAAGGAATGAAGAGAACATTTTCTGGTTTTGTTCCTCTGCGAAGGCTCTATTCAGTGAATCTTGAATGCACAGCGTTTCACTGCTACATTTATTATGCTGAGAGGTCAAGTATTACACAGCATCTTGTATTACGCTTTGCATGCTAAGTATTTCACTTCACAAATTGACCCTTCGGTGTACTTACTACATAATGCTTTAAAAATCCAGCTAAAACGCAGGACAATTAGCAATACTTTGGCTCTCGGTGAACAATGAGGACACCAATGTAGGTGATTGCATTTACAGTGTTGCTTTCTTCAGAAAACATTTTTGACACATTAAGGTACTTTGGAATTATGCAGTACCAGTCTTCTTTCTCCTGAATGGCTTTTCCAGCATGTACCAAGGGAAACAGTTACTGTAGTTTAGGCTTCATTGAAAAGAATTCAGGCACGGCCTTATGAAGCACCAATTAGGGGGATATTATATCATAAAAAGCAGTAATATCCATTTTCAGGCTTGTGCATCAGCGAGTGCAAAGTAGGGCAGGACTAGAAAGGGATGGGGTTTAAGCTCTTGAAACTGTTGCGTTTAATGAGAAGTCCAGGAGGAGAAAAAAGAGGAAGTTCGCCGTGGAGCTGAGCCATTGTGACCGCATAATCTGGTCCAGTCACCTATGGGAGGGGATGTGAGGAGGAGACAGGACCGCTCGCTTTGTCCAGATGTTCGTGCGCTTGGCTGACTGGCGGGGCGATCTCCAAGCGCTCTGTGTTTTGCATTGTTCAGCGTTTCGTTTGGGCACCCAGAGGAAACGTTATGCAGCACAGACCCCGACCTACTTCAAGCCCAATAAAAAAAAGAGTAAGTGCCTTGCTTTCAATGATAGATAATTGTGAAATAAAAAAATCATCGCCCCCCATTTGGGACAAAGGGCCCTGCAGGCACTGGCTTCTGCTTTATACTTAAATCATTGAACTGCCGTTTGGGGTTATTGGATCAAGGGACTAATCAGCAACAACATTGCAAACGTGAAACACGTTCGACTGGCGTTCAGTGTTCCTAATTACCAACCTTGTTAATATCCATTTCAGACTGCCTCAATATGCCCACGAGATGGGCTTGTTTCACACGCCGCTAGGTAAGAGGAGGGCACCCTCACAGCTGTAATTTGCATAGACGGCAGCGTACACATTGCCCTTTTGCTGGAGGGCGAGTTAAAAGAAAACTACTGTAAATAAACAGCCTACAGTGAAAGGAAAGCCCCAAGAACACAGGCGAACGAAAACACCACGAATTGTTTTTATGATTTATACCTGTAATCAGGGGAACCCTCTGGTGGGGCTCAGGTCTCCGCTACATACAAATTCAGGAGAACAAGCAATTTTCATAGTGAGGGAAAGAGAAAAACAGTTTGCATAGGAAACAAAAGAAACATATTGCCCTGTAAATTTTAGATTTCAAATTTGCAGTTGGTAATGGATAAAGTATCTTGAATAAAGTTTGAAAGTATCCTTTATGTATCTTTAAAAGTAACGTCTTCCAGAACAGCTGCCTTGCCAGCCCGGTTTAATTTACAGTGTTGCTGGAGCTGTGCAGGTCCCGGGAAATTAGGGAGACGAGGTGGTGAGGAAATATCTTTTGTGGGACTCACTTCTGTTTGTGTAAGCTCCTAAGCTTTTCTCTTTCGCCAGAAGAAAAGAGTCCAAGAAAAGATATTACCCCACCCACTTTTATCTGTGTGTAGTTGAAAATTATGCCCTGTTATTTTATAGCACTATCGAAACTATGCTCCATTCGGCCATTTGATTAAAAATAATGCTTTAAGGGCGCTCAGAGAAATCAAGTATTTTAAGAAATGAACTATCCTGTAAGCAGCATGTGACATGGATGTATACAAGAAATTAAACCAGATAGAGAAAAGGCGTTTTATGAAATCAAAGCGTGAAATCCACATCCACATTGTTTTAAGCAACTGGATTCTTTACATTTAAAATAGCTTAAATAAAATGGGTTAATTTTTAATTCAAATGCTTATAGAACCCCCTAAAATGTTTCCAGTATATATCTAATCCTCTTTATAGGAAGCAAGTAAAATCAATAGAAGAGATGGCATGAAATCAGAAAAAGTGTGGGGTTGGGGAGCTTAAAATAACAGTTGAATTGATAGTGATAATAACAATATAGTGGGTAACGTTTCCTCTTTAAATGTACCGAGATTCCCATGCTCTGACAAATAAAATCGTCGGTGGAGGCCCCTTTTGTTGTAACGACCCAATCGGGAAGTCTCTGACTCAGTAGCTCATACGTTAGCTCTCCCCAGAGGTGCAAACACTCGGTTCATTCGCTTTCATTTGATACACGTTCAATTGGCACATACATTTGCTACTTAAGAAACAAGGAGGAAAGTCCCCTTCTTCAGTTCAAAGCTCTTTTTTGGGGGCTGGGCAGCCCTGAGGTGGGTAGAAGAGAATTCCACTCACAGATGGAAGTATAAAAACTCCTCAGAAATGCAGTCTTTCTACAGAGAGGAAAAAAAGTGCCCCAGACCTTCCCAAAAGAGCTGTGACATTCAACTGCCATTCTCACTTTATTTAAAGTACAAAATTTTACAAATCTAATTTGGTTAATTAAATCTACCTTAATTATCCCATTCTTGATAAAGCTAGTTTAACCCACTCACCACATCCTCAAATAAGCCTTGAGGATTTCTAACTCATTCTCAAAACTTAGTCTTTGTGAGTCCCTGAGGCTGACTGGATTTCAGGACACTCTTAAAGCATCTATCATATTTAATATTTTATATAGAACCATAAAGGGTTCATTTTAACCGGTAAAACTTTTTATTGCATATCAAGAAAGATTGTGGCTCCATATTGCTAATACGCAGAACATTCATTACAAGAACCTGTACAAGATATAGCCCAGTCAAATATGACTTTCAAAAAATGATTAAACAATTCACCTTTGAAATGCATCAAGATAATTCTGTAAAAGGCTTGGAAAGGAATTCTATCAAAACTAAATGGCAGTAAAAATATAACCTCATTAGAAGGCGATAACAGAAGTAAAATGATTGCTTTTATTAGTAAGATTTAAAAGTAGCAACAATAATTAGGTTTGACAGAATTAAATATTTTTATAATTTTGTTAGATAATGGTGCAGACTTATTTTGTTTTCATTTTTATTTATTTAAATGTTCACAGTTGCACAAAATTATGGGTTTTAAATATTTCTTTTCTATTAAATGCTCACAGTTGTAGGAAATTATGGGAGGGCATACACTAATCATTTCATGGCAGTGGATGTTGAGATTCAAACACATAAAGCTCTATGACCATTAAAACACAAATTGTCAACATCTATTTCAAAATATACAAAATATTCTTCAAACAAACTGTAGTAAGTTTGAAAGCAGCATTTTTCTTACTCTGTAAATGTGTAAATTTCAATTATATATAGAAATGTTTTTTCACTGGTTTGTGTGTATATGGTGAAATGGATGTTTACTGACATTTACCAATAAAAATCTAATCCTTCCAAGGCTAACAGTAATGTTTTGTTGGATTAGTTATGTGTCTTCAGTATGGTGAATGCATTGATTGTGAAGATTTAAGTAGTATTTAATTGCTAGTCAGGGCTTCAGCCTAGCTAATTCGGATTATTCAGATTTTAAAATAGGACATAAATACAGGTGAAAATGTACAGGTTACATAAACTATATGGAGTTTAGCTTTGAGATGATTAGCCATCATAATACTAACTCCATACTGTGTATGTTTGTGGATGCTTAAGACAGACAGATAGTATTTTACATTATCTAATGGTCCAGATCTTTGGCTGCAGGCAAGACAATTCTGCAGTTCAAAAAGCTTTAAAAGGAGTTTTGCAATCTCTCCGTGCTGGGTCAGCTGTGTGCTGGGTCATCTCTGAGTAAATTAGAGCAGCTTAAAAACTGCTTTAATTTGACTAGCTGTTAATTGCCCCAAAGGGGATGGAAACCCTCATCACCTTCTTTTTCCTAGCCAGAAACTCTGCATTAGCAATTGGGCTGAAGCTCTCAGATGAGGTATTACACTGGAACATCCCTCTACAGGGTAGTGATAATTCCCTGTTCAGCTACACCAGTTTTAGGATAGCTTTGTGCCAGGGGTGCAAAAAGATGTAGTGGACTTCAAACTGAAATATATAGTATTTAAGAAACTTATTTTATAGTATTCCTAAGGTGTATATCACCTTGGAATCAAAAGCCTCAACACAATTTACAAACTGAAAGGGAAAAGAGAGAGAGAGTAAGAGAGAATCCAGATCTAGCAAAAGTGATGTTGTCATTCACTTTGTAGCTTTGCATACAGTCTCCTTTGCCTCTGTTCTTGCCTTGCTGTCCCACTCTGATGCAACAATTGCCTGGTCCTGGTCCCGGTCCCGGTCCCATTGAAGTCAATGGAAGCTTTGCCACTAATTTCAGAGGTGAAAGGATTCAGTTCAGTTCAGTAGGACTGACCCAGGCAAATGCCTTCAATGGATGTTTGCCTCAATAAGGACTGAATTAAAGACCAAAAGATTTGGCCCGGTGAAACTATGTAACTCCAAAAGATGTTTTTAGCTATCTGAATTACTGTGTAATCAGGAAAGTTGATAACCTGGTAATGTAAAATATCTAACTGCTGTTATTTCCTTTTTGCTTGCATCACACATCTGAAATGCAAAATGTTAATACAATATTATTTAAAATATATTTCTGATTTTTTTTCTTATTTGTTTTGGTTTATGAAGCCAAAAGCTGCAGGGTGTCTCCCAGAAGCACATGCTGCTCTTTTTTAGCTGAAACTGGGGTTTAGATTACCGGATACAAGTGCAAAAATCAGGTCCATTGATTTTTAAGCAGAATTTGCTATCAAGCCCCTTGGCATGCAAGGAGACTGAAGGGAGTAATTTCTTGAAAAGCATGGTTGCAAGGTAGTATAAAGTCCTAAAAATGCCAGTTTTTGCTATGTGATGTTTCATCTTTTGAGGCTTCAGGTTCAGAAACATGGTGAATGCGCTCATGTGCATAACTTCCCTGGAGGTCAGTGTGAATTCCTCATGTGCATTAAAGACACACAATGGTTTGCAGCTGTAGATCTAAGTATATTTGGGAGTATGACAGAATACAGGAGATCAGCAGAATAAACATGTAATCCCACCAAAGTGCACCCCCTTTCAGACAGATGGATGGATCTGGAGCTTGAAATTGAACCAGTTAATGAGGGTATACCATTCTAACCACTTTTGGCAGGAAGATAAATTAGCTAAAGCTCTGAGACATTTACAGCTCAAAAGTACTAGAAATAATCCTCTGCCCATGTCTGAATTTCTCCCACAAATATGGTAGTCAGATAGAATTTTTATTTTTGTGTTTGTGAAACTTCCCTTGAAGGTAGACATGTAGTTTTATCTTCTATAGTTGGGTACCAGTGAATAGTTGAGGAACTTTTCCATGATGGATGTTGGATTTCATACTGGATTCATTGTAGGATGAAAATCCCATAATATGTGTTTTCTCAGTGAGCCCTATAAATTTGTCCTGAAAAGCTTCTAACCCTGGCCTTGTTGGACTTTGCCAGGTAATGACTTAGTAACTTTTACATTCTTAACATTCCCTGGTTAGCAGGAACTATGTTATTATTAGGTTATTTTTTTCTCATGCGTCCTCTAATTCTATAAGGTAAATCTGAGGCCTAACATTTTTTACTATATGCCTGACAAAGAGAAACAATTGGCTGATCTGAGGGGAGAGAAACCCTCACTTCAAAGTCCTGGTTTACTTTGAAGTAGAGATGAGACATTTGTATAGTTCTGGAATTGACAGTAGTGAACAGTAAGGTGGTTGATGGTACAAAACATTTTCATGCTGCCTCAAAAAATTGGCATAATTAGGATTTCATGCTATATTGGCATGCCCAACATGGTCAAATCGCCCTTCAATAGTGAAAATGCTAATATAGACCAGTGGTTATAGTCCAAGGAACTTAGTGTACTCTCTTCATAATGTTAAACCATGTAGTAGTAATGACAACTTTCAGAGGGGTAACTGTGTTAATCTGTTTCAGCAAAAATGGATACTTATTTTAATAAACAAATACTCATGCCCTCTGCTTTGCAGTCCCAGTAGTACCCTGTCACAATTTTAGAAAGGCAAATGTAACTATTTTGCATCATACGATTGACAGAGGATTCTCCAAAGTATTGCTGTGAAACGCCTGCCCAACTCTGTGCTGCCACATTAAGAACACATCTCTTTTTCAACTTAAATAAGGAACACCTTTTGAAATAGCATGAGCTTTCATGGGAGAAAATCCCTACTTTACCTACGCTATATTGATGACATCTTCATCATCTGGACCCATGGTAAAGATGCCCTTGAAGATTTCCATAGAGATTTCAACAATTTCCACAACACAATCAAACTTAGCCTGGAACACTCCACACAAGAGATCCACTTTCTGGACACTACAGTGCAAATTAGCGATGGACACATAAAGACCTCCCTATACCGCAAACCTACTGATCGGTATAGTTACCTACATCCCTCGAGCTTCCATCCTCGACACACCACACGATCCATTGTGTACAGTCAAGCCCTAAGATATAACCGCATTTGCTCTGACCCTTTAGACAGAGACAGACACCTTCAGGATCTCTACCAGGCATTCTTAAAACTACAGTACAAACCCACAGAAGTGAAGAAACAAATTGACAGAGCCAGACGGGTATCCAGAAGTCAACTACTGCAGGAGAAGCCCATGAAAAATAACAACAGAACGCCACTGGTCATCACCTACAACCCCCAAGCCAGACCTCTTCAACACATCATCAAAAATCTACAGCCTATTTTACAAGATGATCCCTCACTCTCTCAAGCCTTGGGAGACAGACCTCTCCTTGCTTTCAGACAGCCCCCTAATCTTAAAAGGATACTTACTAGCAACTACAGATCACAGAGCAGAAACACTAAAGCAGGAACACAGCCCTGCAGCAGACCATGCTGCCAACTTTGCCCTCATATCTACACTGATGACACCATCACAGGGCCTAATCATGCCACCTACTCCATCAAGGGTTCGTTCACCTGCTCATCCACCAATGTGATTTATGCCATCATGTGCCGGAAATGCCCCTCTGCCTTATATATTGGACAGACAGGACAGTCTCTGCGCCAAAGAATCAATGGACACAAATCTGACATCAGAAATTGCAACACTGCAAAACCTGTAGGGGAACACTTTAATCTCCCTGCTCACTCCCTCAATGACTTGTTAATAGCTGTGTTGAAACAGATGAATAACAAATCACAGCTTCAAAGAGAGACTGCAGAACTTGAACTTATATGCAAATTTGACTCAGTTGTCTTGGGGTTAAACAGGGACTAAGGATTTTTCTCGCATTACATCAAGTGAATTGACCTCCCCCTCCTCTATGTGCTGTTCCCCAGTGTTTTGAATCCTAACACCTATTTTGATTTGCTGTTACAGCCTGACCTGATGCTATGTCATACACTCCCCTGCATTTAATTTCCTCCCACTCTGTAACTTTCCTATCTTCAAAGCGTCTGACGAAGTGGGATTTTCTCCCACGAAAGCTCATGCGATTAATAAATCTGTTAGTCTTTAAAAGTGCCACAAGACTCTGTTGTCTTTCTACAATAGACTAACACGGCTACCCCTTTGGAATTTGACCTTTTGAAATGTTAGTGCACTTGTGATCAAGAGGGGGTGTTCTGGTGTGATTGTCCCTGTCTATTGTATTCTGTTTTTACATGTGAAGAGGGGTTTAGAGGGGTTTTGTAAGCAGAGAATGGTGGGGGTTTAGAGGGGTTTTGAGTGCAGGTGACAGTTGTACCTCTGTACCGGCAGGATGTTTTTCTGGCATATGTTTTTCTCTACTAAGGCATGGACAGGGATTTTCAGAGCTGTGCACACAGCACTGAGACATACTTTGGCCACATAGGAAGATAAGACTGCTCTGCTCACTTCATCACAGTGTTTTGGCAACTTTATACATGTATGGGAGTGGCCAGTGGGTCAACTTTGGCAGTAGCGGCAATATTTGGCTGCATGGCAGGCTGTATATGAACAGCTTCATACAGCCACAAAATTTCCTGAACAAGCTGTAAACAGGCATACGGGAGGCAAGCAGAGCAAATATGTTGACTAGGCGTTCTCTTTCCCAGGGCATATGCTATAAGATAATCGTGCCTGTGGTCAGTGTTTGTTGATGGGTTTCTCTATGGACCATGTTTCACACACCACGTTGGTCATAAAAGGTTGCCTGGGGGAGCGAGCAGGGGGAAGAAATTGAGAAGATGGTCGCTGTGGTCATAAGTTCTGCAGCCTTTTTAGTCAGTTCTTCTCAGCATAGTACTTACTCAAATTGTTCCAGGTGCACAGTGAACTCTCTCCTTCACTGAGCGAAGCAAACAGTGGTGATACAGTGGAATTCCACATTGCTGCACATGCAAGAGTGTTTGAATGAGCAGCTCACAGAAATTCAAGATTTATGCATCTGGTTCAGTATGGCTACCTATCCCCACAGCCTGGCTCCTTATGGGGAGCCAGTGTGCCATCTTATAGCCAATTGATGGTGTGGCTAAGGTAATGAACTGAAATGCTGACAGCAACCAAATCATACTCTTATCTGCCTTCTGGAGAAAAACCTTCTCTAAAGGTCAGTTAATATGACCAGGCAGCTGATGAGGTGTTGCTGGCATTGGTGGGCAATATGTAGGGGATACCACAGAGTTATACATATCACTAAAATATGATGTGCACCTCATGACGGTTTGTCTACATTCTTGGATCTGTGATTTAAAAACACCATGGCTACTTTCTTCCCTGAGAAAGAGAAGAACTTCACTAAATACAACAAAGGTTAATTGACACAGACTCTGGATGTTCCACCTAGCAACAGCATGTGGAGTGGAGGGAAGACATTAGCGATGCTAAACTTGACAGCAATAGTACACCTGTAAAGAGTCCCATGGAAACAGCTTGGAGGACTGCAAATGCATGAGTAACATCCTAGACTTCAGGAATCTGCACAGAATCATATTGTCAAGATACCTCTGTTATATCTGCCCCATTAGAATGACTGCTTTAATGGCAGTTCCCAGGGGATTAATGCCACACAGACAATCACAACTAGCCAATGAATTACTTGAACTACTTGTCTGCAATAATCTACTGTATGAATCTCTAAAGAGGCTTAATATGCAGATACACACAATATTTTTTAAAAAACAGTTAAGAAAGAAAAGCAAACAAAAAAAAAAACCCCAAGAAACACCTGAAAAGGAAATTAAGAGACTAAAAATCAAGGAAAAAGAGAAGAAAAAGGAATCAATAATGGAAAATCATTATATTGTCAACTGAACATCACGTCTATGTTATTCGTAGTACTGCTTAGTTGAGACTTTCATTGATAAAGTATTTCAATTAACTATAAAGACTTACACAGCTAATCAGTTATAACTGATGTACATTTTGACTAAATACCTATAATTACAGTTGTTTCACACCTGAGTCCCTGTTATTGATGTTGTGTAACAAGCAGTCCTGATTGCTGACATCAGCCCACTTAATGTGCTTGCATTTATGTGATAATCAGATAAAATCAAATAAAGAGTTACTAGTAACTTCATAAAATCTAATGAATGTATTGATTGAGATTCATGTGGTTCCAAAGTATTTCATTATTTGTGGTGTCATGTTCTTCTTTTTGACTGTGGAGTAAAGGATGAAAATACTCAAGAAGTGTGAAATTAACAGTACCATCACCAAAAGTAACAGTGCACAAATCTCTAATGACAGTCTGAGAATATACACGTGATCACAGGAAGGGGTTCTCGGAAGTAAACAAGTATGGAAATGATTATTTATCTAAATATAACGCCTCAAAGATATTCCAGGATCATTGCGTCATAATAAAATGCTTCTAATAGGTCAAAGTAAAAACACGGGAAGAAAAAATGAGTGAGATAAATGTTAACTCAAAGTATGACATGGAAGTGAGACCAACAAGATGTGGATTCATTCGTAGATTTTCTTACTTAACTAAAAAGGGTTAAAATAGCCATTTTGCTATATGTGTTGTAATGTAACTTCCCGGATAGCATACAAAATACAAAGGGGTCACTTTTAACAGGAGAACTACAGTAAACACATTGATATGCTTTAAAGGTGACATTTAATTCAGGGCACGGTGTTCTTTACGCCTTAAACCTCATAGGAGGGATGTACAGCGAGTGTGGGCAGTGGCCACAAAGCAGAGGTTCCCTGTACCCTATGTAGTAGCGCAGGGGTGGCCAGAATGTAGCTAAGCAGTTACATGTGGCTCTTTTACAGTCAAAGTTCGGCTCATAGAGCCCCAGCTCCCCCTCCCCCCCACCATTCTCTGCTTACAAAACTGGGGTGGGGAGTTCAGGTCTTCTGCCATACAGTAGGGGGTGAGGGCTTGAGGTTTTTGCTCAGCAGGGAGGGGCATATCAGGGCTTCAGCTCCATGGTAGGGTGATTGGGTTAGCTACTTTTACCCCATAGGAGGCAACTAATGAGCCTCTGGACTCCTGCCCTGTGGCAGGGTGGTGGTGGGTCTCAGGGCTTATACTCCATGGGATGTGCTTACTACACTCCAAGCCTCACCATCACCCCACAAGTCTTAAGCCCAGAGACTTGGCAGGTGTGCCCCAACTCTCAAATTTCTGAAAACTTTTATATGCAGCTCTTAGGGTCAGTAAGTTTGGCCACCCCTGTCATAGAGAGTAGAGTGCTCTCTTCCAGCTGTGGTTTGGTTGACCTGGAAGGACCACAGTGTCCATGTATACCTGGTGGAGATGTCCTGCTGCTATTTAATCCCATAGGCTTTCATAGTAGCTATAGGAGAGTAGCTCTGCAACCATTTGTCTGGCGGGCAAGTTGGCAGTTAAATTCCATCGCTTCAAACCTGACACTCCTACTAACACAAATCCCAGCTACTTTGATTTTGTGCAGGGGGTCAGGATTTTCTCATACTGCCAGCTCTTGTGATTTTATCATGAGTCTCCCAATCTTCGGTGTTTTTTTTAAAGCCCCAACTCCTGAGTCAGGGAATCACATGAGACTATCAGCTTAAATTTCTAACCCATGGGGTTACACAGAAAAATGTGCAATTGTGAATCCTAGAGATGTGACACTAGAAGACACATAAAAAGAACCCCACATTCATTACTTTTAAAATTGTCATGATTTTAAAGCCAATCTTGTGATTTCATGGGGCCTGATTCATGCTTTTTTAATGCTTGGGGTTGGCAGTACTGCTAATGGCATTATTGGTACATAATGTAGTGACAACATGGTGTCTATGTAGCTACTAGCTTAAAGATAGCTATTTGATGATGGATTTCTCTGCGCACCAGGGTGGCAGGGAACAGGGAGAAGATGCCTCATTTGAAGCAAACCCATACTGTATTCGTTTCAAGCACATGAAACTTCCTTTGAAATCAGGAAATCAAAGAAAATCTGACCTAGTATCCAATACTTGTTTATCAGACGTATGTTTACACAGGGTGAAATTTATCCTTGTGCCAAGGGCCAACGGAAGACCGATGCACCATATGAATCATGTCTGCCTTATTTTGGGGTCTTAGCTGGGATTTAAGTGACATATGGGCTTTACATGGCCATGTGCACAGTCGTGAATGATACGCACTCTAAGAGGAGGTCACCTTCCCTGTGGAAGAGACATGGTGAGGAGCTTATAATTTAAATTATAGTAGATAAATGAGTAGAGAAGTAGATAAATAAGTAGATATCTGCCAAGTAGATAAATGGGTAGAGCTTATAATTTAAATTATAGTAGATAAATGGGTAGAGAAGTAGATAAATAAGTAGTATCTGCCAAGTAGATAAATGGGTAGAGAAAAGCTACAAGGGTTATTTATAAGTATAAACAGTCTTCATTCTGGCATTTCATGCACAGTCCTTGAGAAGGAACTGGGCAGTTATGCTGCGTCAGTGGGAGCTCCTGGGACACTGTGCCTCCAGGGGTCCCAAGGAAGCCTAGCTATCCATGTGGTACTAGCTTTTCTGGTCTGGAGAAGCTACAGCTACACTCCCTTCCCAGGCCTTTACCTGCTTCCCTCCATGGTGAGCCTAGCAGTGGTGGCCAACCTAGTCCTTGTGCTCAAGGGAGCATACCTGGTGTTATTTTTGGTCCCTGCGTAGGGTCATGAGAGGGGAGGCTCATTTTACCTTCTCTCTTACTTGCTGTGGATGAAGTCAGGCCCCAAATATGCAAGTACTGATCTTAATGTTATTTTAGTAAAGAGAACTTCAGAGGCAAGCTAGGAAATCCAACACGTGGTCTTCAAAGCAGTTCTGGAATCCAAGTACGTAAACAATATATGCTTTCCTTCTTAGGGCCTGTGTCCTCTCTTCTATTGCTTTTGTGTCGTATTTTTTAAATCAAATCAATACACCACTGCAGCTAGCTCCTCTGATAGAGAAATGTACTTGACTCCCTACAGTCATTCCAATTGGAGGGGAATCTGATTAGGATGCTTTATTTAATTAAGTGATATCATCTACAGTGAGTTCTACCCTCCATTTTCTGTTTAACTGTGTTATAAAAATAACAGCAGATGAGAATCATTTGATTATTTTATTTTCCTAATTTAATTGTCATTCCTCATTCATATTTTATGGAATAAAATTACATCTTAATGATAGAATTATGGCCAGTTTTCTAATACAGCTAATTATTCTATATATCTATATATCTATATATATATATAATATTCCAGATGTATTTATGTATTATGTATTTATGTATTATATATATAATATTCCAGATGTATAATATTCCAGATGTACTAGGGCCTAATTCTACTCCCTTTGAATTCAAAGGCAGCAAGATCTTCTCTTAAGCATATAACTAAAGGCCAAATTGTGTCTTCCTCCAACCTAGATTCACATGCAGAATGGATATGTTAAGCATTATGGTGGGGCACCATATATCTCAGTGGTATCACTCCATTATGGAATCTTCAGAGGATCTTCTGTAGGGTTGAGGATCTACACATGGGGCAGGGAGCATCGTGGTGGAATATCATTCCTCTCTCCCCCACCAGTCAAATACAGAGAAGAGATTCTCTGCAGGTAACCTCTGTTGTCTAGCAGATTCCCATGAATTTGGGATGCTGGAACACCTGTACATTCTGTGTGTGTGGCCAAGGGATAGAAGCTATCACCCCACAGGGCAATCTGCAGAAAACACCACTAGATTTCTCCTCTTGGCACCATTCTACAGGTGTTTCCATGGTGTGGCCTGGCTCCACATTTGGTCAAAATTCTGCTTACCTTAATGATACAATTAGTCCCATTGAAGCCAGTTGACCAAACAAGCAATGATTGGCTCATATTTCCATAACAATTAACAAAAAATATCAGTAGTTCAAGGAAGGCAAATGTGCCCCTCTATTTTGTCAGACTTCTATCGTTGAGTGCCCATTGTGTTTAAATGGGTGCACACACTGACAGAGTTGCATAAGAAATCACATTTGTTTGTTTAGCTCCCAATTGTTGTCAAACAGGGACCTAGAAGAGATGCTTCTTCCAGAAAACGAAATAATTTTTTATGAAAATAGCAAGGTAAGGTACTCCAGTTTGGCCTGAAGAAAGGTCTCTTAGCTATAAATTTCAGATAAAAATGTTGGACCTAATCCTGCAGTCTTTACTTGGGCAAAACTCCCATTTACATTGATGGAAATTTGCCTATTGAAGATTGCTGGATCAGGCCCATGATTACATATGTTTTCTAAATATAATGATATTATGTCACAATTAAACTCATTCATTTATTGTTTGTTTACGTAATGTTCAAATGCATGTTTTATTCATAGATGCTCAGAAGGAAATTTTTCACTTCATAATCACATGCAGCATATTTAACAAAAACAATTCTCTTTCTACTTCAGCTTTCCCATTAATATAATTATTTCATATTTCTCTTTTATTTCTTTCAAATGAGTACAATTCTGTGGGCCTTATTCCTCCCACCTTGCTGCCTTTTGTGTTTTACTGCCTGCATGCTTAGCCAATAATGGAAAAATAAACTTTCCCGCAACTCAGTCTTTTTGTTTCTTGTGCTTCATCTCCTGTTTTGTAGCTTCTGTTGTTTCTACAAATTCTATTAAATTAAATAACACACAATGGAGGAAAATAGAAGCATAAGTAAGGGAAAGGGATTTCACCAATCCACTGGCAAACATTAATAAGCTTTATTAGCATTACTATTTACTATGACATTTAAGATATGTAAATAAAATACGTAGCACAATGGATTTGATTTTTGCTCATACTATTGTATACAGGACAATTCTTCTGAAGTCAGTGGGTTATACTGATGAAAGACTCAGGCAAGCAACTGAAAAAATCAGGGTCAATATAATTACCATTTCCTTACTAAGGCAAAATGCTGGGTAGAGTCAGTATTGAGAATTTTATCTTAGTAAGAATTGTGTTATTTGGCCAAATAGCTTTAGAGAGATTCAAATAAAAGAGCAGTACTTTCTATATAGAAGTGCATTGTATAATATACATATCACCAGCCTGTCATTTTTCATAATATTTTTCATTAGAAATTATATGTATTTGACGTAATTTTCCCATCAGTTCCATCAATATATCTGAGAAGATTGACCTGTTATAAACAACACTCTTCTTCTTAAAAACTGACAATACAGTGTCGCCTACTGGGCCAGATTTTTATCTCTTATCTCATTTTAATTTATACATCTATAACTTTAATTTATTCATGTTACAAGCAGAAATATTTTTGGCCCAAACCAGTTTCCTATCAAGAGCTCTAAGACTATAAAGACAATATTATTTTAATAGTTATGGTTGACATTAGAGCATTGAGATTTGTTTTAGTGAAAACAGTATCAGCAATATAATTTGTACTTAAGTGCTGTTGATAAGAAAACCGCATTTAATCTTTTGAATATTTGCATCATTACAGGCAAGCACGATCAATTCATAAATGTTTAATTTAAATATGAACACAAAGGGCACAATTGTATTACGGGCTGTTTTTATTACCAATTTTCAAAGGATCATTCAATAATTTGCCTCAAGGTATATGCTGCATATTAACAGAGCAAAATATTAAAGAACAGCAGTGTTTCAACATAGTGACTATCATAGATATTTGTTTGCTTAAATACAAATTGAAGCTTTAGGTGGACTAAAGAGCAACAATTCGAAAAAGGACTTGATTTTTAATTTTGATTTGTATTGTGTTTTTCCCCCCAAAACAAGCAGACGAGTCAAACAAAGTACTTTGGTTCTTCAAGCAGAAGCCCTTGCACTCTCTCACCCTAATTAATCCCATCCCTAAATTCCATTCACTTTTTGCAGTAAAGGTGTTTCCATTCATAATGATTAGATACATTTACAACTAAAGAGTAGAAATTTCCTTAACATTATTTATTTTATTGTCTCAGCAATAAGGAGCAGTAAACAGCAAGCAAATAATAAAGCATCACTTAGCTTATGCTGAAGAATATGTGACATCGGGCAATGCTTATGGGGGGAGAGGAAACTCCCTTTAAGCATTTTCCTTAATACGAGATTTTAGTCTGGTATACCCTGTGATGTTTCAGGTTTTAAAAAATAAAAATAAAAAAATCTGAAATTGGATTTCTGTGTTCTCAAAATTTTACAAATTTGCAAATATGTACAAAATATTTTCCCACAATGAATAGTAAATGGACCATCCAAAATTTTAAAATTAATGTATTTTAAAACCAGAAGTTCTTTAATAGTAAACAGTTGTCAACCTTTATGTTTTTGCCATAAAATTTTATTACAATCAAACCTTTTAAAAAGCTTTTTTGACTGAACTGCAACATGCAGACATTTGCTATATCATTTTTATTAAAGAACCTGTACAAAATAATATATTTAGCATACCTGTTTCAAGTATATGGTGCAAAGAACATGTATAATTAAAATACGCATCTTGTACACTATAGACTAACGATAATCTCCATCAAAATAAAAATTGTTCATGAAATATGATGCTTCCTCCTAAAAAGTAACTGTCCTTGCTTAAACCTGTAACAAGTAAACTCTGCAATCTCCCCTGGACCAGGACATTGGTTGAATAGCTGAAATAGGAGGAGGGAATCAGATGCTATTTAAAGGCATTAAGCAAAGTGTTAACTTAGCTCAGGATTCAGTTAATATGAAAATAATTATTATAATATCACACTTCATTATTTGTAATGCATTAAATGGAACATTTTACATATGACTTCACAGAACAGAAACACAGTTATCTCTTCTATAGTTAAATAGCAAAAGTACATGAAAATTACAATAAATGAAATAAAGACTACAGGTCTTTATTCAAAGCAATAAATAGGATTTGATGACTAAGAATACATATTAACACAGAGAATGCTAAACAAACTGGAATACAAAGTACAATGTTCAGTGGTTTTAATCTCTGTTTTTATAGCGATGGCTTCAAATCTCTTAACTGGTTGATGGAAAGGATAACTGAAGGATCTTCATATTTTGAGTTATTAAACTGTATATTTTCTAGTTAATTTCTGCATCAAGAGTGTGGGAAATGTTTATTCTAAAACTCAGATGGAGCATTGATGTGAGAAATGTTGCAAAGTATCCAATGCTGACTGGAGCTAATTAACTTCACTGCTCCAGTGTTGTTCTCATTTTTAAGCAGGAGAACACTGCACAATACCTTTTATTTTGCTTTTCAATAGATTTTGCTTAAAAACATGAATTCAATATCTGCAGGTTTGGTGGAGGGAGGGGCGGTGTTTTTGTTTATTGTTAATCTTCTTTGCATTACAAATTTTCTGGACATTTTTATTTGATTTTTTTTATACAGCACATTACAATTTATGCCTGTTCATAAATATCTTGCACATCCTACAGTTTATTATTTCATTTCCAGACTACAGCTAAATTCCTCTTTAAAAGTTATGCGTCAGAAACAATGTTAGAGCTTGCAATTACTCTTTCCTCCTTCCCCCACAAAGATTCTGTGGTGTTATACTTCTTTCTTTTCCCATGTCAAGCACTTGAGTCAGAAATACATACACGTCTCCCAAAACACTGGATTCTGTATACACATAGATACAGATAAGTTCAAGAAGTTGGGAATTGAAATATTGTAGTCTGCTTTCAATGGTTAGAGACAGACAGTTTTTCTTTCATGTATCAAACCATTTTGAATGTCTGATGTGTGAAGTGCAGGAAAGTTCACGATTTGTCTTTGTTGCTGAAATTTAAATCGCCAAAGAAAGATGAGTGCAGTGAATATTTTTAATATTTTTTTTTAATTCTGAAACATTTTTACTTTTCATTTGGCGTCTGATGTGTTAAGATATGTGTGTATCAACCTTAGCTTCTTAAGTGAGAAAGGTAAGAAATTAATTATAGACACTAAACCCTTTACAGTTTGTACTGGTTTTTAAAATCATATTTAGTGCTCTTTTGTTATTAGAAACACACATACATAGAGACAAAGAGATATGTATGTATACATTCTTAAGGAAAAACAACATTAAATAATATGAATAAAAAGCTACACTTAAAAACAAAACAGATGTATTGAGAAACACACTTTAATATTTATAACCTACAGATCAGCTACAAAATTAAACATCAATTTCTGGGTGCCACTCTCCAAGATTTTTGTCTGCCTCAGAACTGCAACATAATTTTCCTACACTGTTCCTACATTGCCAAACATGAAAACTGTAAGAAGCAGAGAAGGAGAGAGACACATTCAAAACTAGAAGCCATAACAACAACGGGACTTCAGAAGACTTTAAAATATGTTAATGGTTCAGCTTCTGTGACATTAAGGGATCACACAGAAGACTTTCAAAAGATGTCAGTGAGCGTTACTTCACACCTTAAATCTGTAGCTTTTGTGGGGGTTTGTAGTGTCAATAATCTGTATATAACACTGTCACTGCCAGAGAGTTCCATACATTGGCTCCAGCTTGTTCACAAAAAATGTAGGGCCACTAACAAAACCTGTTTCCCAATTCCACACACAAGGTAGACTGATGTGCTGCCATTCCCATGGACAACACAAAAATAATTTTCATCAGGAAGTCACGAAAAAGCTGGAAACTCCAAAATGGAGGCTGTGGCAGGATGAATTGGAGGAGGAGTCAGGACAAAGTCAAAGTATTACATACGCTAGCCTGGACAGCTGGATCTTCTTGACCCTTCTCCTCCCTCCGCCATCATGCCTCTCAGCCAACCATACCCTGCATTCTTGTGAAATCGTGCCTCCATAAAGTGGAATTAGAGCTGAGGGGTCTTTTCAGGCTCAGAATCAGCAGCAGCGTGCTTCCTCTTTGTTTCTGTTTCCCTGCTTCTGCTGCTTTCAGGGCTTTTCTATCCAAGAAAGGAGGGATAATGTGGTTAAAGCACTGATGAGACCCAGGAGATCTGGGTTTATTCCCCACCTCTGCTGTAGATTTCCTGTTAGACCTGAAGCAAGTGACTTAATCTCCCTGTTATTCAGTTCCCCACCTGTAAAATGGAAATAGCAATACTCCTTTTCTCCCACTCTTTGTTGTGTTGGGGCAGGGGCTGTTTCTTATTGTGTATGTTCAGTCACTCTAGGTGCGACTGTAATATGGATCATTTTTATTTGATTTACTTCCCTACACACCTCCCAGTGGAGAACATCCTACAGCCAGAAATGTGATAGCGGGGTGTCAAACTCATTCCATGGAGGGGGGCAGAATTACATTTTCAATTTGGATCAGTGGGCCAGTATGTCAATTTAGGATACATACTCCACTGACTCCTTCGCAGAAGTAAATGGGAGGCTCAAATGAAGATCAGAGTAGAATATGGCCTTCTAGGTAGTAATTGAACTTTTAGCAAGTATATCCTATTGCCACATTCAAGATCATTCAGTAATAAAATGTTCTTACCTTCGGGAACACCTTTATTCCTGCCTTTTCATTTCTCTTCCCCATGCTCTTTTCTCTGTTTCTCTCCCTCTTCCCCATCTCTGTGTTTCCTTTGTTTTTCTCTTTTTTTCTCTTCTGTAGTAACTCCCAATTCCCCCCACAACCCCCCTGCTCACTTCCTTCCCTATGCTGTCTGTTAAAATTATCAGCAACCTAGTATAATGTTGACCTAGAGGTGACATCAGACTTCAGCATTAATATTACAATGGAGCTCATGTTTCCTGTAGTCATAGATTCAGGCTCGCTGCATAGGTATATGCTCATTTCACGTTTAAGAAAGTTTGCTTCACATTTATGAGAACTAGAAGCATCCTTTTTTTTAAAAAAATGTAAATGTAAGATTCTGTACAATCTGAATATGTCCTGTGGGTCAGATAAATACAGCAAGTGGGCCAGATCTGGTTCACAAGCCACTTGTTTGACACCCCTATGTTCCCCAGACAAATGAACATGTCTCCAAACTAATACAAGTCTAGAACTGCTCTGTCCTGAAGTACTTCAGTGCAGAGCATACCTTTTCTATTTGAAAGTACGCCACTGCCCCCAAAAGAAAGCTCATTAATTTGCAGTATTATTACTAGATAAAAGGAAAGAAAGCACATTTCCTATTCCTATTTCAAAAAATCACACCCAGGACCTTTTATTCCAGATAAGATCTATTGATGAGGGTCAATTTGATTCTGGGATTTAGCTCATAGCTATGTTTCCTTCTAATCTTTTGGGGGATTGTGAATTTCCAGTTTACCAAGCCTGCTTTTAAGAATTTCCATTTACCAGTCCATGTAAAGTCATGTAAAGAACTAATTCTCTGTTCCTATCAGGTCTCTTTGCATCACATATGTGGCATGTCAAGCCAGCAGAGCTGGTTCCTGTGCTCTCTCTGTGATGCCTCAAGTACAAGATTAGGTTTGGAGCAGCAAGAAGCTTGTTGGGGGTGGCAAGAGGTGGGTAAGGAAAAGACCAAGCACTCCAAAAATCCCCAGTTGATGTATAGTCCCTGGGGACTACACCCATCTGGTGCAAGATAGAGCAGCCCCCAGGCTAATTCTAGCTTGTACAGGAATTGGGGCAAAGAATTTGCCTGTGTGTTTCCATGACATATTTACATTGTGCAGTGAGCTAGTTAAACTGTAGAGTTAGGTTGACTGATAAAAAGGTGAGAGAGATATTTTAATTTAACCCTGAGACAGCACATTATCAGAGGTATTATAGATACTGTTGTATGGACATTTTTGTGGTATTTTAGTACTCTCCTATGTCACTGTAAAGTCTGTTGCTGAATGATCTGTCTAGTGGTAGTCATTATGTAGTTTCTAGGACTGGAGCAGTTGAAAGATATTTCCCAGACAAATGACAATTTACTGTGAGGTATTGGTGGCTGATGGTGATGTATTTTTACTTAGAGTGTATTTATTGAGCTTGGGTACTGGCTACTTTGGGGAGGAGGGTTCTTTTTGTTCTTCAGCAATTTTAAACATAGATTGACGTTATCCCTCTTTCTATTTTTATGTCCATAGCGGCTTTGCAGACTTCTATCTTTGGGGGATTGTTTGTCCTAGGATATAGCCCCTACCTTTCTGTTTTAGTTTTGTACTAGTTAAAATGTAATTCTGTGCTAAATTTGTCTTGAGATAAAGTAAAGTCTCTGTTGAAAATCAGATGATAATCTGTATATGTGAACTGGTGGTTACAGGCAAAAGACCAGTATGATTAATAGATGAATAGATTTTTAAGGACAGGAGGGACCATTATACACAGTTAGTCTGAACTCCTTCATAGACAGGCCATAGTATTTCACTCAGTCAGTTCTGCCTTAAACCCATAACTTCTGTTTGAGCTATAACATATTTAGAAAGAGTCAACGACTGCAAGTGATGGAGAATCCAGCACAACCCCAACTAAGTTACTTCACTGATTAGTTACCTTCCCAGGTAAAAAATTGCATGTTATTTCTACTGTGAATTTGTCTGCCTTCATCTTTAACTACTGCAGTTTGTTGTGCATTTTTTTCAGCTATATTAAAAAGCTATTTACTATCAAAAACGTCTTCCGTGGATAGTTGCATCTAGACTGTGATCAAATCACCTCTTACCCTTCTCATGGATGAACTGAATTGATTGACCTTCTTACAGCTTTCATTATAAGACATGTCTTCCAAATCCTAAATCAGTCTAGCAACTCAGTTCTGAACTTTTTCCATTTTTTCAACATCCTGCATGAAGTGTGGACACCAGGACTGAGCACAATATTCCAGTAATGATCTCGTTAATGCTGTATACAGAAGTAATACCACCTCCTTCCTCCTGTTAATACATGCAAGGATCACATTCGTCCTCTTAGCCACAGAATTGCCTTGGGAGATCATGTTCAACTGATTATCTACCATGACCCCCCTAATTCTTTTCAATGTCACTGCATTTCAGGATTAGATGTATTTATTGCCCTTCAATCTAAACAACCTAGAGATTTTTCTCTACTGAAAATGGAAACATCTGAATACTGAAATACGGAAATATTCACTTACTGTCTTTGACAATGGATGCTGAAAGTGCTACCCCAAGAGAGGTTCTGGGACAATTTGTATAGTGGGGATGCTGAGAACTATTGAACCAAACTGTAAACCCTGTATATAAGAAAGGGTGTGGCTGCACTCCCTGAACGCCTAGTTCCAACACCTATATACCTCAATATGATTTTTATAAACATTTTCAATTCTAAAAACATGTTTAAATGACAATACATATTTTAAAAGCCTTCAATATTCTTTTAGTAAATGGAATATATGTTTTGCTTCTTGTGTGGAACAGAGGTGGATTGTACAAGGGACAACAAAGTAGAGGACATTATGATAGCTACAATGCTTGTACTTTCAGTGAATAGAGTAAAATACATTGTGATTTAAAGGTAGCATGTAGCAAAAAGAGTTCAGATTGAGGGACACATTGTCCTATCTGGGGCCTATTTGGAGATGAAGTACACAGAAATTGTTCCTCACACTATGGCATGCACCCAAGTTCGAAGAAATGGGTGCTTCCTTTGCATTTTCATATTCCTTAAAGAAATGCATCTGCTATCTAGAATACTTGTATAATCCTGATTAAAAACACTGAATTATTGAAAAGGCGTATTATAGGTTTAGAAGAAGATAGTCATTGCAGCTGTGACGGGATTAGTAATGACATGCTGGAACCTCAGGTCACCAAGCATTGCTCATTGCACCTGAAGGCATGGGGACAAAGGTAGCTTTCCAGAACCTTTTGTCCCCTAATCCTTGGGGCTGATGGGGTCAGTTGAGTCCTCGCACAATTTAGAGAAGTACCAGGGCAGCAGTAAACTGCATTTGCTTGTAACAGTCACCTAGCACCATTACCCCAGGGAAGGTTGCTAGAATGGAGTGTGCTCTGGCTATGCTAGCTTTATACCATTCAGGAATTTCATTTCCTGTGCTTAAAGCACCTTGAAATCCCTTCTGTGCCACCGGAGCAGCGCAAAGGAAAGTTTTATCACAGAAGATTCTTCAAGCAGAGTGGACTCCACTCTACTTTTCTCTTCACTTCCAGGAACCATTTAAGTGTGAGGGTCAAGTTCTGCCTGATTTTACAGTTAAATCAATGAGATTGTCAGGAGTGTATTTTGCCCGTGGGTGTATAAATTCCAAAAAGCCAACCCAGCTTTTCCATAACTCTGAAAATGAGGCGTGGAGCAACGACTTTTCATTTAAGATTCTCAAATACAATCTTGTTTTTGTATAATTGGATGGAGGAGGGAAGGCCCCCGTGTCTGGGCAATGGACCATGCCCAAACATGTACACTGCAACTAAACAGTCCCACAGCCAGAGCCCTGGGAGACTCAGTCAGCTGACATGAGCCAGCCACAGATGTTTAATTGCACAGTAGATATACCCTTAGTCTTTTCTAGGTTCTATTACAGAGATCTTTTCTGTAAAATGAATGATTTTTGTAACACACTTGTATTGTGCTGAAAAAATACAGCATTATTTAAATCACACTACAGAATCCTGCTCTGTGGTTTTTATACTTTGCTTATGATGTAAAGTAGGCTAAACTCTAATTCCTGGCCATATAGCAAGATAGCGTAAAAAAAAAATGAAGCAAGTGCTGTGGAAACCTGAAGAACATTGTATATTGCACATTGGTCTCAGTCATCAGTTGTGCCCACAGTCCACTATCCTCTTGAATAGTTGTGAGTAGGGGAGCCAAATCTAAATTCTCCACTCACTTACATTAGTACGGCGTGTATTACAGCCAGTTTGAAATGAGATAAATGCCTAGAGAAGGTGCAAAGCAGTGGAGAATCAGGCCTTGAAATTCTCCTTTGCAGGACACAAAGGTTGGCTTTTTTAACAGACCCATACCAGTCCCCCCAGCTCAATCACTTGTAACAATTATGGCTTGAGATCCATATTATTGACCCCTTTCTTCAACACCACTGTTCAGTCCCTTAAAAATGATTTCATACACTCCACTTGCAGTACCCTGTCCTATCATGTAATCTAGCCAGGTGTTTATACTAGACTCAAGTCCATGATATCTGAGCACCTACCATCAACAAGGAGAAATAGCAAATCCACATGGACAAGCAGAGCTTCTAAGCAATACCATTCCAATTCATTTCTTTTCCTTTTTGTTTTTAATTATCAGACTAACACTTTGGGTTTGTTGTATCCCAACTTTCCCCCAGTTCTCAAAACTATTTCTGTCTAGCATTTTCAGATTCTAAATTCCTACCTAGGGCTATGTCTACACTTGGCCGAATAAGTCGACTTAGCATGTCCGCACTCAAAAATTAAGTTGACTTCAAGGGGGCCTTGCCAAATTGACTTAGAGCATCCACACTGGATGCCTAAGTTGACTTCTAGGGGCTAGGTGGACCTGGGACTGGTCCACGGTGGCAGGGGGGGCACCCCTTGCTAAGTGCCAGGGGGCTCAGCATTTGCCCCATTGTACCTGGGTACAATGGGGCCTGAACAGGACAGGGACACTGGCAGGGCATGGGAGCGGGGTGGGCAGGGCTGTGTCCTTCCCTGTGGGGGGGCACGCCAGGCTCTGGCTGTGCCAGCAACCCTGGCAGGGAGGGCAGTGGGGAAGCTCTGGAGCCCTTAAGTCGACTTTAGGTTGACTTAGAGCTAATCTGCGTCCACACTGGCTAAGTCAACTTAATAAAGTCAATTTAGCCAGTAAAGTCGACTTTAAACCAGGTTTAATAAAGTCAACTTTACATTTCCTTAAATCGTTTTAAAGAAATTATAGTGTAGATGCAGATTAAATTAAGTCGACTTAATTTGTAAGTGTAGACGCACCCTAAATTACTAATCAAAATATATGAAAGGTAGAGCTGTTCAGCAAAGCATTTTTTCATGAGATTTTGTCAACTGTCTGAAATCAAAGTGGTTTAAGAGAGAGCTCAATTTTGACAAAGATCTAACAGAACCCAGGCTGGTGGGCAGCCAAGAACCTGGAAGCCCTGGCTCCCAGAGTCCACAGCTCCAAACTTCTTCAACGTCAGGAGCCCCAGGATTCCTAGGGTCCAGAGTTCTGTGGCACTCCTCTGGGCTGGTGCTCCATTCCCCATCATGAAGAATTCATTTTAATTTTTGTTCTGAATCAGAATGAACCGAGATTCTGAATGATTGAAATCCTCCCCCGTATGGTATTACCTTTCTCTTCCAAGCTATAATGAAATGCTATAGATTGGTAGCCTATTCTCTGAAGAACATGAAACAAGCATATCTGCACTGAAAAAGAAATATTTTTTTCAAATGTACTTTAAAATATATATTTAGAGAGTCATGACTAGAAAAGGGAAGAGGGAAGAAAATAGGGTATAGATTCTAACACTAGAAAGATAATTATCAGGTGGAATGCACAATCAAAAGAGGCAGAATAAGCTTCAAAGTAACAAAATGGGTTAATAAAATACACAGAATAATACCATTAGGGAATTTGGGTGCCTGTGTAGTAAAATCAGTGTGGTTGAAGAAAGGTAGCCAAATTTAATAATATTGACCACTTTTTATCATATATCATGCACATAAGCTTTTACAGGCTCAGTATATCCCTTAGTGTAAACTGCCAATAACCAGAAGTGGGTTGAGAAGGGGATTTTCACAATTAAGCTGAAGAACTGATTGCTACAAGATACCACTGGGGCCCAGAACTCAGTGAGATTCAAAAAAGTACTGGACATTCACATGTCTCCTCTAGGCAGATTATTCCATCATTGTCATCTGTGTGGTTTCTTGCACCTTCTCTTGAAGTAGCAGCATGATGTTCCCATCCTGCAATCAGGACTGGTGTGCCACTATGCCCCCCAGTTCTCCATACCAGGGCCCCAATTTACCCCACCTTGCTGTGTAAACCCACACTCCTAGGTCAGCTCACGCCCAGTCTCCAGCATGCAATCAGTCTCTCAGGCAGAGAAGTGTGCTCTCACTAGTCAGTCATGGGATAGCCCCCCAGCAAATATCCACAGTCTCAGATGCAACCCTGGGAATACCATCTTGCAGGGATCAGGGTACCTCACTGATCACTGCAAGCTCATTTATACTGGTCTGTCAATTTAACAAAGAAATCGATATGCACCAGTTTTTGCTCTCAGTAAGGCATTCATACATACTCCTCCAACATTTCACTGCTTGAGAAAAAACAAATGTAAGTTTATTGATTAAAACATGATTTTCAGTGAGTATATGTCAAATCAATATAAACTCAGATCATTAATCAGTCAAGGAGATAACCACAATCAAATAAAAGATAACTCTAAACTAAGAGTCCATTTCTAGCTTACCCACATAGGTTTGGTCACTGATGATTTTGTAGCCAGATTCTTCCTACCATGTTGATAGGTATTGGCCCTTGATGTTAGAAGATGGTTTCCAGAGAAGACCCGTAAGCAGTTCAAAGTGTGTCTTTTTTTTTCTTTTCAAATCCCTTTGCCCCCCCCCTTCTTGTGATCAGGTGATTCTTCCCTCTCACACCAAAGTACTTGATCTGCATTGTTCTTGTATGCCTACCTGCATTGGGTGTGTACGAACCCAGCTCTGTTTATGGCTGCATCTACACTTGTAAATTAAGTCGACTTAAGCTTGCTTAAGTCGACTTAATTTACCCTGCATCTACACTGCAGTTTCCTTAAGTCGACTTAAGAAAAATAAAGTCGACTTAATGAAAATTAAGTCGACTTTATTAAACCTAGATTTAATAAGACTTAAGGCTTAATTCGACTTTTTAATGTCAAATTAAGCCAGTGTAGATGTGGGGTAGCCCTAAATCGACTTAGGGCTACCCCAGGACTACACCAATGCCCTCCCTGCTTGGCAGGGACACAGAGGGAGCCTGGCATGCCCCCCAAAGGGCAAGGCAGAGCCCTGTGTGACGCTGTCCAGATTTAGGGAACCATTTATGATATTATTTCCTATTAGTATCTCATATATGCTATAATCCATAGGAGCTATGTCATGTTTGGTATCAATAGAAAGGTAGTAATTTGCTGGGAATGATTATATAGTTCATGTATAGGAATTGTATTTGTATTAGAAGTTAGGAATGTGGTTGTTATATCTATACTTTAACTCATGTGAGTCTGTGGACACACCCAAGACAGGCTGTCTACAACCATTGTGTCCTTAATGTTAAGGAAGCTTCCAAGTACAATGGGCCCAGGGAGAAACCTGATGAGCCATTAAGGACATAAGGAATACAACCATTGTGTCCTTAATGGCTCATCAGGTTTCTCGCTGGGCCCATTGTATCTGGCAGCTTCTTTAACATATATGTTTCTGATAAAATAGGATCTGCTGGACATTGCATTTCCTTGTTATGGTGGCTGTGGTACTCAAACTGACTAAATGGCTTCTCAACTTCATCTCCATTTGGTGATGTTAAGCACAGATACAAATCTCTCTTGTGACACTCATACAGGGTGCCACATGGTTTAGGAGAAATTATCCTACCCAGAGTCATAGCTCCACACCATCCTTCTAAAGCTAAAAATCATATGAAGATCCTTATTTATCCACTGGGAAGTTCTCTCAGGCAAGTCAGTTTTAGTCCAGACAGACAACACAGCATGTGTAACCTACATGAACTAACAAAGGAGAACAAGGACCTGTTGCCTCCTGTCTGAGTCCAAGTTTCTGCATATATGCCAATGTTCTATAGCAAAAAAAGATATATTGTAATTGCCTATATATGTTCATAAATTCTGGCAAAGCCCATTAGAAGCACCATTTCTAAAGTTTAATAATAACAAAACCCAAATATGGAGAGAGATCTGCACGCATTTCCATGACAAGTTTCTGGTGTTCATCCTCATGTCTTTTTCATACTGAAAGTCCAAAGAGGATGGGAGAATTGGTATGTGTTAACATTACCTATAACTTTGCATTCACTTTAACTCATTTACCATCAAAGGCAAATGTAGAAGTAAAAAACAATTTCTACAGCTCTCTATTGGTTGGTTTTGAACAGCTTATAATGACATCTTAAGGTTGTCCACTGGGAAGTCAAAGAGCTGTTTCTTAAAACAAACAAATCACTCTCTATTTCATGTGAAATCCCCTTCACTGAGTTTATAAACCCAGCACCAGTAAAAGCAATAGACTGGTCACATTTCACATCAGATCAAAAAGCAGTAGCCTACTGTGAAAAGCAGTCAATTTGGCAGATTTGCTTCTATTTCATTGGGCTGAGAGTTATCTAATACCACAGGGCCTGTTGCCTCAAAGGATGGGTGAATCGTATGAAGCACTGCCTAGAGTGTGGGGTAAAATTTCTCTGAGTGACATACCAGTGCCATGAACAGAGCTGTTCACAGCCTGATTAATCCTGATGTTCTATGCCTGGTCTCAGAAGTTCAATGGGGGATTTTCAAATAAACTTGGGTTGACCTAACTCTGCTCCTGTTGAAGCCTATGGGAGTTTTATCACTGATTCCAGTGGAAGCAAAGTTAGGCCAACACTAAGTATTTTTGAGAATCCCATCTTCAACCTTCTTGAATGGACATGTTCTTGATCACATAGTCTTTGATTTTTTTGTACCCAGTACTGTCCGAAAGGTAGCAAAAAAAATTTTGGTCAGAAAGAACAAATGTCATTCCTCATGAATCCTTATGTGCGTTGTGTTTTACAGTCCACAAACAGAAGTGTCCATCTTCTGCTCACTAGTTGTCCATATTAGCTTGATTTATTACCCTTCTGACACAATGATGAGCTAACCCACACATTTCAGAGTAGAACTTTTGTTCTGACTTATTGCATTGGAGAAATAATCCTCTATGGATGAGTAACTGCTATAAATAACAAAGTAAACTGTGTACTGTGCTTGCTCATCTGAGGCCTGATCCATTTCCTTTTAATGGAAGTTGAAGAGGGTCCTGTTTTTCTTACCTAATGCTATTTCTCTGATGACACAAGCTTTGTCCACTTTAACCACCAACCCCTCTTGACTTGTGTTATTTGTTTGTTGTTCATATCCTTCTTCTTCTATCTTTCTCAACTATGTAAAGTATCCGTCTTTGGATTATGTCTCTTGTAAAGCAAGGCAAATAATAGGGGCGAAATCTAACATATTATTTGAAAAATAATGCAAAATTAGTTGGAAAAATATTGTTATTAAAATTATCCAGCTAGCTCTAGCCTCTTGTTCAACACTTTCCTCGCCCCTGGATTTAATCTTGCTATTATTAACGTGCAATGCTCTAAATTTCAATTTCCCTTTGTCACTTCAGAGCTTTTGCTGCACTGTCTTTGTTTTCTATTCAGCTGTTTCTTTCCTTTTTGACATCTGTGAATATTCCCACTAAAGTGCTGTGCCAGTTGCTGGTGGATATGCGAAGTGACGGGGGGCTGGAACACTGGAAGATGCTTGGATTGGTACCCGTCATTCTACTGCTCACTCATGCCTATTGGAGCCTGACATGAAACTCATTACGTTGTGGACTGAGCTGCTTTCATCAGAGAAATACCATTTACAGGCAAGAACAATTGTCTGTTCTTTCAAGATTGCAGAAAGAGGAGACATTTGCCTACATTCCTCTATTTTAATAACAACAGTTTTCATGGTATCAAAATTAGTAGATTTTGGGCACCCCATTTCAGCAGAGCCTATGCTTTGGTGGCACTGTTGTGATTTTCCTGTCTGATAGACATTGGGAGATTAATGATACATATACACATTATTATCTGAGAAGGCTGAAGAGTAGTTTATCATGCAGAAATATGAGGGTCTGTCAGGGTGAAGCTCCCTCATTAAAGGGAAATTGTGCCTGTGTTTATGAACCAAAGAGGAAAAATACAAACGGTGGGTCATTCCAGGTGCACGAAATAAATGAAAGAATAAATCTATTAAAAATATTCTGACAAGCCTGGCTCCAGGTTGTGATTTCTGCAAGGAATGAAGATTCCAGGAGGTAATAGCACTTTCCCAGACTCAATGCTTCAAAGCTAGAGCTGGGGGGTTTCAGCACACACCTACTCTGACCAACAGTGGGAGGCCAAGAAGGCAAAGCTGAGGAGCAAGGGGTAGGATGGTCTTTTGATTTCCCACCAGAGGGCATGATCCCAGCCAAGAAATAGTTTACAGCTTTCCTCAGATCATCTCATCCACAACAGGAGCCCAGGCTGAAATGTAGTTTAATGGGGCTCAACATTGCGCCCATTATTGTTATTTACGGTAGACTATAGGGGAACTAAAGGGGTGAGTGCAGACCTGGAGTACTGATTTACCAATTCTTCTGGGAAGTTTGAGGCGTGACAGGTTTCTGCCACTCCTTGAGAAGAGAGTGAAGGGGTTGGGGGCTGGCTCTGCTCTGCTTATAATGGAGGCGGGGCAAACTGTGCTGAAGGAAATTTGCATTTACATCAAAGGGCGATCGAGCTCCCGCCGAAATCAGTGGCCACTGACTTAAATGGGAGCGGGATCGGACCTCCTCCAGCCTCTACCCCCAGAGTTTCTCTGTTGGCAAAAGACCCCAACGGAAAACAATGCCAGTGGGTCAATGGAAGGAGCCCAATATTAGGAGTAACACGTCTTTGGGGGGATCCGTTTTGTATTCAGGGTATTAATTGGTAAAGGGCCCCTTGAAATGATCTAGACTTGATAAAGAGAATGGGAACTGCTTCAGCTTAAGGGCTGTGTTAATGTTGTGAGCAGAGGCTACTTACAAACTATAATTATCATCAAGATCATTATTAAAAAGCCCTGTTCCCCGGCTAGAGACGCAAAAACTGCACACAAACACAAAGAAACTGTCACCGGGGTAGAACACTCACAAAAGTCAGTTTCCAGCCCGCCCCTTCCGACCCACCCAGACGCTTTCCCGAGCCAGAAATAAAGACGTATTGGACAATCGCAAGGCAGTGCCGTTGTTGCGGGGGAAAGGGGCTTGTTGGTTGGTTTTTGTTTGTTTTTACAGTATGTCACAGGACCCCTCTATTTAAACGAGCATCTAACTTTAGAAAGGTAAACTGCCCCGTCATTTATCAGGCAGTCACAGTAAACAGCGAGAGAAACAAATGTGTTAGCTTAACAGTGTTCTCTGCGTGGCTGGTACCTCCAGCAAATATTCGTTTTAACAAAACCAAAGCGTGGACCCCATCCTGCCATCTTTGTGCCGTTTTACCTCCCCCAGGACAGGCCCAAAGGACACATGTTCGCGGAGAGATTTTCTGTTTTAGGGTTGCAGTAGGTCCCTTTGGTCACCATGAAATCGCACTGGTGTGAATTCTTGTTTAGGAAACAGTGGACGTGCAAACTGCTTTTCCCCAATGGATCGTAATGTTACTTCGCCTTGGTTTTTTCCCCCCACTGCCTTTTCGTATTAAATTCTGCATCCAGCAGCCGAGAAGTGCTTTGCAGTGTAAAGAGTCGAGTAAAATGATTATCAGACTCAAGGGCTGGAAAATTCTGCAGCGCCTGAAGGATATCACTTTAAAAATGCCCCCAAAATATTCTGCAGCTTTTTAATTGAAGTAAACAAAGTGCAACAAATCCTAACGCAAATATGATTGCATTGAGATTAGCCTCTAATTGCTGAAGGTTCAGGTGGAATCTGCAGGCTAAAGCCTATAGGACCAATCTGAATTTCACAATCGTTCTGTCAAAAGCAGAGAGATGAGAGCCCACACGCTTCCTAACAAGTCATTTTTAACAGTTACAAGCTTCTTACAAAGACCACACAGGGAGTCTAAGAGATGCAAATCTAATCCCTGGTCATTCTACAGGCCTTCAACAAAGATGTGCTAAAGCCTAATAGAAAAGAAATCAGTTCTCTATCACCAGCGCCTAGTAAAATCTATTAGAGAAAGTACAGATCTTGTATTTACAGCAGTTGCTTTTAAAGGTTAAGGACAAGTACATATAAAAGGTATAAAAATTTTCGTGTGCAATATTTAACAAAACCTATCAATTATCGCCTCATTTTATTCCTAAACATGCCTTGATATTTTAGTTTGTGTGCATTTCCTTCGTTTTTTAAAAAACCTGAAAACAAAATTTGAAAAATTGGGTTCATAGAATACAGAAGGTTTTTTTTAAAAAGAACATTGTATTTTTAAAAAACATCCAGAGTTCATGGACATTACCAATGGAACAGGAATTCTTCCAGTCAAAATACCTGGAGAAAGTCATTACTAAATTGACATTTTGATTAATACCCAGAATAATGTTTGAAAAGCCCCTAGGAGTGGATTAAAAAAAAAACCAAATTAAAGTTCAAAGCCGTGCTGACTAAAGTGGATCGGCTCTGTATCACTGAAAGACATACCAAGAACATCTTTTCCAGCACCCTTTCCCTTGAAAAGTTTTATTTCTATTTAAATACATTCTTAGCGCTCTCAGTTTTCTCTCTACAGGAGTACTTCTCTCCTGGCAAATCTATATTGCTTGTTTATGGCATGTTGAAACCATGCGAATAAGCTCACACAAAAATATCACTTATAAACACTAGATAGGGTAAATCTGTGTTGGCATGGGGGGCTTTCGGTTTCTCTCTTGTTTGGTTTCTTTTTTTCAGCTTTTAAAAGTTCAGTAGTTTTCTTTTGTAAGACCTGTATGTATTCCTTTGGTTAACAAAGACTCTCAGTAAACCTTGATAAAATCTCGGCTGTAAATAAATGAGATGCCAGTCCTCTGGCAGACAAGGCACATTCCCATTGGATTCACTGGGATTGTTGCCTGTGCAAGAACTACTGGATCCGGACTTATTTTACTCCTTGGGGGAAAAAAACCAAACCCACTGTCATGTTTCTAAAGTATTCAGTGATATTCACTTGTTGATGGACTGCACGTGGTTCTAGAAAATTAAGTATAATACTCAGCAAGGGAATCGAGTTGCTCTCTGTGTGGCTGATACCTGCAAGCTAACTCTGACCGTTTTGATCAGAACCGAGTTTTCAGTCCCTAATTTAAAGGTGGCTTTGAACAACATTCAGCTAATGTATCTCCATAATAATAATAATAATAATAATAATAATAATAATAATAATAATAAAAAAGAACAGTCTAGGAATTGTTTATAGGAAGGCAACTCGGGGCCCTGTTTATTTCTTTTTTGTAACTAGTCCTCGATGTGGGGCTCCTAGAGATTTTCAGTGCCATTAAAATTGTACAATGATCCCTAAAGGAAAAGCAACAAAATAAAAGTATGAATTCGACAAGAAATACATAGGGCCAAATCCTGCTCTCTTTACTCACCCGAGTAACCCCTTTGGATTCATAGGGCAATTCCCGAGAATAAAAGATACTGGGTCTGGGCCATAAACTGACTTTCCCCGAGCAGAATGGAGGCGTTTCTTTTCCCCCTCTGTAATAGTTGGTGCAATGTAGGAGATGCCAGCCCATGTTTTGAGGTGTACAAATTGCTCTTACGAATTTATATCATGTATCTGTCATCGGGGTCCTGCGACAAAGACCCCGTAACTAAAAAAAAAAAAAAAAAGAAAATGAAAACCGAACAGCGGAGTCCCAACTGCGTGCACAAATGGCATTCCTCTTGCACAGGCAACTGTATTTTTACTGCCGCACGTTCTCGTTTGCACACTCACCGCCGGACAGCGATTTCTCTTATTGTAATGACTTTATACAAATAACACCAGGAGCTACGGAGGTATGAAAGGCTTGTAAAGTTCCTTCCACTCCCTATAGGAAGTTCTGAGCTCAAACCCCTTTTAATGTGGGTGGGGAGAGCCTGGAAATGTTCTTAATTGTGATTTAGGAGAGTTCTTCAGAATTAAACGCTACATAATTCAGAAGTAGCTGATTTGAATACACTGTGAACACAATTTGGGCCTTAGCTTCCTGCATCCACAATAACAAGGAAAGTAGGCTTATTCAGAAACTTCAAAGCTGCCCCCGCCCGGAGGGTAATGTTCCTCTAAATACGCCGTGCGTTTATTTGAATTTAGAAGAGCCTTAGGTATCATTTTGAATCAATGCCTAGAAGTCTAGACTTTCTCCTGGACTAAAGAAGAGGTTTGTCACGCTAATACTTTATACAGGGTGTTTCGGTTAAAAAAAAAAAAGATTCATAGCTTGCAGGGTGGCAAGAACAACACAGTCTTATGGGACCCTATCCACCCATTCACTTCAATGGGCGTTTGTCCTGAGTGAAAAATGCCGAGTGTGATCCTAATTAGGAACGACTGTAATGAATAAGTATGAAATACTATTCTGAGGGAAAGGTACTCTTCTTCAGTGGCTAAAATGAAAACATCTGCTCACATTGATCTCAGCAACCACAATGAGGAGATTTTAAAATAATGCACTTAAAATACATTAAATGTCAGAAATATATTTTGTAGGCTCGAGTAAAAACGGGGGAGAAATGTTTCTAAGGATCATATGGTGGCTTCTGGTGTGTAGAGTCTGAGAAGTGAACAGGCAATGACATTAACTCTGATAGGAATTTCTGAAGCTGTCCTTTCTGTATAAACTTTAATCCCTTTTCTCTACTGTTCTTAGTAGATGGTTTAAATGTCTATGGGAGGAAAATGCAAAAGCATCTGAATTCAGTGCCCTTGTTTTTACTGCATTAGTCCGTCTGGAACCAGAGCTGGTAGCAAAAAATGCAAACCAATAATTGGTGAAGAGACTGGGTTATGTGTTAAGCAACTATGTAAACACATCCCTCATCAAGTTAAATTTATATGTAATATTTTGAAAGAAGGTAATAACAGTATTTACCTTTCTTAAAATAAATCAGCTTCTTAGAAGGTTGCACTTTCAGGACTGATTTCTGGATTTGTAGTGGTGAAGAATAAAAAGGTGTGTATGTCAAAGGGGGTGGGGGTTTGGAGAAAGCAGGGATGCTGAGTCCAGAATTTATTACTGTATTTTAGCTTTAATTAGCCAGTGTCCCCGATAAAATTAATGGCAAAAATAGGTAAGGGCTATAATCAACTCAATTCAGAACCAAGATAGCTGATTACAGTAGATATTATTGAGTTCTCCCTGCCAAAAAAAGCCACAGAAAGAATAATGCATGTTATATCTTCTCAATTATGAAAGCATTTAATTTTCTATTGGTTAGATGCAGATAATCCTCAACTCCCATCACACGCCTGTCATAAATTATGATGATTAGTGAGGTCCTGTGGGCCTCTTATCTTCTGGCACTTGAATAGTAAGAAAAAAAATCTTTACAGAATGCAGAACTGAAAATATTATCAGTCCTGTTAGATGACTCTCTGAAGAAGTGATAGTGGCGAGATGTGTATGTATGGAGGGGCTGTGGATTCGAGTATGGCATATTCCAAAGGGGGAGCCGTGTTAGTCTAGATCACCCAAACAAACAAGGAGTCCTGTGGCACTCTTAAAGACTAACACATTTATTTACCGCATGAGCTTTCTGGGAGAAAATCCCACTTCCTCTTTAAAGCATCTGACTAAGTGGGATTTTCTCCCACGGAAGTTCATGCGATAAATAAATGTGTTAGTCTTTAAAAGTGCCACAGGACTCCTTGTTTGTTTAGTATGATGTGGAATCCATAATGTCATGTCCCGGTGCTACTTCTGTTTGGTTTTTACTTTCAGGTTTTTTTCAAAAAAGGTTTTGTTTGTTTGTTTGGTTAAGAAACAACATTTACTGAATTAAATTGCAAAAATGTTCACTTTGTAGTAAACAACTATAAAGTGTACTAGTTTCTTTTGAGGCTTGGCACACATACAATAATAAAAAAATGGCTTATCCCTTACAACTGCATCTCAGCTATTTCCAATGGACCCTCTGCACTTATTCAGGCCCCGAGAGTCACTGCAAGAACATTTAGTTACTGGCACTGAGTGTTTCGGAAGATTTTGTTTCTGAAGAGAATTTCCTGTGTGCATCAGTCGAGTTTCAGCACTATCTGCCCTTTCTACTTTTACATTTGTGTATAGTAGCTGCTATTTATAGCCCTGTGCAAATCTTCTTCATCCAGTCCTTACTTTAAAAACAAGTTAGCATTTTCCACAAAATCATTTACCCAGTGTACTCTTGATTAAATGACTGTTAACCCTAAGAGACTGGTAGGACAATCAACATGCTTTTTCAATCACCATTCTTTCCTGGTTTTTTTCACTCTCTTTTTTTCCACCAGGGAGTCTCGCTGTGGGTCAAAGCTTTGTTTTCTAAAGCGATTAAGTCATATTTTCAAAGGGAATATTAGATTAAAAATATATCATGATTAAAGCATTATGTAAAAGGTCTGAAACGGGAAGAAAATATTTAGTGCTTGTCTACAGATTCTATCACCTACCATCTACTCTGAATGCATTCAGTATCTTTCAGCATGTCCGGCTCTCATGATTGCAAATAGGCCTGTTTTCAAATGGAAATAGGACTTCCAAACTGATTATGTGTATTGAATCGGAATCACTCACTAGATCCTCTTGTTTAAAATGTATTGAAAAAAGGATGATGGCTGCAGACCTCTGTAACCAGCTCCTTCTCATCTCAGGGAGGTCGATCTATTTTGCAACTTTTTGCCATTTGAGAATGTTTCAGCTAGATAATTGCGTTGTTATTGTATAAGGGCGGTGCGCTGGCATACAAATCCCCCGACCCTCCTCCTCCACTCCCACCTCAGACACCCTTCAACTGCCCCATCAACCCTAACCCGCACAACACCCACCCAGCACCGACACAGCAGCACCCCAACCCACACACCCCTTCCTTCAGCCACTGCTCCCACTTCACCCGCCACATCAGCCACAACACACCGGCTCCACCGCCACCCGAACCCCAGCACAAACACACAGGTCTCACCCTGAACTCACAACGTATAGGCAACAGTGGACACCAGATCAACACCTCTAGTATCCCAAACAAACGTACACTCCCACCAGCGCCTGGGTGCTGCTTCTTGACCTATGTTACCCTACTTTATTCAGAACAGTGTGTGTGTGTGTGTGTGTGTGTGTGTGTGTGTGTGTGTGTGTTACCCTACTTTATTCAGAACAGTGTGTGTGTGTCTGTGTGTGTGTGTGTTACCCTACTTTATTCAGAACAGTGTGTGTGTGTGTGTGTGAGTGAGTGAGAGAGAGAGAGAGAGCCAGCCATTGCTCACACACCCCATATTGCTTCCCATTCCAAGGTTCTTTTCCGTAAGCGATGGGAGCTTTTAAAACAAGGTGTGTTCTCCAAAGAATCACCAGTTCAGAGACAGAATGATTAAAAGATTGCAAATAGCCGGAATCGGCAGGAAACATTCAGCTCCCAGCCATCTAAATGCCTCGTGCATGCAATGGGTGGCTATTTTCTGAAACAAACACGAATTGAGAGGTAAGGGAGTTTGTACCCCACACAGGCAACTGTGCCATCAGTATAAAATTAGTCACATCCTGGTAGGAAGTGGTAGAGGCCATGGCTGTGTCTTAATTTAAAAGAACCCCCCCCCCCAAAAAAAACCCAAAAAACTAAGCCCCAAACCCCTCGAGCACATTCAGTTTTAAAAGGTGATTTTCCTTTAAATCCCAGAAGTACACGCAGGGCGAAAATCAGCAGCTGGAAGGTCACCAATGCTGGCATCTCACTAGCTGGATGGATGGGGTTCAAATGGCCAGGAACCGTGCTGGTTTTACTCACGCACCTAATCACATGGAGTAAAATTGGCTTACTCCCGTGAGGCAAGCGAGCGAGATTTTGGCAGGACTTCGTTTTCATCGATGTACCTGAGCACGTTTGAGTCCCGGGAAATACTAAAATTGAAACATTCGTCAGCGATTAACATTTAAGAAGTGACTATTGTACGGTAGCGGTAGCCGGCCCACATTGCTTCAGCGGGAGAATTAGCGCACACAACCACACACACATTTTTGGGAGGTACAGCTGGTGAGTTTATTCGGATGTTCCACTTCCTTCACTTTTTGGCACACTAGCTAGGGAAGGGAAAGTCTGTTTAGTTTATGAGCAGTATTCTCCATAAACCTTTCTTTCATTACTAAACCATTCTTTAAGATGTTCGTACATATGACAGTAATCATAAGCATACTTAAATAGGATCCCATATTATTAGTCATAAATAATCACAGCTAGTAGAAATTATTAATTGGGCTTGGAGTAATATTTGCATCAGAGTAAAACAAATGATCTTTTTGGTGTTTTTAATTCTCTCTCTCTCTCTCTCTCTC
>ML685764.1:18743327-18754405 GCA_007922175.1 Pelusios castaneus
AGAGAGAGAGAGAGAGAGAGAGAGAGAGAGAGAGAGAGAGAGAGAGACCTATATCATAAGGAGTAAATGTAGCGTCAATATATACTTTAGGAATTTCCTATGGGTAACTACAACAGTCCTGTCTAGAATATTGGGCTTTTTCCGTGCTGGAATTATATTGGTTAATTAATAAAAAATTACATACCTGGAATTAATTAAAGAGTGAAGTAAAAATTACCTTACCTATAGAACGCCTGATAAATAAGCTAAATACCTGGAATTAATTAAAGAATGAAATAAAAATGACCTTACATACAGAATGCCTTTGTGGTTCATTTTTAAAAGGCTGGGTGTAGATCCCAATAAATACAACTTCACTTAAAATTCTTAGCGCCCTCTGCTCCTGAAAGCTAGCTGATCACCACATTAAATGAACAGATGCTCTTTCAGAGGAGTTACTTCTCTCTTTAGTAAAAATTATAAATGATGATCATTTTAAATCGGCTCTGACTTCCCTGAAGTCAGTGACAAAACTCCTATAGGTTTAAATGACAGCAAAATCAGGCCCTCTATTCCATACTGGGGGTTGGGGGGGGGGAATGTTTTTAAAATATATAGAAAACTTTGGCAACTGGCATGCCATTATTTAACAGATCTTGAAGGCGTTCATTTCATGCTCCATTTTGGTTTTATTTGGGATATAAATCTCAGAAAAGTTACCTGTCAGGAGAACTCGAGTCACATTTTTCTAAGCACACCCCTAGTGTTAAGGTGTTCTAAGGACAAACTTTAAAAATATATTAAAATGTTCTTAGGAGCTAGAAGTCATCAAATAATTTTAACAGATAGTTTAAAATAAATAATTAAATGTTGGGGGGGGAGGACAGGGTAAATGGGGGGGAATCCCCCTCCACACAACAATTCAGTTTTGTTTCAATGTAACATTTTCTTCAGTTAGGTTGTAAGAGCGCCACAGATAAATCAACTTTTCAGAGCAGCACCTACACAGACTGTGCCTGGTGTTTATATTTTTAAATGTCCATATTAATTATTTTTTCCTCTTTCAATAAGATTAACTGATTCAGGCAGAGTGGAGCGCTAAGGGGGCTATGTTTTATTACTGTCGCGATCGGCGGTGTTCTCTGCTTCAATAACAATAACTGTCTTAAGAAATCGGCCATGTCGGGAGTAAATGACCGAAACAAAAAATGTACACAGAGCATATGATTTATATATAAGTGCTTCTGAGAAACAAAAAAAGGTTGGGAAACAGAAGCACGGAGACAAACTCCAAAAGAGTGGCTGTCCTGGAGTTACATTATTAGGTCACTAACAAACTGAAATGAACTCAGCCACTTCAGACGCACCTTTAATATGAAACAGGAAAGTTTGTTCCTTAAAAGTTCCCAGGTGCGCGCATGTTTTTAGCGCAGCGTTTTGGGGGAACATTCACTTTCTTGAAGGAAAAAGGCCCCTAGAAAAGTCACCAGAACACATGGACCTGAAGATCTTCTTTGGTTCGTTGTATGGAAACGATTTTGCCTTAACTCATATATACACATTTTCTGAATAGCTAATTAAATAAGTGCTTCCCCAAGAAGCACTTTAAGGAACCATTGCAACGATAAAGAAGTGTAAGGAAAATATAAGCCTCTCTGGCCAAACGAATACAAGAAAACTTTCAAGTGCAGCAAGAACAGTTATGTAAATTAATTCGATAGGGCGATGCAACCCACACGCTGATTAAAAATAACCTGGATGGCTTCGGTGTGCTTACCGAATAGAATCATAGTTAAGAAAAGTACATTAGTCAATTTCACATCTTGTTGTTAGTGTGAGATAGACCTAGGCATTACACACGGCTTAAATAATACTCATGGCATTGTAAATATTTTAAAAATCAAACATCCTACTGTATAGAAGTTTATATATGGCAGCTCAGGTCGATGAAGTCACAGATTCTGAACTCAGCTTTATGATTGTTCACTCAGAAAAACTGCTGGGTTTTATATCTCTGCTATTATTATAAAAATGATCGCTTCAAAAAAACCCGAACCTTTCAAGCTAAGCTTGGATCTCCCAACTAACACTATCCATTTGAGGTTTTTGAAGCAGTTTTCTGCATGCTCAGTTACTTTAAGCATTAAAAAGTATTTAAATCCGATTGGACGGCAACACATTTTACTCACTTCCTTTATTTATCCGAAATTGACCAGGCGCCTTAGTGAAAAAGACATAACATAGAAAGCGTTGACCTTACCTGATCCCTAATGTGCTTGCAGCCAGAGACAACCAGCTCTCATTTCGTGTTAATCACCAATTTGCCATAGGAGATAATATCTCTCTCTATCTTTGTACACCTTTGATACATATATACAATATTATCATCTGCTTGTTGGGGGATGGGGCCCTTTCGATGGGAATCACAAGAGGAACAGCTGACAGTGTCAACTTTGCTCCAAACATTGCCATGAAAGGATTGAAATTCTTCAGGAGCCATTCAGTGTTTACCTCCAAGTTCCCTTTGTAAAAGCAGTCGCCAGGAGTCGTCGCTCCAGCGAAGCCCTTTTACCTGCGCTGTGCAATAAAACTGCGACCACACTTTTTCTGTGGCTGCTCCACTCGGTGTCATTTTAGAACGGGCTCGGGTTACATTGTGGGGGGACCTGCACTTTAAACAACTAACTCTATTGGGATAGACGACTCTGTTGTCTTTCTACAATAGACTAACACGGCTACCCCTTTGGAATTTTTCTATTGGGATAGTGAGCTGCCTTTTAAACTAAAACACGTTTAGCTTAGCGTCCCGGTTGGTTTTCTCGTGTGTGTGATAATAATTCCTGCACTGCTTCTTATTCTTATGGGAACAGAAAAAGCAGCTTGGCTCAAACCCAAAGATCCTTCTGACTGGGTTTCTTGCGGAGTCTCCTCAGCCACTGCTGGTAAAAGGATGTGGGGTTGAAACAAAAACGCGTTGATACCGACCAGCAAATATGGCGAAGCCTGATTTTTTTTTTTTCCAGCCTGCTGTGCGGCTGCATCCATACTTCATGGCACTCAAGCATGACTCCTATTTACAGCAGGGGAAAAATGCCCTCAGCAAATCTACAGGCAGTGCCAGGGGGGAGCGGGTGGAGGAAATCGCCGTTCTTTATTAGATGTTTTTACCTGCAAAAATTATACAGGTCCGATTTCTATATGTGATCAGTAACATTTGGAAATGTGTTTCTCTTCCAGTATTTCAGATTTTAATCACTCCCCCCCCCCCCAGCCTTTTTAACTTCCCATTATTCGAGTTCTGCATTGATTAACAAGCGGCTGAAAATCAGGGCCCGGGAAGAGCCAAGCGTTTACATAGCAGCCTATATTTTAATTTAGGAAAGCTATACAGTGGCTCAATTCCCGCGAGCCTGCTCAAGGGAAATTTTCGATTCAAATATTTTTAAAAGTCATTGGGTTAGCTTGATCTTAATGGAGCCATAACTGGCTGCACAAAGAAGTCTAGGATAAAAGGCAATAATACAGCGTCACAAAAAAACTCCATAAATTCGTTAAAGAGGCAGCTTGTTTGCATTTCTCCTGATTGATATGTAAATACAGTTTGAATTGTGTTTGCTTGGTCTCTAGTGCTTTATCAAGAGATGAATTCACCTTTCTGTGGAACAAGTAAACAGACTTTAAACTATGCCGACTTCAGACAAAGTGGAAACGAGTTTATTTAATCGAAACTAAATCTAGTTTAAGGAAGATAAATCAGTGTACATAATAATCCATTACAGTAATTACACCCACCACCAAATATGTGTTTATGAGGTTGTCCAGATACAATAAAATTCACCTATGGCCCAAAGTCTATTCTGTTAAGTCACTAGTTGATTCCACACTAAACATAACAACTTTATTTCTTCCTCCCATAATAATAACTCTAGGATTTTCGAATCCTTCCAAGTTCCTCTCTAGTTTGAAAATTACCTATTTTGGAAGGATTCTAATATAACTTCCAAGGAAGGGGAAATGTACATTTTAAGTATAGCAATTCACACCGTTATGGTGTATTTTATCGCATTGCGAGAGAGGAACTGGACCTACTTAAAAATGTACCCTATTAAAAATGCACAGATCTCACACCGATTTCCCGTTGACTACCAGCCCCTACACTTAAAAGAGAAATCCAACCAATATTCCTATGTATTTCTATTTTAAACCACAGAAACAAGTCCTCCGGTTTGGTTCACTGAATGCTAGTTTTGCTGCATAGTTAAACACCTGAACTGTAGTATCAATGGAGAAAAAAGCAACGAAAAAAGTAACGGTAAAAATATGTTCTACCCCATTTGCTAAGTATCAACGAGGGAACACTATAAAAATGAAGGGGGATGAAATTCCCGCTGTTTCCTTTTTCTTAGCCAAGCTCTCTGAGTGACACAGAGGCATCTTGTCTAAATCAGATGCTAGAGCATTCCGGAGCTGCTACAAGTTTAGATTTGTGGGTTTGTTTGTTTCCACTCCAGGCTAACTCCATTCTCTCTCCGTCTCAAATAACAGAAATTGGTTTCGAAATCTTCCGCATGTCGGAAATCTCGGAATGAGGCAATTTATTTCCGGGTTTTCATCTAAAAATCTGAGGAAAAATTACAACAAAAAAGGAGAAAGCGGGCGTGAGGCCCTTATGTTGATGGGACAGGCTAACACGGGGCTCTTTGGATTTTCAGTTTCTACACAGGATGCACGCTGGGCCAAAAGCTTGTGAATTAAACTTATTTGTTGATTGTCCAGTTAAAAGCTATTTCACAATATCTACTTTGTCTATTTACACCACAGTTAACGCACACCGCTCTTGAATTCCCTATAGTGTTTACATACTAACAGATGCACGCCTGTTTTTCAGCTACCCACATACACACACACACACACACCTGGCTCTTCACCTATTTCTCTACAACCTAGTCCAGTCACCGAAGTAAAAGCAATCTGCGTTAAAAAGAAACGCCCCCGCAGCAGCTAGGTCCCCTTCCTGGTGTGCAAGGCTGAAATCTGCAGAACAAACTGAAGTGATGCGGGCGCGCCTGCGTGTGTAGAAAATTAAAGGCAATTTTATAAAGAAACTTAATTCAAACTACACGTCGTACACAATAAACTAGCATTTTATTTTGAATATAAATAAGGTGACTGTACTTCCTTAAAATACAAGTACATAATAAAACCTGGTAGAAATAATATTTTTACAAGTTATTAAAACTGGACACTTTTTTACAAGTTATTAAAACTGGACACTCTTTAAAACGGTCGTTTTTTCTAGCCTGTGGGTGACTTACTCGTTAGTTTGTTTCTAATAGCCTCAGACACAGGGCTTCTGTAAAATGTCTTTCGGAATTTCAATGCCTTTCTCTGCAAATCCCATCTGAGGGATGCTCCCTAGCCTGATGTCTGGCTAATCAGTTTGGACTCGGTTCCTCCATTAGAAAACCAGGAATAAAGCAGTCATATATATTTGCTTTGCACTTTCCAAACCATGGATCTGCGTCCTCTTCCCATTGAAACCAAAGGACCCAACTCCCCATTGACTTCAGTGGGCGCAAGATTAGGCCCTTTTTGCTTTTAGGGTCAGTATGTCTTAGCGACCCCATTTGTTTCCGGGGGCTGGGGAGAAATATGGGGGATAAGCAAAGGGAGATAATAATAATAATAAAGAATATTTGTAATGTGTATAATTTATTAGAAGCTTCTTAGGAACTATATTTAAGCCAAATATCTACATTAAGTTACAACAGAAAAAAAAAAGAAAAAAAGGAGACGTGCGCAAATAACAAGCTGCCAGATTTACACGGATCGTTCGAGGTCCATAAAAAAAGGTGGGGTGTGGGTTGTTTTGGTTTGATTCGTTGTATTTTTTCGCCTTTACAACAAAATATACAGGTCACTAAAAACTAGGGCTTCAGTCCAGCTTTTGACAGCATCGTACAGCTACAGTTTCACATCAAACGCGTGGGAGGCAAAGAAGGCCACGCCGTGACGAACCAATCGCTCCATCCGCGGGCCCTGGCGGCTGGGGGAGTAGAAAGGGGGCCTTGCCTTTTGTCTGGGTGACACTAATGTTTTGGGGGGAAACGTCCCACCCCACCCAACCCCCCAAATCTCTATATTTACATGCAAGTTCTCAGCGCTGGCCAAGTGTCCATCTGAAATCCCAGCCTTCAGACCATGGTCTCCATCCTGCAACTGCTCCAGGGTTTGGTTGTGTTTTGTTGGGGGGGGGTCGAATACCCATTTCAAGTCCCTCTCTCGCTCTCTCTGCTCGAGTTCCTCAAAGACCCGCTCCTTCCAAAATACAAATAATCATCAAAAAAGGGGGAATCGTTTGACCAGGCCGGAGATCGGGGCGGGGCTGGGCGCAGCTTTCTGTCCCAACTCCCTTCACCAGGTCCTACCGTATAGCAAGGTGGAGCAAGACATGGCGGGGCCATAGTCAGAACTGGAAGAGTTTAAGTGAGACAAGCCGGAGACCTGGCTCTGGAGAGACGAGGGGCTGGCCGAGTGCTGGCCCATGTCGGGAGACTGGCCCGCGCTGCTCGGCTGATGGTTCGGATGCTGCCCAAGGCTGGTGCCGTTGGTGGCCACTGTGATCGCTGTGGCCGCCTGCTGCTGGTGGGGCTGGAGGGCCGCTGTGGGCGTGTTGGAGCCGGCTTGACACGGCTTGCCATCCTTTACCAGCACGGGAACGGCCACCCTGCGAGGAGACTGCTGCTGCTGGCACGAGCTGCTCTCCTGTTGCATCTGCTGCTGGGCCGCTTTGTCCTTGGCCTGGCGTTTCATCTTGTAGCGGTGGTTCTGGAACCAGATTTTCACCTGAGTCGGAGTGAGGTGGATCATGCTGGCTAAATGCTCTCGCTCCGGAGCCGAGAGGTATTTCTGCTGCTTGAAGCGCCTCTCCAGCTCGTAAACCTGGGCCTGCGAGAAAAGGACCCGGCGTTTCCTCCTCGGGGTGCTCTGGAGCGGTGCCATGCTCTTGCTCACGTCTCCCAGCGAGCTCAGACTCCCCATGCCGCCCATGTTCATCCCAGAAGACGGCCCCATAAAGCGGGATACTAAAAGCAAGGAGATCACACATTTAAACAACACAGTTAGCTGCCCCGGGACGAGAAACCCCTTTAGAGTAGTGGCTCCGGCGCCCAAAGCCTCTCCCCAATCCGCCAGTAAAGAATCAGTGGGAAACCCCCGAAGGGAAACCGTGGGACTGGGACAGAAAGCGTTTGAGCCCGATTTACGCTTCTTCCCTCCTCTCTCCCGAAACTAGATAGAAGCCACCCGGAGCAAGACCTCCAGGGAGAATTGCGTGCACACGGCTAGAATGCGAACGCCGGAGCGGGCAGAAAGCGAAGGGAACAAAAGCAGCGCTAAGGACACCCACTAGAGGGGCAAGTTTCCCCCTTCAGTCCGCAGGGAGGACCCCTCTTAGACCCTCTTGCTCCCTGTAGCCCCAGGAAAGGGAGAAACGTGACTTCCCCGTTCAGCCACGGCCACACGGTAGGCCGGGAAGGCGCTCGCGGTGCCGATTTCATTCCGCATCGATCGCAATGCGCGTGGAAAGGTGTGTGTAAACGGGTTCCTGGCCCTAATGACCACATCGGCCGCCTTTTCGCTCCCGGTCGCCCTTCTTGGCGCATTGTCTCTTGCAACTAAATTAGGAAAAGCCCCGCTCGGGGCACAACCGCCCCTCGGTTTTCTCGCCTGCGGTACCATCGGCCCGAGCTGTTCGCCGCCCGCGGTGGCCCCCTGGCACCGTGCAACACCTGCCGCCCCAGGGAAGCCACCCGCGAGGGAGTGGAAGGAAAGAGACAGGGGAAGAGCTGCGACGGGGCACGATCCTTGGGGGCCAAAATAAAAGCTCGCCTCTTCCCTAGGCAGCGCGATCCAGCTCTTCGGGGTGGCCCGATTCCCAGTCCCTTCCCCCCCACCCCTCGTACGCCGCCCCCCTCCAAACCCGCCACCGGCAGCCTTCCTCCAATCCGCTGCCGCTGGAGAGGCTTCCTCCCGGAGTTGAAGCGAAAGTTTTCCCGGCCGGGCGTGGGGCTCACTTACTTGTAGAGAAGCGGGGGTCCGGGTTGGTCCCATACCATCCTGTGGCCGAGGCGCTGTTCCTCATGGTCTCCTGGTAGGGTGGAAGCTCCCCCATGTTGCCTAGATTGCCGTTGCAGTAGCCCCCCATAGCGGTATGGGAGAGCTGGGGGACTCCCGCCGCTGTCATATGGTAGGCAGCCGTCACTGTCCCGTTGTGGCCCATGGGGTGCTGCTGCATTGCTGGCTGAGAAACCTGAGACTGCCTGTAGGCTGCCAAGGGAGCCCCCAAGTTGGTGCCCTCCATGGCCACTTTCTTGTAGCTTTCCTCCAAGGGACTCAAGATGTCAGACACTGAGAAAGGAGTCGTATGCTTTGGGCTCATCGACATGATTCGGCGGCTGGAAAAAAAAAAAAAAAGGGGGAAGGGGAGGCAAATCTTTTTTTGCCAAATATTCTGGTGTTGCCTTAACGCCGATCTTGTTGGATGTACACGTAACCGAGTGGACGAAGTCCGCCTTAATTGGATTGAGTGGAGGCTCGGGGCTGCCTTTCGTTTGTTTTAGCCAGACGCCAGGTTTTAGGCTGCCACCAGAGGCGGGGCGTAGGCACTAAAGCAACAAGACAATAGAAGCCTACATCTTGCCCAAGATAATTAGCTTCCATGCTGATGACAAGGTAAACACCTTTAAGTTTTCCTTGTCAGGATTTTTGAACGTCTCTCTCGCTTTTTTTTTAAAGCCCCCGTGAGCACAAGTGATTTGATTTTCTTCTTCTGGGGTAGCAGCACCGGGGATGGGGGGATTTCGTGTCCTTTGCACAGACAAATTGGCTGAGTTCAAGAGAAATGCCTTAAAATTGTCTCCCGCCTCCTAACATGGGCGCTTTTGTGAGAGCCGGAGGGACAGAGTTTAACACTGTGAACAAACGGGAGTAGCCCCCCTCGCCTCCCACTTTCCCACAAAGTTACTTTTTAAGGAAACACTGAAGACAGAAATCTCCCCTCGAACAGTTCGAGGCTCTCCACGTTCATATTTGGCCACTGTTTCCAACCCCGCATTGCACAGTACGAAGGAGCCTCGAGATGCCCCAAAAGGCTGTCAGGTATAAAAGGCTGGTTAGTGAACAGCGCCTGGATTTTACCCACGCTGCAGAAGAGGTTTCTCTACAGCATATCAACCTTAAAATGCAGCACCACAGTCAACGTGTGCAGGTTTCTGTCCATTAAACTCTAAGATCATTTTGCCCGCTTTTTACTTTGAAGAGAAAGCCTGCTAATATATAAAGTGATTTTATAGGGCGACTTGCTGTTGAAAAACACCTTAAAACCCAGTGCCATTTGTTATTTTCACATAGGAGCTGGCTCAATGGCTCCTTCCGGCGCCTCTGAATGTAAAGATGGTTTCTAAAGGTTATTTGTGCGGATGGAAAGGACCTAGTCGGTCATCTGGTCCATCATCCCGCCAATGAAGAATTGGTCCTTGAATTTTGTAATCTACCGCCCAGCCTAGTTTTAAATAAACGTAGACTCCATTAATAGGAATCCGTACTCCTGTCTCCAACAGTTAATGTCACGCAGAGTCTGCTCAAGACTTTGCAGGAATCTTCAACTTTTACAGTACCTAATAATCACACATTTCAGGGTCTCTCGGGGAAAAACCGTCCAGGAATTTTAACACACTGGCCCAAAGGCCTGGGAGCTAATTTAATGAAGGGGTTCGCTGAATATCAAGAAAATTACAGCAAAGGTGCAGTTAACCTAGTGACTTTGAAGCATCTAATAACTATTTCATAATTGCACTGGTAAATATGTGTGTACGCTGCTTGTTCCTGCTTAAAACTGCCAAAGTGCACTTGCTACCCGGGAATAACTAAATATCTTTGTCTAAAGTGGCAGCATAAATGGCCAGTCGCTTTGTGACGGCGCTTGATATTAGTACATAAGGATCATTTTACTTCAATTGGGAGCCTCTTATTCAGTAGGCAAGAAACCGCTTAGGAGAAAGTAGGTTCCCGTCTGAGAATTAACACCCTTCCAGTAGAAGCCTGCGCCTTGATTATACTTCAGAGCTCCGCAAGAGGTGAGCTTCGCCACACAAATGCAATCGGTGGGACTTTTCTTCAGACAGAGCCTCAGTTCCCTGCCTTTTCAGGCACCAGGTTACCTCAAGCCTTATCACCGAAAAGGGGGGTGGTCTTTTGTGTCGCCCACGACGTCCTCTTTTCTTTTGCAGGGCTTTTAGCGCTCGTCTTTCCTCCCTTGGCCTTGCTAAGGCACAATTGCATTCATTGTCGTTTTTGCATATTTATTTCAGCGCTTTCCTTGATGAGAATATGCAGTGGGGAAAAAATCCGAAGCCTTGTCCTGAATTTTCCCAATCAATCTCGTGCTTGTTTGAAGCCTCTTTTATTCAGTTGGGAAAGGAAGGGGGCATAAAAGTATACGGGAAAATATTCTGCGACGTGAATGGGCAAAAATGGTTATTTTGAAAGGCTTTTAAACTACCGTCTACCTGATTCCAAACCAGCTCGATTTAATTACTGCATAAAGTTGCCACTGGTGGTAGGGGAAAGTGGTGTGATCTGTTCAGACGATCAGCTACACATCTGCTCCTCATTTCGCCTTTGCCACGAAATATCACTGGAACCTGTATCTCCCCGCGCAACGCAATAGCTAATTGCCCATACAGTGCGGGCTTCCCGTCTGCGGATAATTCAACCCTCTGCTCACACACCGCAGTAACGCGGCTTTTAATAAGCGTCTTTTCCAAGCTTGTGTGGCTAGTCCTGTCAAATGGATTCCACACAGGACTCAGTTAGGTTAGCCCGATTGATCCGGAGCTGACTTTGTGCTGGATCAGGGAAGGGAAAGTTGATCTTATTGTAATATCTGTCCTGCGCCTCTGGTACATGGGAAGGTAAAATTCGCTTGTTGAAAGGTACTGTGATCTCTCTCTCTCTCTCTCTCTCTCTCTCTCTCTCTCTCTCTCTCTCTCTCACACACACACACACACACACACACACACACACACACACACACACAC
>ML685764.1:18754415-18770900 GCA_007922175.1 Pelusios castaneus
CACACACACACACACACACACACACACACACACACACACACACACACGACTCCTGAGAACACTTTTTTAACAAACTAAGCTATCCTAGTGCAATCCAATCAGGTCACCCACTCACCCCAAATTAATGACAGAGGGGTAGCTCAGAATCTAGGCAACTGTTAGGAAAGCTTTCGGGCTGCGGTGGTTTGGTTTTGAGCAGCGCTAACTGGCCGGCAGTGGTGTACTTTTCCCTGGCCGTTTACCTAAGCGCCCGAGTGAAAAGGAGGTGCCGAGGAGGCAGGAGAGCGATGAAATGCGTTTCGCCTGCTGGAGGCATATTCAGGATAATGCCAGTCTTCACCCCGCGTTTGCAGCCCGCTTGATTCTCCTCTCTGCGGCTAACCGGGCGGCTCCTCAATAGCGGCTGACCCCGCACGATAACACTCCAGCTGGGGAAGAAGGGGAGACTTTCTCTATCACATGGTGCCAAGCCCGATGCAAACGGGGCCACCCGAACCGCGGCTGGCTCGCGGGGGCTGGGAACTCTGTGCACGGGGCTCTCCAAATGTACCACTGCCCCCCAAACGGGAATGAGACGGGCTAGCTTAGCCAGAGCCAAGAGACTTTCCATGCACTTATTTCTCTGGGTGGGAAGGGGAAGCTGTTGGCGCGTTAACCGCTCTAGGACCGTTTGAGGGCTGCTCGGGAAGGGTTTCTCACTTTTGGGGGTGTGTATGTAGAACGCAAACGTGCCATTTTGCAGGTATTTTTCGTGGGCAACGAAGAAGCAGAGAAAACTAAGGAGCCGATTCAGCCAAGCACTAATGTCTCGGTGGGAGACTTTACAGCCAGCACGTGCGTTGGCGGATCGGGCCCGAATGAGTCACGCGTTTGCAACAAGTGGTTGTGGAGCAACTTCCAGACAGGGAGCGTCTTCCTCCACAACGGAGCCTGAAATAAACTTGCTAAAGCTGAGGCGCCTCCTGAAGTCCCAGCTCTGTGGGGTCCAAGGTAGATAGCTATCTCCTGAGGCCGGGGCAACTTACACGTGGATTGACAGTCCTGGTCCTCAATGACAGATGCCAGTGTCTCAGGCTGCCCCCCTTCTGGGGCTACTGCCTGTCTTGGGAAGGAAAGCAGGGAGTCCTGTGACACTTTCAAAGACTAACGAGTTTATTTATCGCATGAGCGTTCCTGGGAGAAATTTAAAATTCCCCACCTTGAAGCCTCTGAGGAAGAATTTTCTCCCACGAAAGCTGCTGCGGTAAATAATTGTATTAGTCTTTAAAAGTGCCACAGGACTCCTTGTTTACTTTGCTGAACTAGGCTAAGACGGCTCCCCCTTTGAAATGTGGAAAGAAAGGCGCTTTAAGTTTTCCCCTGATAGCTAGATCCTTTGCTTAGACGTGCTTGATTTTGGGTAGCTCAAAGGTCCGCAGAAGAGCGAGGAGAATTACCTCGTTTCCCCCCACAGGCACTACAACAGCCCATAAGGATACAAAAACTATTCTTAGGACATACCCAGTGGATGCAAAGATGAAACCACTCTGAACATAAGGCGCTGGGCAGCCTAGAGGAATGCCACCGTCTCTCTAGCAGGGTAATCAAAATGCAGTGTTACCTTTCACTCCACTCATTTAGCGCCATTAAACGAGCCTGGCGTAGTTTAAGAGAGTTAATAATAAAGGTAAGATGAGATCCGGCCCTGAGTGTGCATTTCCTATTAATATGTCGCCCATTCATTGAACAAGCCCCTTCTCCTCCCACAGCCCAGATGTCTGAGCAAATTAAATATGTACAGCACAAAAAAGGCAACAGACATAGAGAGGCTTAAAGAGCAGAGCTGAGGACTGCTACGACCTGAAACACACGTGTTCGCAGGTTGCAGCCGGTCAGGGGAATGGGTGTGCGTGGTTAGGTCCCATCAACACTTCTGGCAAATGATCTCTTGAAAACTACTGCCCGGGTGGGAGGAACTGTCGAAAAATCTACACTTTTCCCTCTGTAGAAACTTCTCACTCCACCGATCACCTCGGGAAGACCTGAGACAGTCTGGCGGGTTGCGCTGAAGGAGTCGAGGGACATGAAAAGGAAGCGCTCGCTTCTTCCTCTGGTGATCTGAGGCTGGTTTTGGGCGTGAGCCTTCCTGGCGCAGGGCTGGCTAGTGCCTCTCGGGTGCAGATTCCCAGCTAACCTGCGGCTTCCAAAGAGCCGCTCTGGAGAGGTCCTCTCCAGCCCATCCTTCAGGGTCACCTTGCACCGCGCGATCTACCGCTCCTCCGCTTCCTTTTGCTCCTACTTCGGCCTCACAACGTTTATCAGCCCGTCCTCTGCCCCAAAGCCTGTGGATCTGTCTCTTTTCCTGCTATGTCGTTGTTTGCCCAGAGACCGCTAGAAGAGGCACCATTACTTTATGCAGAGGGAAGCGTTTAGGGGAGACAGTCCACCCTGTTCTGGGACAGATTTGATCGGGCTGCTTGTGCATGGCTCTCTGGTGCAAGTGTGGATTGTGTCCAGCAGACACTGACATCTCCTTTACCTGAAACGTCCTTTGCTGAAGGAGGGAAGAACTTCAAGTGATGGGGGTAATTGGGGGGAGGGAGAAATATCAGCCCAGATGTAGGGCTTGTGGAAGCCCCTTGCAATCTGGACAGGTCAGTGCTTTATACCCCATGGACATGATGGACAGCTTTGGCATATTAGGATCAGAGGGGGATTACCCTGAGGGAGACGGCTGTTGCCAGTGTTTGTGAAGGATTTTATTAAACAGTTTTGTTTAGGAACTCATCTTAGAAAAGGTAATTGGTATTTCCCCAACTCCTACCAGGGCCATCCCCAAACCAATTCATTTCCAATGCCAGCCGTTCTGGGCAGCCCCTAGTCTGGAGTGGTATGAAGAGTTTGAGCAGAGAGGGAATGAGAGCTCCCCCCCATGTTAATTAGATTTGTTAGGCCACTAAACATTTTCGGGCTGCTGTGGATTAAAACTCTGGCGCACAAAACCTTCCAGGCCTCCTGGCTAACGGTCCCAAATGGATTATCTTTCAGTAGTTTGGTTTAGGATGAAAACTAAGGGAGAAAGTTGCCAGTAGGTATATATTGGCTTTAATAAGTGGGTGAATAAAAGACAGAAGGCGAGATCCAAATACTTTACTTGTGCATTTGTGGGTCTGGATTTTTGGTTCCAGTTCTCCATGGATATTAATTAAGCTTGTGAACATGGAGGGCTGGGGGTGGGTGTGTGGAAAAGATTTTCTGGCTCTAGTTCCCCGGCTATATATCTTTTCCCAAGACCCAATGATTACATCCATTCCCCTTGAGTCGACAAATAGTCCATCGATGCTAATGTGAACCGGTTCTGATTTTAGTAGTTGAAATTTTATTTTTTTTCTCCTCTTCAGTTCCTGGAAATATTTAACTTCAAAGAGGATTAAGATGAAAAGCTAGGCCATAGTCTCTGCATTTATGCTTCCGACGCGGAGACTTGCATTTAGGTACTAACACAAAGTGCACCACATAAATTACAACTAACACTTAGCTTACTTAAAACGGAAAGATTGAAAGTAATCCAACGTGGCTTTTCACTGGGCTCTTTGCACTTTCCTCAGCTGGGACAAGCAAACTTCTTCAGTCAGATGTCACTTCTCAAACGCCTGTCGTCCAGATTTTGTGACCCACGCCCCCCCCCCCCAACGCTGCTTCCTTATCACACCGAGCTCCTTGCTTTGTTTTAGAGAACTCTTCTAGCTACAGCATTCATTGCAGCTAACAGATTTGAGACTCCCCGACACAGGGCTCCTCTGCTCTGCGAAGCTTGTCAACCCAGAAAAAATAATGTGGAGGCAGAGCCTACGATTTATTCACCGTTGCCGTGTTATCATTTCCGTTTGAACAAGCAAGCAGTAGCCCATTTTTCTCCCCCTCCCATCTTCCCTTCACCAAAATAAGTTGCTTGGGCTATGATCCTCTGAGGGTTTTAATTCAGAGATCTCCCACTGCGCACCCTTGTGTCTGAAAGTAGTTTTTCTGGTTCGAACAATAATGTGAAGGACAGATGCTGCATTGCGCTCAAGAGGATTCAATAGGATTTGGAGGCTGCTGGGATTTTCCGACATGCCCAGAGAAATGTGTCGGGTGCCCTCAGGCGCTTTGAATTGATGTGATCTACAACAGCCTCTACTGGCCACCGTGAGAATTGCATCACTCCGGGGTCACAGGAAGGAAGAAAGACAACAGAGTCCTGTGGCACTTTTAAAGACTAACAGATTTATTTATAGTATGAGCTTTCGTGGGAGAAAATCCCACTTCGTCAGACGCTTTGAAGATAGGAAAGTTACAGAGTGGGAGGAAATTAAATGCAGGGGAGTGTATGACATAGCATCTGGTCAGGCTGTAATAGCAAATCAAAATAGGTGTTAGGATTCAAAACACTGGGGAACAGCACATAGAGGAGGGGGAGGTCAAATCACTTGTTGTAATGCGAGAAAAATCCATAGTCCGTGTTTAACCTGTTTAAGAAGTCTTCCTTGACCATTCATCGAATACATTTCATTGGGGATATGAGTTTAAATCCTCCTAAAACAGATTGTGGTGCAAAATAAAAATTTCACAGCAATTTTGACCAGTACTCATTTTAGGCACCCTGTGTAATTAAGACAATGTTGTACACTCTGCATTGTTCCATAGAGAAATTTCTCCTATCAGCTCCTTTTAAGTTGCTTGTCCTTAATTCTACCGCCACGTTCAGCGTCTTTCATACAAATAGCTCAGTCTCCAAAACAGTCTTTACCTCCCGTGAGAAGTATCTGGTATAGGCCAGCTTATGGATCAAAAGGAAGAGATTGTTATGGCCACTTAAACCTTGGGTCCAATGATCATTTATAAAAGCCACTAAAATGTGCTCAAAATGTGCTGTTGGTAAAATGTGGTAAAACCTCTCCTCCTTGTTTATACTAATGGCCCTGTTTTTAGGTTGCAGTGTACCAAGGGGTTTATATCATACAATACATTGTCAAGGTTATTCTTCTTCTGATATATGAAGAGATCATATATTTAAGTGGCATAGCACTGTTGGGATCTATATGCAGCAAAGTCTCTGCAAGCTTATATGAGAGCAGAACTTCTTTAGTCTACTCTATACTATAAATAGAGGTGGGTGAATTGTAAAATATGACCCACCCAGTTCCTCATGAGTACCCCATAATAGGGACCTACTCTGTGGGTAATATGGTGGCCATATTTCTCTGTGTATCCCCCAACATCCTGATGCAAGCACTGACATTTTCTAGCTGGCTAACATTTCATTAATCAGAGCAGATTTGTAAAGTGGTTGCATGATCCAAAGATATTTAAAAGTGCCACAGGACTCTGTTGTCTTTCTACAATAGACTAACACGGCTACCCCTTTGGAATCGTCTCCCCAAGAAACTATAATCTGGCAGGGGATGGGCCCAGAGAGGAAAAGTCTCCTCTGAGCACTATTTTACTCTAGCGATTGGGAAAAGGACAAGCCTGCTCCCAAAGCAGGTTATTTGTACTGATTCTTCTTATTGTCTGTTAATCTCCCCTTTTAGCAGTAACCTCTTAATGTTGTATCCTCTTGGTATGAGCTCATTTCTGTGAGCTTTTCTCCCCATGGGCAACTTTGCAATGTCTCAGTACGGAGGCTTTCTGTTATTAGTTTTGGATAGTCCATGCAAGTCTGACCAGAAAGTTTATTTTCTGCTAGGCCATTATTTATAGCTTTCTGCTGCTTGTATGTCTCAGAAGTTCATGAATAAATTGAGATCATTACAGGTTATATTCCATATTGTAGAATTTTTAGAAAGGTCTCATCTGTCTCTCCAGGCACTACACCTGTTTTCTTTTCTCTTTACAAAACAGGAAATTAATTTACAAAAACAATTTGTGCATGTTTTATGCTGAATACAAATATATGTTAAATACTGACTTGGTGTGCCAGTGGGATTGTTTGTGTGTGTGTGGTGAGCATGAGAAGTAAGGACTGAGTCCTGGATTCCAAGGTTAGGATGTTTTATTTAAAATATGTTCATGACTTTTGTCATTTTTAGAGTTTTGTTGTGCTAGTGAGTGAGGGAATAGGTGGCATAATGGAATGGATGCCAGTCTAATGAACTTTGATTAGAAATCCTGGATAAAGTTTTAGGGGGGCAGAGTAGATATTGTCTACCAGGAAAGCAATTCTTTTAGTGGGCTTTTAGTCAATTAAAGATTTAGGACAAACTTCACTGGTAAACTTAGACTACTTTGCGCATCTTCAAAGACCGAAAGCAGCCATAAAACTGGCTTGACTGGCTGGTAAACCTAGGTTTACAACAGCGGCTTTCCATTGTCATAATGGTGCAAAGCAGTCAGAGAATTTTGTTGAATCTGCTCCCTTCCTATCTTAACTTGTCTCCTGTTGTCTTCTCTATCTCATACCACAGGGACATTACTTCTCACAGGCAGGGCCGAATTATCACAGGGGCTTTAGGGGCTTAAACCCTGGGCCCCAGCCAAAAAAGGGGCCCTGGGCTCCAGCTCCTAAAACCCCTGCAATAATCTGGCCCCACTCAGCACCAGCAGGGCAGGAGTGCTGAGAACGCTCCTGCCCTTTTGGCGCTGGGGGTGGGGGTGGCAACCTGGGGCCAGAGGCTGGGCTCTGAGTGCCAGCCCCACCCATGGGCCGGCTGACCCACCCCTGGGGGCAGAGCGGGGTGGGCCAGCCCCTGTTCTCTCTGTCCAGTGGACAGGACTGGCTGGCTCATGGCACAGCCTTCCCTGGCAGTCTGGCCAGAGTGGGGTGAGATGGGAGTGCCCTCTGGCCGTAGGCCACCCCTCCCCCAGTGATGGGGTCTGTGTGGTGGGGGGCAGCCCTGGGCCCCCAGGCTGGTTAATCTGGCCCTCCTCACAGGTGGAGAGTCTGGAGAGGAAGGAATGAGGGATGTGGTCAGACTCAAAGATTTGGACAGGTGGAGTCAAGTTGGAGCCCTACACAATAGACCTCCAAGGCCATACTGGGCATCTAATTGAAAGAAGAGAAAAGGTGGTAATTAATTTTCACCATTTTTATCACAATTTCAATGACTCATGACACTGTTACCCTGCTTCTGCTACATTATGCAAAATTTACCATAAAAATAGAGAGAGAAGAGATCAAAGAACATCTAGGAGGAAGAGAAAACAATACAAATAGGCAGTAGTGACACAAGAACAAAATGACGAAGAAAATGCATTCCATAAGACACAGTGCTTCTTACTGGCCTCTGAGAAGAAACTCTGCTTCAAAGAATGAAAACATTGGAGAATGACAAGAATTGTGGGAGAAAACCAACTCATTCCATAAGAGGCAAAAAGGGAGCATGATATTCACTTTTTTTTTTTGTCTCTGGTGGGACACTGTCCTACTTCCACATGTCTCCAAAATGAGTTCTGTTCCCCGCTTCTGAATGAGCATACTCTTTTCTATTTCTGTTGGTCTTCATTGTCACACTAGTATTTGCCCTTGTTTCTCTTTTTATTCCATTATCTCTGCCCACTTCCTTCTGCTCCCTGTTCCTTTCTCCATTCTTTACATCTCCATGTTCTGTTTTTCCTTCATCCTTTTTTCTATTGTCATTGCCTCTCTTTCCCTTCTTCTTTGTCCTGCTCTGCAGTCTGTGCTATTCCCATCTGCTCCATTCTCAGCTGTCTTTCTATTCCACAGCTATTTGGCCTCTTCATGGTTGGTACTGCCTTCTCCCCTGCTCCACTGGATCTTTTTTCCTCCCTTCCCCCTTCTTGATCACTCCCTCAGTTAGCTGGTTGCAAGCCAATAACGTGAGAATCCGGCACATGCAGCATTATGAAATCGGCATATATTACATTACAGTGTTTGTGTGACATTGTAGTTGAAACCTTTGGGTTTGAATGAATCAGAAACTCGGAGGTTGCAAACCCAGTGAACGGAATCAGCTAGTTCTGATTTATTGAAATTGTGCTGGTTGGTTTAGCTGCATTTCACTCATATAGCTAGGTGGGTGTTAGTCACAAGCAAAAATACACATGCCATTTAATCGGCTGCAGCCTACAGCATTTACCAGTATCTTTTAATACAGTTCTTAACATTATATTCATCCATGTTGGGGCCCATCCTGCAATGGCATGTAATCCATAAATCATGAGCCAATTGTGGTTATTCTGTGTATCAAATCAGTTTCTCCATATAAGGTATTTCTTGTATATTTCTTCTTTCTTGGTATTGATTTAAGTAATTGACAGGAAAAGAAACCCAAATTAATGTGTTTCCACTGAAGAAGGAAATGGAATTAGGGGGACTATGAAAATGCCTTTTGCTAAACACTATTTACTGCCATCTGTAGTTTTGTAAAGGAGAAGCCAAACAAACAAGAAGTCCTGTGGCACTTAAATTTGTTAGTCTTTAAAAGTGCCACAGGACTCCTTGGCTATGTCTACACTAGAAAAAGTTAATCGACTTAATAAGGTCGACTTTAAGTTGACTTAAAGTCGACCTTATTAAGTCAACTTAACAAAGTGGTTACCCTGAATGAGGACTCAGTAAGTCGACCTAACTGCCCTTAAGTCAACTTAATAAAGTCGACTTAAGGATTAATCCGTGTCCACACTGTGCTTAAGTCGACCTAAGGAGTCGACTTAAGGGTTAGGTCGACCTAAACTTTCATTAAATCAACTTAAGGAATTTCTTAAATTGACTTAATGAAAGTCCAGTGTGGACAGGGAGTAATTTAGGTTGAATTAAGACTACTTAAATTGACCTAAATTGCCAGTGTAGTCATACCCCTTGGTAGTTTGGCTGACCTAGACTAACACAGCTACCCCTTTGGAATTTGTAAAGGAGGAAACTTGTAGTCAGGAAATGGGGTAAGGTTATAGTAACTACCTTTCTAATTAGAAACCTGCATTGATCATGCCAGTTGTCCTCAGTTTCAGCAGACAGATTTGGTAGATTAAAACAGAGTTTCATGCCTAGATATCACAGGCTTACAATTAGTTAAAAATTAAAATCCACTATTTTCAAATGTGGATGCCTAAATTTAGACATCTACATCTGTCTTGAGGCACCTGAAAGAATGTAGCCTTACTTTCAGAGATGAGAATATCAGCAATTCCCAGTACTGAAGGGAGAGAGACTATGGAAGGGAAAAGATATAAACTGAAGACCAAAGAAGTGGTTTGAAGAGAAAGGAGAGCTCTCTGGCTATCTAGTTCTGAGGTATTTATGCCATGCTTATCATCCTGGTGTTTGAGCATGCTGTCTGAGATGTAAGATGTAAGAAGAATCAACAGGAGAAAAGATGAAATACACATTTTTAAATTGTGCAACTGAAAAAATAGTCTAAAGGAAAACAGACACAGAAGACAGAAGAAAACATATGTCAAAATATAGAGGACTATGAAGTGAAAATCAAGGTGGAGCAAATGGTCAGATAAAGACTTGTGAAGAGAAATCACCTAATATTGCAAAGCTCTGTTATAAAGCTTGTGACAAGGAACTGTGGCCTCCCTCAGAAGCTGGGCCTGAGGAGGGGTCTGGATGCCCTCCCTGGCTGGCCCCTGACATTACAAGACAAAGGCCCCAGAGGCAGAGGGGCGGAGCAAAAACAGGGAGGGGAGGTATAAAAGGCCAGCCAGGAAGCTCAGTAGGGCCCGAGCTGCCTCTGGGGAAGGACGCTCCTGCCCTGAGACAGTCAGCCAGGCAAGGCTGGGGCCCTCCTAGCCTGCCTGGCCCTAAGGACTAGGAGGGAATCCCAGGGGCAGTGGATGCCTGGGAGAAAATCCTAGCCCTGACAGTCTAACCCTCCCGAGAGAACCAGGGGAATGGAATGATGGGAATGACCCCAAGGAAGCCAAGGACCCATGTGACTTGGAGGAGCTGCTCTCTGTGGATGAGGAGGAACTGCTGGCGACAGGAGGGCCCTACGACCTAGAGGAGCTGCCTTCTGCTGATGAGACAGAGACTTTCCCCAACCTTCTGCCAGCAGATCACGAGAGGCTCACTGGGATTCCTCGAGCTGTCTACCTGCCAGATTCAGCAGAGCTACAGGGAGCCAGGTACTCAGGAGCCAAGGGGGGAGAAGGAAGTAGCCCAAGGATGGTGGGCAAGAGCCCGACTGAATAGTGCTCAGCGTGTTTCGGCCAAAGCCCCGCTGACCCCAGAGGCAAGTCAGTCTGCCCCTGGATAGGGCCCTGGGCTGGGGTGGAGTGGAGTAGGGTGGGCCTGTGCCTCCTTTGTTCCCCCTCTGCCTTCCCAGTTAGCTCCCCTCTCACCTGGAGTCTTTGTATCTTCTGGTCTCTGGCGAGAGAAGAAACCTATGATTGACTCTGTGCCTGCCCCGCCCCGCCTGGGGGCCGGGGGGCGATTGACTCTGTGCCTGCCCCGCCCCGCCTGGGGGCCGGGGGGCGATTGACTCTGTGCCTGCCCCGCCCCGCCTGGGGGCCGGGGGGCGATTGAGTCTGGGGAGTGGCTTCGCCCAAGCTGGGGCTGGAAGGCCACTGACGTTAAGGGATTTGCACCCATAGAACAAAGGATACTCCCTGAACCAGCGACGGCTGAGCGACCAACACCTCGGACTGCACCCGAGGAAGGGGCCAGGTGCCCAGGGTAGTGGGTGCCCGCTCACAAAGCCCATTTCCTTCCAGGGCCCTAAGAAAAGGAGTTAGAGTTTTTTCTTAGTTAAGGTGCAGTTCTAATCTGAAAAATGATCATCTTACTACTTTTAATCTGCTCCCCATTCTGAGAGCTATCTGCTTATTTTAGTGACAAAAATTAGTTTTTATTCCTACTATCAGTACAGAACACAGACACCATATGAGAGAGTGAGCTGGATTTTTTTCAGGCTGGTGGACCACAACAAAATCGTTATCTGAGTTGTAATTGTAGGCCAATCCTTTTCCAACTGAGTACTGACAAAGGTGTTTCATAGATGTAATGGGAGACATATTATGGCTTTTAGAATCTTTTAACGTTGGTGTTGATGAGTGAGAAAGAAAGAATGCAGCTTGGTTTTCCAATCTCAAGTTGAGTTTGAAGGATGGGCAGTTGGAAAAAAAAGCATATTTTTATTGAAAACTGAACAAATGCAAACTAGAAGTCACTGAGGGAAAATAAATATCACTCTTCCAAGTAGAATAGCATTACAGAATTGAGAGAAAAAAATCCATTAGAATTGCAACATGCCTCCATTGACAGGTATTTTTTTTGTACTCCCAGATAGTAGGCATTACTAGCATTCCAGTCCAAAAAGACTCTGAGTTGCAGGACTACTTTTTAAATTACTTTGGATGTTGGACATAATGAAGTTAAAAATTCCACTCAGCTATGCCCTGTAATAAATGAAAGCACGTTATACTCATTAAAAATGAAAAGCACGCTAATTGTATAGTTCAGGTTACAAGTTCAGTCTAGAAAGTCTTATCCTGAAAAAAATTAGCTACCTTTATGGAACTAGTTTACCCATTGTAACAGCCCATTAATGTATTTTTTGACTATTGTATAATTTTTAAGATAATTTATCCAGTAATTACTTGCTTGTTTCAAATTCCAGGAAGAGAAGGCTGCCAAGGTAACGCAAAGAGATAATGTCCTGCACTAGAGTATGGAAGGAAAAGATTGTCCTTCCACCTACATCAGTAATTGCAAATGCATTGTTTCCCACAGCTGGATCAAAAGTAAATCATGTACACTAGTTCTTTCCCTTGGAATAATGTTGTCTTCAGAAACAAGCAAGTAGCTTAGGTGAACTTGCTTACATAAGTTACCATTGGGTGGAAACCTCAGCTAGCAGAGCTTGGTTTTATTGTACCAGACTTGATCCTTGCACCCAATCCCTGTGTCAAATCAAGCTACACATGGCCTAAGAAGAGAAAGTTTTCTCTTTAAACCCTTTTCCACTCCCCTGATCCTACCATTGACTCAGCCTCTGGCAAAATTTTGGGAGGGTAGAGTTGTCTGTGCCAGCTTTGTTACCCACTGATTTCCTTACGTGAGAGGAATCCCTAGCGGCCCCAACCACATCCTCTTAGGTGTATTTCCAGCGGCTTTTGCAAAGTAGCCTGATAGCCAATGAGCCAGATCCTCAGTTCTCTATGTTTACACTTACCAAAGATAGTTCGAGTTAGTTAATTCAAACTAACTAATTTTAGTTTTGAATTAAGTTTAGTTTGAATTAACTTAATTCAAACTAGCATGGCCCCACTAGAATGCTAGTATGAACTAGGCAAATGCCAAGATTTTACTAATTCGAACTAACTTTCCCTTAATTTGACTTAAGGAACTGCTTAAGTCGAATTAAGGAAACTCAAGTGTAGGCACAGAGTAAATCAACTTAAGCCTGCTTAAGTCGACTTAATTTACCAGTGTAGATGCACCCATTATGAGCATCTATCATCTATCTCAATTTCCAATTACAGATCACCTTCCATTCAAGGATTGACAAACACATTAAAAGTATTAGTGAATTTAAATTCACAGCAACCCTCTCAGGGAGGGAAGGGAGTATTATTTTCCACATTTCACTGATGAAGAAACAGGCACATAATGATATAAGTGACTTGCCCACAGTCACATGGGAAATATGTGGGAGAACAATAAAATAGAATCCCAAGTCTCTCAAGTATTGCTCCTGTCTCTTAATCATGAGATCCCCTTCCCTCAGTTTGGTGGACCCCCTTTAAATGTTTGTATTAAGACCTATATAGGTCAGGTCTCATTTTCCTATGGTTCCCCTCTGAGAAAAAGATATTTTGGTGAGAGAATGAATAAGCTTATGACCTTCCTGGGCAAGCCTTTCCCCTGCCTATTTGGTTGCATAAAAAGACCCGCTTGGCGACAGAGCCAATGAAGGTCTGATGCTGCAGGATTTGGGGTGTGGAACGTGGATAGCAAGTGCAACTCTGCGCTACGTACAGATCATATCTGATAGCCTGCCGTGCATATGGAGCAGATGGGAAAGAGACATGGGTAGGAAGGGGTAAGATGAGCCAAAGGATCTATATTTGCATGATCTTCCCATCCTCTTCCCTATGGAGGCTGCTCATAGGGCTGTGTTAGTATTAGTATTCACAGAGTTGCTATGACACCACTTCTTGGCCTGCAAGGACGATTTGCCTTTCCTTGCAATCTGTTCAATGCTGAGCTAGAATGGGCACTGGACAAGGCACGTGACTTTAAAGAAAACATGATTTGGCACTCACAGCCTCTGATGCTTGTATGAATATGGATTCTTTTTAAAAAAAAATGCATTCTGATTCTTGCATAATAAAATGTGTATTTGGGGAATATGAATGCTCCATCCTATTAGGAACCACCAAAAGCACCAGTCAGAAACATCATGTTGAGGACCGTGCCTTAGAATGACCAGCCATTTCAGACAAATACACACTGGACAAAACAAAATGGGCAAGAAAGATTTACCAGCTGGTTGCTTGATGATGATGACTTCTGGAGGAACTGTTTATGAACTTTTGACACAATGCTTTCTGTGACTTGTTCCTACAAAAGGACTCTGCCTAGCTGAATATGCAGTCCTTTAAGTTGATTGATTTCTCTCATCTTTTCCTTTTTTGAATTATTCATAGAATATCCTGTATTTATTGCAAATGGCCATAAACAAGGGACTTTCCCTTTCCCACTCTTTACTCATGATTTCTTTATGCAGCTTGAAAATATTCTCCTATGATGTTTGTTTATTTTTGTTTTGATTTATATCCAGTTAGATTGTTTTGTGATGGCTCAGAGATGAAAATGGTAGTGCCTGTCTTGCATACAGCTCTCTGTTTCTGTTCAGTTTCATTTCCCTCAGGGTCACTGGCAGGTTATGATATACAGTAATGTCTCCGATGAGGTGTTGTTTCCATTAGCTTTCTCCTTCAGAGATGGCTAGAGGTCTGAATTCTTATATATATGATTTGTTTTCTTGACTACCTAGGAAAAAATGTTCAGTTTTCAGCTCTCTTCTGAGATGGTGAACTTGCTATTAGAAATAACTGCATCTCTTCCTTTTAAAGAGGCTGTTGTTACTCCAGTTTTTAAACAGCACTGTTTTCTGGTGGATGATTTTCTAATTAGCAACACAATGCATTTATATGTATTTATATATCTTATTAAGAAAATAAGAAAAAGTGCCTAAGAACATAAAAATGGCCACACTAGATCCAACCAATGGTCCATCTAGCTCAGTATCCTGTCTTTGGTCAGTGTCCAATGCTAGGTACTTCAGAGGGATTGCACAGAACAGGGCAATTTATCCATCCCCTCTTGTCCAGCCCTAGCTTCTGGCAGTCAGAGGTTTAGGGATACCCAGAATAGGGGGTTGCATTAATAAACAGTGATGGACTGGCCTCCATGAATTTATCTAATTCTTTATTGAACCCAGTAATACTTCTGGCCTTCACCACATCCCCTGGCAACACGTTCCATATGTTGACTATGCATTGAGTGAAGAGGTACTTCCTTGTGTTTCTTTTAAATCCACTGCCTATTAATCTTAATTGGGTGACCCCTGGTTCTTGTGTTATATGAAGGGGTAAATAAAATTTCTGTATTTACTTTCTCCACATCATTCCTAATTTTAGAGACCTCTATGATATCCCCCCTTAATCATCCTTTTTTTTTTCTAAAATGAACAGTCCCTGTCTTTTTAATTTCTCTCCATATGGAAGCTGTTCCATACTCCCAAGCATTTTATTTCCCTTCTCTGTACATTTACAATTCTAATACATCTTTCTGAGATGGGGCAACCAGAACTGCACAAGGTGTGGGCATACCACAGTTGAGTATAGTGTCATTATGATATTTTTGTCTTATTATCCATCCCTTTACCAATGGTCCCTAACATTCAGTTAGCTTTTTGACTGCCACTGCACATTGACCAGATGTTTTCCGAGAAGTAACTGCAATGACGCCAAGATCTTTCTCAACTAGCAACAGCTAGTGTAAGCCCCTTTGTTTTATATGTATAGTTGTGATTGTTTTCCAGTGTGCATTTCTTTGCATTTATCATTATTGAATTTCATCTGCCATTTTGTTGTCCAGTTACCCAGTTATGTGAGATCCCTTTGTAACTCTTCACAGTCGACTTTTGACTTAATTATCTCAAGTAAATTTTGTACCAGCTGCAAATTTTGCCACCTCATTATTTTTCTCTTTTTTTGCAGATCATTCATGAATATGTTGAACTGCACTGTTTCCATTACAGATCCTTGGGGGACGCACTAATTACCTTTCTCCATTGTGAAAACTGACCATTTATTCTAATCCTTTGTTTCCTATCTTTTAACCAGTTACTGATCTATGAGGGCACCTTCTCTTTTATCCTATGATTGCTTACTTTACTTAAGAGCATTTGGTGAGGGACCATTTTAAAGGCATTCTGAAAGTCCAAGTATACAATATCTACCGGATCATGCTTGTCCACGTGATTGTTGATCCGCTTAAATAATTCTCATACATTGGTGAGGCATGATTTCCCTTTATGAAAACTGTGACTCTCCTGCAACATATGGTGTTCATCTATGTGTCTGATGATTAGTTTCAAACAATTTGACCAGTATTGAAGTTAGGCATACTAGCCAATAATTTCCAGGATTGCCTCTAGTGCCTTTTTAAAAATCAGTGTTACATCTATCCACTAGTCATCTGTACAGAGGATGAATTATGTGATAAGTTACATAATACATTTAATAATTCTGCAATTTCATATCTGCGTTCCTTCAGAACTGTTGGGTGAGTGCTATCTGGTCCTGATGAGTTATTACTATTTAATTCATCAGGTTGTTCCAAAACCTCCTCTATTGATCCTTCAGTTTGAGACAGTTTCTCAGATTTGTCACCTAAAAAGAATGGCTCAAGTGTGGGAATCTCCCCCATATTCTCTGCAGAGAAAACCAATGCAAAGAACACATTTAGTTTCTCCACAACAGTCTTGTCTGATCTGAGTGCTCCTTTAGCACCTCCGTTGTCCAATGGCCCCACTGATCATTTGGCAGGTTTCTTGCTTCTGATGTATTTAAAAAAAAAAAAAAAAGTCATTATGTAACCCATATGCCTGAAAAGGCTATCTCTGAGAGACCTGCTGAGGGTGGGTTACTGTTGTTGGGCAGATTAGCAACCCACAACTGGAAACTTCCAGAAGCAGGGAGTGGTAGCAATTTGAGCATGCTCCACAGTGTACCCTGCTGGTATGATGTGATCAGTCTGATGACTGGAGAGCAGCAGCCTGAGCAGACAGCAGGCAGGAGCTGCCTTGAAGGGAGACCATGTGCTCAGTGTTCTGGAGAGGAGCTGAGCCAGGAGTGAACAAGATGTTTTCTCCATGTAAAGGAGTCATTTGCGACAGACCTTGCAGACATGCATATGGGACTGAGGGCTGGTTGCAGAGGAGAAGAGAGAGCCTGCATGTAATGCTACAGAGGATCCCAGCAAAGAAAGAAGAGGACAGCGATTTCTTGCCACTCAAGCTTCCACACTGGAACAGAGACTGTAGCTGA
>ML685764.1:18770910-18809874 GCA_007922175.1 Pelusios castaneus
TTTGTTTTCTTAGGATAAGGTTCATTTAGTTAGTAGTTAATAAAGTTAATTGTTGTTTGTTTTTAGTAGTATTTTAATGTGTGAGTGTAGCTCTGAGCAAGCTTCGCCGTGAGTCCTGTACAGACTGGATCCTGGGTTTCCAGCTGCTTTCCCCATAGGGGTTGGGATTGATTTCTGTGGGGCACTGGAGAAGGGCAACTAAGTGAATTTAGCCCACCCGAAGGTTACAATTAGTTTTTGTGTCTTTTGCTAGTTTCGCTTCACATTCTTTTTTGACCTGACTAGTTATATGTTTACACTTGACTTGCCAGAGTATATGCTCCTTTCTAGTTTACACACTAGGATTTGACTTCCAATTATTAAAATATAACTTTTTGTCTCTAACCACCACTTTTACTCTGTTTAACCATTTTGTGGTCCACCCACATTTTTTTAAATTTGGGATAAACGTATAGTTCGAGCCTCTATTATAGTGTTTTAAATTTTTTTCCATGCAGCTTGCAGGCATTTCACTCTAGTGACTATTCCTTTTCCTTTCCATTTAACTAGCCGCCTTGTTTTTGTGTAGTTCCCCATTTTAAAATTAAATGCTGCTGTGGTAGATTTCTTTGGTATTTCCCCCCCTACAAAGATGTTAAACTTAATTACATTATGTCAAATTCAAAAGGGGTAGCCGTGTTAATCTATTGTAGAAAAACAACAGTCTGTTAGTCTTTAAAAAAAGTGATAAATAAATCTGTTAGTCTTTAAAAGTGCCACAGGACTCTGTTGTTTTAATTACATTATAGTTACTTTTAGTGCTATATTCACTTCTTGAACTAGATCATGTGTGCCACTTAGGACTAAATCAAAAATTGCCTCTTCCACTGTGGGTTCCAGGATTAGCTGCTCCCAAAAGCAGTTATTAATGATGTCTAGAAATTTTATGTTTGCATCCCATGCTGAGGTGACATGTGCTCCATCAAAACGGAAATAGTTGAAATCCCCCATTATTATTGGGATTTCTGTTTTTGTAGCCTCTCTACTCTCCCTGAGCATTTCACAATCACTGTCACTATCCTGACCAGGTGATGTGCTGTTCATGCACATAATACTAATAAAACTAATTAATAATTTTCATCCATAGAGTTCAAAACACTTTCTAAAGGTAGGGAAACATTATTAGCTCCACTTTAGTAGAGCCCAACAGACTCAATAGTTTATTTTTGGTGAATGAAATGTAACTTAAAATCAAGAATGAATTTAATTATATTTTTCCATCAGGTGCTCCAGGTTCTAGGTAATTTTTCTCCTACAGAGAATTGTCATGTAAATGTTCCACTGCTGAGATAGCTCTTTTCCTGGTTATGGATCTATTTATTTTAAATGATCACTTAGGCTCATTCACCAAGTAAATATTCCCTTCTTTCAGGAACTCTGAGAAGTGAAGTTGCAGCCTCTCCCAGAAGATCACTAAGGCTATGTCTACACTGGCAAATTAAGTCGACTTAAGGAGGCTTAAGTTGACTTAAATTAAGCCGCATCCACACTAGGCTTTCATTAAGTTGACTTAAGTAATTCCTTAAGTTGACTTAATGAACGCTTAAGTCGACTTAATAAGAACTGCCTATTTGGCCGACTTAAGCCTGCTTAGGTCGACCTAACCTTTCTTTAGGTCGACCTAAGCCCAGTGTGGACGTTTTAAGTCCACTTTGTTAAGTTGACCTAAAGGCAGTTAGGTCGACTTAACAAAGTCGACTTATTCCACGTCCATGGACACCACTTTGTTAAGTCGACTTAATAAGTCGACTTAAAGTCGACCTTATTAAGTTGACTTAACAAAGTTGACCTAACTTTTTGTAGTGTAGACATAGCCTAAGTGTGTATTTGTGCTTCTAACACTTCAGGCTAATGCACTTCTCCTTTTGCAGGTTTTCCATATTGGACTAAACACCGGTTGTGTAAAACATTTCCAAATGGATACTAACACAGTTAGTTTTCTTATGTTCACTCAGATGATTGCATTGTGTTCCAGTTCCATTTTAGATAGACTTTAAATTCTGAAATGCAGTTCACTTCATAGTCTTATTGCACCTTAACATACAAAAGTGGTTAGTGGTTAGAGTCAATGCACCTCTTACGCCTTATGTTGGCTCTTTACACCAATTGAGGCCCATGCTAGGGCTGTGCAGTGGAAGTCGAAGACAATAGCTCTGTAATCCGCAGCCATGATTCTGAACACGCTACTCTATAAGAAGTCTGAAACCAAGCTAAGGGTAGTATCACAGGAACCAGGTTCTTTAGAACCCAGTGGCCCAGAAATTCTGTGGAAGGATTGTGGAGAGGCAATGACTACTATTGCAATTTATGGAAAAGTGGCTGCAGGAGGCCTAAAATTCATACCCCCAATCTGTGAACAGGCCACAGGGCTGAGGTGAACTCCACTCACTGAGTATATTTCTTTGTTCATGCCCTTTGTTCTGCTCTTGTTACTTAGTTAGCCTTTCCATTGTTTCACTGTAGGAAAAAGGATCCTAGGCATCTTAACTAAAGAATTGTTTGCAGAAATTAGAGCTGAGTAAGAATTTTCCACCAACCTTTTTGACAGAAAATGTAGTTTTACTGATTTTTTTTTTTTTCCCCCTGTCAGGAAAAATCATAACAAAATATTTTGTTTGAATTGGGTTGACTTGAATCAAAATGTTTCGGTTTGAAGAACCTGAATTGAAATGTTGATTCTTGTTAGTTTGATATTAATATCTCTGTCAGCTTGAGCACATCAGAACCTCAGAGGTGTTGTAATTCCATTGTTTCATGCCCCCATTCTCCCCTATGAGCCAGGCTTCTTGGCCAGTCTACATCTCCCTGATGGATCTCTGGTTGAACTGACTTGGAGCATCATGGGAGTCATTTGACCATACTGTATCATTGGAGGTATAGTGTGGCCAGGGACTCCAGCCCATAGAGGAGAATAGGGGCACGAGGCACCTGAACTGAAACTCTCATGAGGCATCACAGCAATTCAGGGGGAGGAAGGTTAATTTCAAATCAACCCAAACTGAAATGTTTCAACATAGTTCAAGAAAACGATGCAAAATATTTTCATCAGCACAAACTTTCTGTCTCTTTGTACAAATTTTGCTTTCTATTTTTGATCCATTGAGTGACCATTGAAAAATATGCATGTTGCTTATGTTGAATGTGTAATTCAGTTTCCTTCCGCCTCACAGATTTCTGTGGTTTCCTGAGAGATGCCTGAACTTGCTTTTCAAGTATGGAGTCAGTAGCTCCCTGACATTTAATATTGCCTGTTGGGGGAAGGTCCTACATTGTGAGGCCTTTTGCTGTACCCTAGCAAGCCCAGAGGACTATGCGTCTTCACTCCCATCTCTATGGCTATGCCTACATTTGTAAAGTTAAGTCGACTCTGTTAAGTTGACTTAACAGTAGACATAGCCATCCACACTGGCTTTAATTTGACTTAAGAAGTTGACTTAAGGCTTAAGTCGACCTTCAGAGGTGATGTTAAATCGACTTAAGCTGTTAAGTCGACTTAAGCACTTCCTTAAGTTGACTTAATAAAAGCCCAGTGTGGACGGGGCTTTATGTAGGTTGACTTAAGCATCCTTAAGTCGACCTAAGTTGCCAGTGTAGGTGCACCCTATGAGTTGGAGCAGATAGTATACAGTTTGGAAAAGAGTTGACTAGGGAGCCACCTGAAATCAGACTTTCTGTATACAGAGTTTATGTGGATGTACAAAATAGCTATGAATCAGACTAGTCTTTTGACACAGACACCATGAACAGTTGTCCAAACAAACACTTTGGGGGATAGCAAATTCTGATTAATTCATATTTTTTCATTGTATTAGCAATTCATTGTTTTATCATATTAATAGTTCATTATGAGTTTATGCTATTATGTTATTTAAGGATATAGCAGCACTGGTTTGAGGTGATCTCACCATGCTTTGTTTTTCAGAGCCATGGGCTTCTGTGGGGTTGTGTTCCCATTTTTGTTGCGTTTTTGGTTTCTGAGGAGGATGTCCATTGTCTTCAGGGTTCCCTAAAACCAACGCTTGTGGTCATATCCCTTCTCCATCTTGATTACATAAAGCAAATAATATGGCTGTCTGTGTCATTACTGACAAGCTATGTCCAAAGGAAAATTCTGTTTCTTCTATGTAGACACTAATCCTTGTTTCCTGTAGGTACTTCCCCTTGAGCATTATCCTGATGGATATCTGTGGCCACAAATTGCACAATATTTAGAGATTATATCATGGCATCTCAGGTCTGGGCTGGAAGGTGGTTATGATGACTTTGCAGTATTGAGCATACAGCATGGAACTTCCTTTCCTTCGACATGTAACTCAGTCTAGCAATTCCAGCTTAAAAATGACCAAATCCATAAAACTTGTTTCCCCTTCGAAGTGTTAGTTTTCTCTCTCTTATCATTTTTGTTACTTTTGCTGCATGTTTTATTACATTTTAAAATATGCTATTTAACACACTTTGTTCTTCAGCAGGGAAACTGGATATTTTAACTATTATGAATTCTCATGTAAAACCAATATCCTGCATATCCATATGAGACACATGGAATATCTCTTTATTTTACAAATTGTGGGCCATATTGTACCCCCATTTTTTAAGCAGAGTAGTCCATTGGTACCTTTCAGAATACAACTTCATATGCTCACAGTTTACTGCCATAAAACTTACATTAATTTATGTTTTACGGTGACATTATAAAGACTCTGGGTTTTTTTGGTTTTTTGTTTTTCAGATCTAAAGGTGCAGTGGAGCATATGTGAGGGTTTTTTAACCTTGTTTTCCAGCATAGCAAATGTTTTTTTTCACCAGGTTTCACAATAGGCATTATTTCTTTAGTATACTATAAAAGTCTTTATTCTTGGTCCACCAATATTGCTTTAAATATCTCTCTTTGGAACAATCATCCAAATGAATAGAAGGTAAACCTCTTCACTTGCAAATCCTTCTCTCTTTGTGCGCATGCATAACTTCCACTGATATCACTGAGAATTGTGGGCACATAAGAAGAGGAGACTAGAGCCCCTGTGATTGTCACTACAGCAATTGGCAACACAACAAAATGTCTTGCTTCTTTCTTTAAATCTGAATGTAACTCATAGGCTATGTCTACACTTGCTAAAATTAGTTTGATAGCGATCCCCATTCATTTCAATAGCCGGTTAATTCGAACTAAGAAATTAGTTTGAATTAACATGGCCACATTGGTTAATTCGAATTAACCCCTTAGTTCGAATAAGGAAGCCCTTAATTTGAACTAACTAAAGCCTAGTATAGCCATGGCTTTAGCTAGTTCAAATTAAGCCTCCTTAATTCGAACTAACTTGCCAGTGTAGACATAGCCATAGATATTAAGACTCTTATAACCACCATTGCTTCCTTTAACTGTACTAATTATTTTATGCTGCAATTTAATTGTCTGCTAACCTTGTATGCCCCCCAACTCATGCTGCAAAGGGGAGCTAGCTCCAAAGAGTTCCATGAAAAGCTGTAGGATGGCTGTGGGCAGGTGAAACACAGATATATGGCATTTTCCTTTCCCTCCTGCCTGTCTACCACCGCATTTCATACAGTTTTTGCTTAACCAAGCTATACATATTTTTTTTTTTATTTTCTTATCATAAATCCATTCATCCAGTTTCCTGATCATTTGTATTTCTCTTCTCTGAACTCCCTTTAATCTGTCTACCTCTTTCAGGTACTGAAGTAAGCATACTATTCCAGATGTGGCCTCGCCAAGCTTACAAAGACCTGTTGGCTCTGACATCATTAGCAGGTTTTCATTGACTTTAAAAGTTGCAAGTGTGGGCCTCTAAAGAGAACATGTCACTTCCCTGCCCTGTGACATCATATCAGTACATGTACAGCTCAAACTCAGATTGGCCTTGCTCACTGTAGTGTTACAGTGAAGTTATAGGTCTAGTTTGAAGATCTATCTATTTTGCTGTTCTCTAAGTCTCTTTCAGCATTACTGTACTCCTTGCCCATTGTTTATTTCTGTGTTGGATTCCACCCTCTCCAGATTTCCCAGCTTGCATTTCTCCATATGAATCTCATTGTGTTATATTCCACTTAGTTTTAGACTCCCTAGCTCCCTTTGCTTTATAAGTGTGGCTGCACTGTGGCTTACAAGATCTCTGTTTGGCATCCTCTACAAATTTCATTCATGTGTTATTAATCTTCTTTTCCTGAAAGATATTAAATAAAACCAGAGCCAACACTGATCCACTAGACATCTTCCCTCACTTATTACATTACATTACTGATTATCATTATCCTTTGCAGTCCAACAGCCAATTTGCAATCCATATTATAGTGCTCACATCCAAGACAATTTAAATTAGTATTGCAAGTAAGCTTCACATAATACTATATATAATGTTCTGGGCTTGTCTACATTTGAAAGTTAATTTGGATTTACAGTGTGTGAATTTTAAGTGCAATCGCTATTCCTGAATAATACCATTTGTTATTCTGGAATAAGAGTGCCTTGTTAGGTGGATAATGCTAAAAGGAATAAAGCATTTTTATTCCATCATGAGCATGTTCACGTATGGAGTTATTCAGGAATAAATCTCAGGAATATTTCCATGTGTAAGCAAAATTCTAAGTAGAACACAATTTTATTACATCTATGGTATTCCTTTCAGTGATTAATTTATTCTGGCATGATTGATCTTTATAAAGCCAGGCTGTTTTGCTCACCTTCTATTATCCTCCAGTGGCCAAATCCAATAATGTTGAAGTAGGTACAATTCTATAAAGTCTTACACCAGTTGTGTGTTTGGCTGTATAATGATAAATGATTTATCTATGTATTTGATATTGCTAGGGAACTGTGGTTTCACTCATCCAAACAATCACTTTTCCTGTTGTAAAGACTGGTTCCACGTTTGGTTTTTTTTTTCCAGTCAACTAATATCTCACCAGTTCCCCATGACAGTTCAAATCAGCCAAGGGCTAGATCATGATCCCACCACAGAAGGAAATGAATACGTCTCGCTGAGCTTTTACGAAATCATTCTTTCCATGGGAGGAGTTATTTTGTGGGGTAGTGCAGAGCAGACACAGGAGGAGACTTCCCAATCCTGTAGATACTAGAGAGCACAGAGACAGGAATCTAGAGATTCAGGAAGGCAGAATCATGAAGCCGGGTAGATAACCATCTATGCAGGAGTACTGGCTCCTCTCTCATCTGAAACCATACTGCCAGTGGCTGAGACCCTCCCACCGTGACTGGAATTAATGCTACTTCCAGCCCCATCCCTTGGCACTTAGGTACCACAGTGATTGTTGCTCTGTGCATGCGTGTATATGTATGTACATATAAAACATTTAGGTGGGATTTTCAAAGCTGCCTACAAGTTTTAGACATGCAATTTCCACTGATTTTAATGAGCTCATTTACTGATTTAATTTTATGTGTTATTAATCCCCTTTTCATAAGCATAGTAACAATGTTAAAGAAAAATGAATTCCCTTTGGCAGCTTGGAAATAGGCCTAAATAACCAGCCATCTCAAATTCTGTTCAACTGATTCTCTGTGGAGTGACTGAAGCAAGACCCCAGAGAAGGACCAGCTCATAAAAAGTTCCACATCTCATCTATTGTAGAATCACCATCTGTTGAATCAGTTACAAATGTGTAGTCTTTCATGGACTGTACTAAGCATTTAAGTTAGAATATCGCATTTTTGGAACAATGACTCAAATAGCACAGAATAAGCCCGTTTTTGTTTATCTATGGTATGTAACACGAGTGGTCTTAGTGATGAGTATGATATGTATTTATTCTATTTCAAGGTCAAGATTTCCTGTGAGAATCGAGATGCATAAAGAACCTCCATTTGGTACGGTTAGGTATTGAAGCAGCCGTGCTATTATAATGATCTCAAAAGGTAACTTAAGACTGACGCTTAAGGCCAGAGCAATTGGTTTCTGAGGCCCTCTGTGAAAACATAAATAAAAAAATTATCTTCTTTCGTAGAAAGATTTCTTTAGTAGAAAGAGTTTTAGTTCATTTTATTGGCATTTCGCCATCATGTCGGCAGCCCTGAAAACCAGAAGTATGTAACAGAGGATTGCGCATTTCATTGTGTCTATAGGCCAAACTCATCACACATACAAGGAGCTCCTTGTATCCCTCTACTCCCTCCCCGTTTGCCCACTCCCCTCTATTTCAGGGGCTCCCTGCAACATCCCCAATCTCATGCCAAGGACTCTGTGTGGCTCCCAGGCCTCCTTTTCCCATACCAGGGTCCCCCAGTCTCCCAACCATGCCAGGGTTTCAGTGGGATCCCTATTTAACACTCCCCACATACTGAGGTACCCAATTCTACCACCATGCCAAAATTTATATGTACTGCCCAATCCTATGCTTCCCCTGTACCAGGGTTCAGCATTTTCTTCCTTCATGTCAGGGGTTCTGTCTGATCCCCACCCCTTTTCACATCTATATTAAAGGCTCTGTGGGTCCCCATTTCCCCCTTCCCCACAAGTCAAGGGTCTTGTTTGCCTTGCACACTTTTCTTCACCACATGGAAGGGACAGTTTGTCCCTCTTTTCCCCTCTCTCCACATCATTGTCTATGATACTTTCCCCATGCCAGGAACTCTGTGTGTTCCCTATTGATGCCCTCCACCTGGGTCCTCCTATCTCTCCTCCCAGCAGTGGTTCTGTGGGTGCATCTATACTGGCAGCTTAGGTCGACTGAAGGATGCTTAAGTTGACCTACAGTACTTCGTGTCCACACTGGGCTTTTATTAAGTTGACTTAAGCGCTTCCTTAAGTCGACCTAATAAAAGCTTAATGCTTAAGTCGACATTTTAAGTTAACTTAAGCCACTGTGGACAGGGAGTATCCCTAAGTCGACCTAATTGGCTGGGGGATGGGCTGGCGAGAAGGGAGCCACGGATGCCCCCGGGGACAAGGGAGCCACGGATGCCCCCGGGGACAAGGGAGCCTCTTCTCCCTGGCAGAAGGGAGCCACATGGGGCTACCCAGCTGGGGCACCAGCAGCAAGGGATTTCCCCCACCGCCCTGGCCAGGGCTCCAGTGGTGAGGGAAACCCCTGCTGCCCTGTCCAGGGCAGCAGGGGAATCCCTCACCGCTGGAGCCCCAGCAAGGGAACCACGCATGGCTCCCTTCTCTCCAGGAGCTGCATTCAGATCCCTTCTCCCCAACAGCTGCGTGCAGCTCTCTTGTCCCCGGGGGAAGCCACAGCTCCCTTATGCCTGGGAGCTGCAGCTCCCTGCTTGCTGGGGAGCCAGGCTCCCCTTTTCCCCAGGAGCTGTGTCTCCTTCTGCAGGGAGCCACGGCTCCCTGCTTGCTGGGGAAGCAGGCTCCCCTTGTCCCCGGGAGCCCTGGCTCCCGGAGCAGCAGCTCTTCATCAACCTAACCTGTATGTGTGGACACAGGCAGTCGACTTAAGAGTCTAGTGTAGACACTCTAGGTTGACTTAACAAGGTCAACTTTATGTCGCCTTAAATCGACCTTGTTAAGTCGCCTTAACAGAGTCGACTTAGCTTTTCTAGTGTAGACATAGCCTGTCTGTCTTTGTTCCCTTTTTCAACTCACACCTACCCATCTTCCCTACCCCACCCCACTATTATTTCTTTTCTTTCTGTTTGGAAGATTAAATCATTGAGAAAGTCAACATTTTAAACTCAGTACAAATTACAGGCAGAGCAGAGGGCATTGCTATACAAGAGTGTCTGCCATCAAGCAGGTCTTCGATCTATAGACAATTGCAGTCTTGATTAAAGCTGAGGGGATCTGCTAACTGAACAGCCAGGTGTGGCGCACCCCTCCCCCCCCATGCACCACCTGAGGTCCTGCTCCTCCTGGTTCCTGCTATTCTTAGCCAAGGCAGGCAGGGCAGGGGCAGGCCCAGCCCCAGGCAGGTGCTGCTGCTGCAGCAGCTCTTCTGATCCTTGCTCAGCGTCTCCCAAACAAGGTAGGGCTGGAGGGGGTGAGCCAGCCATTGGTCAGGGCCTAGGGCCACCTGGCACTTGGACTGCCAATATGGTGTTCCAGGGCAGCTGGGACTGCCCAGCATTGGGGCCATTGGCTAGGACTCAAAGCAGCTGGGGCTGCCTAGTGCTGAAGCCCCCCAGTTGGTGCTCCATGGTAGCTGGGGCCATGTGCAGCTGAGACTGTTGGTTGGGACTCGGGATGGGTGGTGCCCCAGTGCTGGGACTTGGGGCAGCTGGGGCTGCCCCACACTGGGGCCACCTGGAAAAGACTCGGGACAGCTGGGATTATGCATGGCTGAGGTTGCTGGATGCTGGGGCCACCTATCTGGGACTCAAGCAAACTGGGGCCACCTGGCCGGGACTTGGGGCAGCTGTGGATGCCTGACTGAGACTCGGGACAGCTGGGGCCACGTGTGGCTAGGGATGCCAGGGCCATGCAGTCTGGACTTTGGCTGGGCCAGCTGCAGTGGGGTTGGAGGCCAGCTCAGGGCAGTGACAAGGTAGAGGGTGGGAGGGGTGTGGCCTGAGGCAGAAGGGGTAGAGCCATGGGCTAGCCTTTCCTAGCGGGCAGTTCACTCATCACCCATGGTCTCCCACACTTCCAATTTACAAGAGTCTGATTTACCACAGAATCAACAGGGTTTTGGCTTTTGGTGCCTATGCCTACACTCCCTGAAATTTTGGAATTGATCAGCTGCAGCAGCTAAAAGTTATCATATAACATCCAAATGGAGAAGTGCTATCAAGCTGAATGTGTCCCCTTCTTTTGCTCTGCCAATTAACTCCCCTATGAAAGCAAATGTTGAATTAAAATGACTTTTTGAAAGATAGTAGTACCCAAAAATCATTTACATTTACTTCTGGATGAAATCTGAAGCCTTTTTCTTTGTGGTGTATTATTTACTGAGACACTGAAAAAGAATCACTTAATTTTTACCTCAGTTGCAAGCTGGTCAGGATTTATTTTGTAAATAGAGGACATGAGGTAACAATCTGCCCTCTTGCTTGTTCTTTGTGTATTTGTGGTCACTCGGAGTTGGGATTTTTAAACAAACTGCCCTCCTCGGATTCCCTTTATTCCCTTCCCCTCTTCTGTGGTCTTCTGCTTTGCTCAGTGCCTTTACCTTCAGGATATTTGGGCATTCATAAACAAGGCAAGGTGATATCTTTTGGACTGACCTTGGCTATGTCTACACTTGTTAAGCCAACTTAACGGAGTGGCTACACTTTAAGTCGACTTAAATCAACCTTGTTAAGTTGACTTAACAGTAGACATAGCCATCCACAATGGCTTTAAGTCACCTTAAGAAGTCGACTTAAGGCTTAAGTCGACCTTCAGACATGGTGTTATTAAGTCAACTTAAGGAAGCACTTAGGTTGACTTAATAAAAGCCCAGTGTGGATGCAGCATTGTTTAGGTCGACTTAAGTAAGCATCCTTAAGCATCCTTAAGTCAACCTAAGTTGCCAATGTAGATGCACCCTTTGAGCTCTCCTTGTGTAATGCCTCATGTACTCCTGCTGTCATCTGCAGTCAGCAAATTTATGTGAAATCATTACACAATGTAAGTTGCTTTTAAAAAAGCAGTGAATTAATTTCTCCTGTTGAGGGCTAAATTATGGCCCTGGAAGCCAGTGATTCCCAAATTAAAGATATGTGCCAGAGCCGTAGTGAGCAGTTATAGTGCCCACAGACTGGTTGAAACAGCCATTATGCTAGTTTACAGTCTGATGCCACTGGGGTTGCTGAAAGAAGTACCCTTAGCAATGTAACTTGCTACAAGTTCCTGTATGAACAAATGTGATATTGTTTTCTTCCAGAACTACTTCCAGGTGTGGGAGGTTTCTAAAGAAGGTGTTATAGCACAGGTCATCCTGCACATCTCAAAGGATCTGTTTAAGGGATTGAATCCCTGCCAGCCCATTCTGTGTTGGAGGGACGGAAATGAGAACAATTTCTCTCCTCTCCCTCTTTCTTCATCCATCTTCCCAAGATAACCTGTGGATGAAAATTGCAGGTGCAAAACATGTGAAATTTTCAGTTCCTTATAAGGAAATAACTCATAGGACAATATGGCCCTAAAATATGCCAACTTCTTTTCATCTAAAGCACTTTACATGCAAATCTTTTGCCTCTTTTTGAACTTCCAGAGTTTCTGCACTCTATTTTATGAGCCTGCCCCCCCCCCAAGGTAATTTGTTTCATGGTATCCCCTATCCCCAAAAAATCATACTGAAAACAAAATAAAGGAAAGAGGTGTGTGTTTGTGAGTGTGTGTGTGCGCAAGTATGTGGAGGTTGGAGAGGTGAGTGGACAAGGAAAAATGTGTCTTCATTAAAATATTGACATCTAACCTCAAAGAACCTAAAACATTACTATTTAAAATCTCATGACTTTTAAGTCAGTCTGATATTTTGGGGATGTAGATACATGATTATTAAACACCGGGGGTTGCCAATATTGAGAATATATAGTTGCTTTTGTGTGCATGGCAAATGTCCCACCATATAGTGACCACTTCAGCCCAACTGAGAGTTGTTTTGAGGGACTTTAACAAGAATTATATCCAATTTTCCTTGGTCAAGGAAGTTCACCACAACATATGTCCCTAAACATGTGGAATGAAGAGTGAAACCCAAGAGGAACACCCTGTTTTAACACAAAATGTATGAAAATGGACATGCAAATCCTTTCCAATAAACAATAATTTGGTGTGGGGGAGGAAAGAATTCAAAAGTAATGAACCTGATGAACTCATAACTTTGTTCAGCTCCTGTAAAGCAGTCCCCCAAAATTCCAAGAAATTCCGATTCAATCTTTTGAACGTTGAAAGTCCTAACATATTTGAAACATGGCCCTACTGACACATTTGCAGATATGTACCCTGTCGTGTGAGCTTTACTGCCTGAAAATTTTGCAAAGAAAAAGATTTGAGTGAATTGCAACCTAAAAATACCAGTGTCTAATTTCACAAGTTAATTTTGCAAACTACTGCTGTCAGATTACATTCCCAGTGGCCACCTCTGGGAGATAACACAGCTGTGTCTAACATCCTTGTATCCATCTTTCAGGAGAAAAGTGTGGAGACACTATTCTGTTAAATCAAGTTCTACATATTCAAGGGAAGAAAAATATCACATCTGACTGGCTGTGCCAGGAACAGCTAAAGCTAGCTCCAGTAGAAAAGAGTCTTCACCCTACAGGGTTTCAATTTCTAGAGAGGAAATTCAGGGTCCTATTGAGAGATGACACTGGAACTGAAAGCTTTTCTCCTGAAAGATGGATCCAAGCACATTGGCACTGAACCTGTCTCCCACAAGTGGCCAGTAGGCCTTCTGTACACCTTACTTCCTTATAGCTTGCTACCAAGAATTATCAAGAAGAGGTGGAAGAATAAGACCTTGGTAATATTAGTGGCTTTGCATAGGCCAAGGAGCTCCTGGTTCTCTAGTATCAACAGCTATGTCTACACTGGCAATTTAAGTCAATTTAAGGAGGAAATTCCTTAAGTTGACTTAATGAAAGCTTAAGTCGACTTTGTTACTACCACTCATTAAGTTGACTTAACCCTTAAGTCGACTCCTGAAGTCTACTTGAGGACGGTGTGAATATGGACCAACCCTTAAGTCGACTTTATTAAGTCGACTTAAGGGTGGTTAGGTCGACTTAACAAAGTGGACTAAGTCGACTTAAAGCTAAGTCAATTTAATTCACTTTGTTACCGCGACTTTAATAAAGTTGACTTAAAGTCGACCTTATTGAAGTCGACTTAACAAAGTTGACTTAATTTTTATAGTGTAGATATAGCCAACATGACTCAGGTGACCCCATTGTCTTTTCTTTAAGACAGGATCTGCTCTCTCAGGGACAAATTTGTAACTGAGAGTTAGAGCACCTAAGAAGAATTGCCTCGTCTAGAAAGTAAATGATCTCACATGAAAAAGCAAGAATAATCAGAAGGCATACTCTCTGCTGTTGGCACATATATAAGCTGCCAAAAATCTTTCCTAGTCTAGAACATGATGGAAGTTCAGAGGGTGATGCAAGAAATGTAGCTTCTTTCCTTCTTCACTCACTATTTCTTGGAGTTCTTACAGAAGGGTCTGATCAAGGACTTTGCAGTTTAAAATGTCAAGTGGCTATGGTACCAAAATACTTTTCTCCACAGGCAGGAGATGGATCTCTTTTACTGGAATATCAAGAATTTCCTCCCAGCCACATCTTTACTTCATCTTCCTAAGACTCACCAAGCACTGCAATGGGCCCTCAGTTTGGTTCTTACTGTCCAGATCTGACCTCATTTTGTGTCCCTTAGGAAGGTATCTGTGTATGTCCTTTCTTTCAGGTGGCCTTCATGACAGTTATCACTTCTGCGCAATACTTGCTTGCATTTAAGTGCTGCCTGCCATTGGCTGGAGCATTGTCCACCTCTCAGTTCCCTCCCTCTACTTCCCTCCTTACCCCACCACAATTGTTTTGGGACCTGATATTTTTGTCAACCCAAGTAATAGGTAACTTTGTCCGCCCTTGCTCCTCAGCCTGGCTTAATGGTTTCTAACTTTTCAATGTTACTAATAAAAATGACAGTACAAGAAATAACATTTTTTCCCAAAAGTTAAAAGGCATCACAGCTGCCACTGAGGATTCACCAAAAGCCATATCAGCAGTTTCTGTTTTAAAAACATTTTTGTTCCTTTCCCTGGCTCTGATGCAGCTGCAGCTTTCGACTGTGTTTCATCTATGGCTGATCTGCCTATCAGCATTCACTTTTCATTAAAAAAAATAAAATAGAGGGTTTTAACACCTCAAGATTTGTGTCTTTTAAATGCTGAAAGTAAAGGTTAAATGTGACAATGCATCTGGTGAATCTGTGTTAAAACTAAGGTCAAGTATTTTACATTTTAGGAGTGGGAAGATCTGTTTGTTCCCCTATTAAATTCTGAATGTCAGCTTATATTGACAAAAGTCACTCCAAAACCTTGCAGTAGTAATAAAATACTGTTGCTATCTGAAAATGAATGGAATCTAATTTATTTATTTCTAGGAGGCTAACCAAAGATGAGACAAGGAAGTCCTAGCCAATGGGTTCTATAAAACTCTATGCCAGCGCACTGTTTTGACCGTCGGATGGCAGATGCCTTTAATAGATATTGTGATCATAGCTTTTGTGATTTCTTCAAAGGGTTTTGCTCTTCCTGATAACTTTACCACCATCCACGTGGATGTAGCTTGTGCCAGCTTTCTATCCAGGTCCCAGTTTCCTTTAGAAACTGAGGCAGGTGGATAACAGCATTGTCTCCAGAAAGCTGAAAAAGACGTGGAGCTGGATATCATCAGCACACTGATGACACAGTAGCCCATGATGTCTCCCTTGAAAGTCTCATAACAAGAAAGGATGTTTGAACCCTCTTGCACTTCACAGAAGAGAGCTTATGGGGTTGTATAATTGACTAATGTCACCCTCTGAGATTTATCAGCAGAGTGAGCAGACACTGCTACATTCCAACCTAATGGCATGCCCACTTAATTTGTGCTGCCCACTTAATTCGTGTAAAACCAGCGTAAGTGAGAAGACAATTAGCTCCTTGGAATTTCTGATAATGGAATCTTGGGTAGTATTGCTCCTTGTGCTGTTTTTCTTTCTGCTTTCATCCACTTCTGTGTCTTTTTCTTGATCATTGTCTTTTGGACTGTTTTGTCAGCAGTATAATTAAGTCTCTGAACAAAATATACACGTGAAATGGCTAGTCATGCCAGCTGTTGTAATACTGCTATCTAAACAAAGAATTAGCACATCTCTGACACAAAATACATGGACTATGGACTGATTATGTAATACTTCTGTCTCTGTCTGGTAGATATGCAAAAATGCACTATATTCATTATTACAGTAAGAGCTTCACCGTTAATGGCATGTAGAATAAGTGTTTGTACAAGTCTATTTGTTATTTTAAAATGTTTGTTATAAAATATTTTTTAAAATCTCCTCTATTAGTAGTCTATTATTCATGTTAAAAGACCTACTGTGATCATTATTACACCATGCACAAAGGGAGCCAATACAAAACGGCTCTTGAACTCCAGAAGAACAGTCACAATTGAATGCTTACTCTTTTGCAGGGAGCTGTTTTCTCCACATGGTGGCTACACATCATTGCCATTGCCATTCCTTATGAGTCTCTGAGGATGGCAATAAGCAACTATACCTCCCGGTGGGCATGTGACAACTCAAGGGCTGAAGTCTGTCATCTCCTTTTATGCAATTGCAAGAGAGTAAAGATCTTGGGGGATGTCATGAGTCAAACGTGCTAAGTGATTCTCCCTGACTGAAGCCAAAAGCTGAATCAGCATCACTTGCATTTTTATTAACTCTTTAGAGCCGTAGAGTTTCCTACCAAATGTGCTCGGCACCTGTGAGATGTCTAAAGAACCTTTGTAACTTGTAGTTACAACTTAACGTCAACTTTTAAAATATGCAGATTAAGGCAAAATAGGAGAATCTTAATTGGTTGGCCTAATTTGCATATTTGGTGTCAAATATGAAGTTTTGGTGCTTACAGTTCCCAAGATGTGTTCACTAAAAATAAGCTAATCCCATTGGCTATGGCTGTAGTGGCAGCAATGTATGATACTTGTTGGACAGCATGGAGGTACGGGTCCGGGATGTCTCAGTGAACACAACTGACTTCTGAGGGCCTGCAATATCTATAACCACTGGCCATCCCTCATAAGGGGAAGTAAGGAAAGTACAGAGGAAGCTCAGTTTTCTTTTTTTTAAATAAAAAATAGCTCCCTCGCCTTTTCCTTGCAAAGATAACTTTAAATATATAACCAGGGCTGTCCCTGGGGGGGAGGGGGCGAACGGGGCAATCACCCCGGGCCCCGTGGTTACGTGGGCCCCGCACTGTCCCGCTCACAGCAGGGCAGTGCAGGGCCCACATGCACCGCAGCCCCTCCTCCCACGGCCGCCCCACTGCCTTCAGCAGCAAGCCAGGCCGAGCCGGGCCAGCTATGCCCTGTCCCTGGGCCAGCCCTCCCCACCCCCAGGGCGGAGCAGGCAGGCCCAGGGGCGGCGCACGTGGGGTCCGGCCTCTGGATCCAGCTGCCTCACACGGCTGGCTCACCCAGCCTCCTGGCTCGGGGCCGGGGCAAGGGCTGCCGGCTCCCTTCCACAGGCAGCCTCCAGGGCTGGAACCAGAGCCGGCTCTGGCTCCCACCGCCCTTGCCCCGCAGGTAGCCTCAGCTTCCTGGCCCAAGGCCGGGACTGGAGCCGGCTCCCCTCCGCAGGTGGCCTCCCGGCCCAGGGCCGGCTCCCTGTGGGGCGGGGCCCCGCTTTGGCCAATTGGCCCTGGGCCCCGCTCCCCCCCATGGGACGGCCCTGTATATAACTGAGGCAAACCCTTTACTAGGATTAAAAACTTGTCACAGATTTTACTCTTAAGGTCACAGGTTATTGAAGTCCCTTCACATATACCTGGTGCTGGGATCTGAAGCCCAGAAAAACCAGCGTAATAGGACCCTTAATATTTTGGAACAAAATCAGGCACACAGTCAGTGCTGAGGGTTAATGATGAGTATATGAGGGCAAGCACTCCACCAGTCAGCTATCAGCAGCTGAGTCAGGTCCTCTGCTGAGCAACCAGCAAGACTTTAATATGGCCACAAAGAGAAGCAGCATGGTCTAGTTGACTAAGTAAAGGCTGGAGAACAAGACAGCATTCCCAGCTCTGAGTGACACATTCCTCCCTCCACCATGCCTTTGGCAAGTTAGCTTTCCTTCTCTGTTACACATATAGTTCCAGATTCTGAGCTCAAGGGGAGGAGTGGAGATGTTCCAGACTGTGTGGCTAATACATTGCCAAACTGGCTTCCATGGACTTTGCAGTGTGTGCATGTGTGTGTGTCTGAATCCGGCCCATAATAATCCTTCTTTTTCTGAATATTGAAGTTCCGAGTCTGTCCTGTCTCCATCACAGAAGGATGGTTGGACCTGCTCAGTAGGCTGCATTACAGAGTAAGTATAGCAAAATGAAAGCTGATTATAAATGATGAGCTGTGAACCTAGCCCTCACACAGGTCCTCTGCAGAGAAAAACATGAATTTTCCCATCAGTCCTCACTAGAATTATTTTAACTACAAGGACGCCAAGAAAATACAAGCTAATTATAAAAGGAACATTGTCTTAATGTTCAGTGAGAGACCTGAATTTTAATGCATTTTAAGAGCTTCTTGATTACATGTTTGTTAGTTGATATGATCATTTTAAATTATCTGTATGTGGCTTTACACTAGGTTAAAAACTTCATTAAGCACTTTATTCTAAACAGGTGTTAACGAAGCAGGTGAGTAATACCAGTGTTGTTAAGAAATTCACTTAAAAATAAATCTAAATTAGCTAATATAAAATATATCATACCCAACAGGTACATCTAGCAATGTCAGTAATTGTATATTCACTTGCCAACTAATTCTTATAAAAATAGTATGCCATGAAATTGACAGCTACTGTGTCTGGACCACCAGTTCCTGTTTAATTTGCACATTGCACACAGCTTCTCTGAGAGACAGATAAAACTTTCATGAAAACATTGTATTCTGAGGAAGATGAAATGAAGGATGACTACCCTAGTTTGGAAAAGCCCATCCCATCTCTCACCATTAGAACTAATCCCTCTTTTTTGTTGTTCTGAAATGCATGGGTAAATGTTCATTGCTCTTCCGATTCTGCTCTAGATAGGGTAAAGAACCTGCAAAATGATTAATTATGAGTGTATCCACTGTGGGATCCCTATTTGTTCTTTCCAGGAAGATTAGTGTTGAAGTTTGGAGGTTCATCAGTGATCCCGTGATAACTAATAATTAATAATCAATATTAGCTTAAGAATCTTACTGATACATTTCTGCAAATAGGGCACATCTGTGGTATTGCTTAAGTAATATAGATTGATATTGTTCATTTTCTTATCAAATGAAACGATTTTTGTTGCAGTCACTGGAGACTAAAAATATACTAAAGATTATATCCATCTTCATGAGAATTTGTAAGGGCAAGTAAGAAACAGAATCCTATTTAACATAGACAACTATTGAAAAAACCTACTAATTACATGGCTCGGTTTAATTTATTTTTATGTCATACTGCCCTCTAGGGGATTAAGCATATAACTAGGATTTTTGCATATGCAATTTCCCTAATTCAGACTTTCTTACTTCGAGGAAAAAAGGGGGATACTTCCTTAGTAGAAATATTAATCAAATATTATTTTAATAAATTTCACAATTAATTATTTTAAGTATTTTCTACATTATTTTATTAGAAACATTCTTAATAATTAGCACAAAGCCACAATTGCACGCATATAGGGACCACTCTACAAAGTTGTAGAATGTCCATTAGAATATTAGAATGCTTATATAGGGTCCAATCCAACGCTTATACATACAAATGGGAACTTTTTTATTGACTTCAGTGGGTGTTGGATCAGGCTCTTAAGATCATTTATATACATAAATGTCTGATCAAAATTTGGAATTTAGATGTTTATGGTTTTAAAAAGTGAATCTTTTGACTATAAAAATACTATGCATGCAGTCAGAAGCAAATGCAAATCACTTATACTAATGCATTTATCCCATTTTATAAAACCATGGTAGGATAGATTCGGTGTATATTTTATTGATTTTTCAGAGACACAGAAAATCCTAGTCTACAATAAAGATATTTTTATCATGCCAAAATGTTTAAAATAGAATCAAATACAGATTATTTAAAATTTCAACAAATGTGGAATAAAAAAGATAAAATAAGAAAAGGAAGAAGAAAATGAAAAGAGATGGAGAAAGGAAGGGGCAAAATTTGTAACTACTAAGTGGGCTTGTAAACTCAAATGCTTTTTCATAGGAGACAACTTTTGTGAAGGAGATGGGTAACAGTTTCAAAAGGACCTAAGTGACTTAAGAGCCTAAGTCTTATTTTCAAAAGTGATTTAGGGACAGATTTTAGATAGGAATCAATATGAGTTAGGCACCTAAGCACTTTTGAAAAACCGATTAGACACTTACCTATATCTTTATGTACCTAAATACTTTCTAAAAATTTAGCTCTTAGATACCCTTTCCTGACGTCTGAAAAAAATGCTAATTACCACCACTTTCCTCCCCCAATGATTTCTTGTGTTCCAAATACAAAAAAAGCCAACTAAACAATGAGTGACATACACTTACATGTTTAAGTCTCCTTGAAAACTAATGGGCATTAGACTTCTCAAGGATTTTCTACCTTGCCCCACAGTTTGGACGATTGGAGTGTGAATTGCTGTGCGCACCACCGTGCTGCACTATAACTCCTGAAGAGGCCAAGCCATCTTGTAAAATATGTGACCCCAATCTAACCTTTAAAAATATATTGTAGGAAAACACAATGGTAATGTTACAAGTAGGCAGGGGCTTTAATATGCATGTGTGTTTTAGTAGTTTCTTGATGTTTACATCTATATTGTTAAAGGTTAGCAAGGTAAATGAAGTGCTTCCCTATCTGTTACTATTGTTCTATTAGAAGAGGTCAAAAGGGAACATTAACATCTAGATGGAGCTTTGATGTACCAATGTAAACTGTCTATTAATGGTGCTAATGCAGCTAATTACCTCTGGTGCCCAAGAGGGGAAGGTTGTTCTTCAAAGGACAATACACATTACTATTCTCCACTTAAGGAAGTATCTGTGAACTGTTATCAAAGCCTACATGAAGAAATGACCTGCAAATTCCCACCTTGCTACAGCTATAAAAGGAAGTTGGGAACATAATCCCTTGGTCTCACATCTGTCCAAGCTTCTCAGGGAAAGTTTGGGCCACAGGATTGAGATCCCAGCAAGCACCACCTTGGAATCACCCTGCTAATTCTCGTGAGAGGATTAGAGCAAACTCTACACTTGGACTATTTGGTCTATATTCCTTTGAACTGGATTTCTAACAACTGAGGCTGTGAAACAACACTTAAACCCATCCAGGTATTGGATGCGCGCCTAAGATCTGCAAACTTCAAATTCTACTGGAAACCTGATATATTGGACTTTCAATCATTGTATGTATGTGATTACTTTAACCCCTTAGCAGTACTCTCCTAATTTGTTTCTTTCCTTGTACAATAAACCTTTAGTTTTACAACAGAGTCCTGTGGCACTTTTAAAGACTAACAGATTTATTTATCGCGTGAGCTTTGGCTGGCAGCGTGGTATTTTGGGTAAGATCCAAACCTATACTGTTCTGTGTAATGTGGCTGACCCTTTGGGTTTTGGAGTTTTAAGCAATTTCTCTCTTTACCAGACCCAGTGGCTGTATTGGGGACCGGTGGCTGAAATGCAGTAAAGGGGGCTGAGTATATTTTATGGTGGCTTCTTGATATCCAGTGTGGGGGATCAGAAGCGTTGTTTGTGACTGGTTGGGGAGTTTAGCTCCAGGTAACCCACTAGTGTTGGGAGAATCTGCTCTCCTTTTTTCAGCTTGCCCTGATCTTTTGCATTATCAGGTGGTTATGCCAGGAGGCCCGGGGTTACAACTCCCCTATGTGGATGCTGAGGGCGCAAACTGAACCAGGAACCTTTTTGTTTGTGCCCATAGCATCCACACGGGGGAGTTACAATGTTGCTGTTCATACCCCCATAATCTGAACTTTGAGGATATATAGACATAGCCTCAATGCTTTAGGATTTAGGCAATCTTAACATTTTTACCTGGAATTACAGTTCTCTGTTTCTGACATGCAGGACCTCAGTATCACAGCCCTAATACAAATGAGGTAAATGCCAGAATTGACTACAGTTTTAGTTTGTCTCTTCCTACTTTTTAGAAGTATTTACCATGGAAAATTAGCTTCACTGCAGAGGACCTGTTCAAAGCACTTCACAGCTTGTCCATTGGGGATTTACTGTGGGTTTGGGATGGCGATTATGGCGCGGCCCGTGCAGAAAATTACATATTCACTGACAATGAAACCTTCTGGAAGATGATTTGATTTTCACAGCATTCCAATGGAACTCACCAGAACTCTGTCTGGTTTCCAGCCTGCCTACATGGCTCCTTGCCAGCCCCACTATACAGACTACCCCCAAGTCAGGGCTTCCAGGCCCCACAGCTCTGGGGCAGCCCATTAGGTTGACTGCCTTGAAGCTACAGCTCTATGTTGCTTTTTGTTCCAAACTGTAATAAAATCAAATGTCAGGATATCAAAATCCTCCACAGAGGATTGCACCCATGTACAACTCATCAGTCCTGTTTGAGGCAGAATCAGGTTAGCCCCAGAATTTAAGAATAACACAGCCCTTCTATAGACTCCATTTCTACCACAGAAGAAAGAGAAAGGGCCCAACAAGTGAAAACCAAGAGAGAGGAGCTAATCAGTCTCTGATGTGACTGAGACAACAGGTGAGAGGGGCCTGTAACCAAGAAGTGAAAGTCCTATTAGCTGGAAAGCAATGTGCTAGAGGGAATGTCACAGAATGACACTGGCCCTTTAAGAGTGAGCAGGGCCAGAGCAGCCATGGTGGGTCAGCTGATCCTAAATGGGTTTAAAAGAAGGCACCTAGGCCCTAGAAAGGGCTAAACTTGATAAGCTAAAAAAAGAGTTGCAAGATGCAGGAGTAGTTGGCATTCTCTGAGAGGTAAAGGTGGCAGGGGGACCCCTGGGAGCTGTAGCCTAGGGTGATTTAAGGCACTTTTTGTTTTGTTTATGTTTAAGAAGCTAGAACTATCTGGAAAGAGATTTGGGGTGTAGTGAAGAGTCCTTTGTGGGTGGGGGAAGTTGGTACAGGGAGCCTGTGATCTGGTAGAGAGGTAGTGAATGGAACATCTGCTTTTTTAAAAATGAGTTGCAGTGGTGGGATTACAGTAGAGCAGTTATTGGAGGTGAGGAGAAGGATGTCAGAATTTATTTACTGGCTAAAGAGTAAAAACTGCAAAATATTTTTCTTGGGTTGTTTGTTTTGCTTTTAATCTGGAAGATCAGAAATGATTGGGGGAGGATGACTGCAATGTTTTCAAGGGGAGGAAAAGGTAGCCAATTTCCAATTTTGGAGACCGGCCCAACTCTCTAACTTCATGAAGCCAAGTGAAGTTTAATCACTGACTTTGGTGGAAGTTAATGGGGCAATACTTTTGAAAATCCTACCCAAAATGTATAAAGTTTTTCAGAGGGAAAGCAGCAAGAGTCCCATCAGCAAATAGTTTTTTCACTGTACAGGCGAAGGTTTGAGCATTTCTTATTTTTGAATGTATTAGTGTGCCACAAAGCAGCACTGTTGTATCAAGAGGTAGATGGCAGCATTTTCACTTAAGTACATACATGGGGAATGATTATTAATGCTCCCCTTGCCTCCCTTCTGTTGGCTTGGCTCTATCTGCTAGACAGCCCCTCAGGCAAAGAGTCAGTTAATAGCAAACACTAATAAATATGATCATATCTTTACTATATGACATCAATCTTTTGGAGCGTGTTCCCCCTTTCTTACCAAAAATAAATCAATGATGTAGATAAAGAGCAAAGAGTTTTAAGTAGATCTGGTCAAAAAGAAGAATGTTCTTTCAGAAAATGATGATTTGGTGAAATCAAAATGTTTTGTGGGAGTATACTAATCTTATTGAAAAATGCAGTGAGAAATTGTTAAAATGTATATTTTCAAAAAGGTTGAAATATTTCATTTCAATGTTTTGAAATAGTATGTTTATCAAAACATTAAAATGAAATACTTCAACCTTTTTGAAAATACAGCTTGATTTCACCAAATCAGTACATTCTGATAGAAAATTCTTTTGACCAGGTCTACAGAACTCTTAGAATACTTCATTTTAACCTTATCAAAACATTTTGATAACGTTTAAATGTTTCATTTTGACTTGGTCATTTCAAGGGCCATATCCTAGATATTTAATTAAAAAAAAAAAAAAAAAAAAAAAAAAAGCCAGAATAAAATGTTTCAGCAAGGTCCAAACAAAATATTTCAGAATGTTTTGTTTTGCAAAAAACTTGAGTTCTGTTTTTTGTCCCAATTTGGGATGAAGTGAAACTTCAAAATCTGTTTCTACTTTTTTAAGTAGGCCTAGTTCTAAGCCTATTCCAGCTAATTCAAGCAAGCAATAATATCTGAAACAACAGCCATTGAAAGACTTCTGTGAATGACAGCAAAAACTGAAAAAATCAGGTTTTTAAGGCCAGAACAGACCATTAGATTTTCTAGTCTGAGCTACTGTATGACCCTGGCCCCAGAAATTCACCCAGTTGCCCCTGTAATCAGCTCAGTAAATTAACTGATAAAGCCTAGGAGTATCAGGGCAAATGGTCTTTATTTCTCTTGGGGTGCATCTACACTTAGAAATTAAGTCGATTTAAGCTTGCTTAAGATGACTTAATTTAATCTGCGTCCACACTACATTTTCCTTAAGTCGACTTAAGTAGTTGCTTAAGTTGACGTAAGGAAAATTAAAGTCGGCATTACTAAACCTCCTTTTAAGTCGACTTTGATGGCTAAGTCGACTTTAGAAAGCCAGTGTGGACTTTAAGTCGACTTAGGGGGCTTTAGGGCTTCCCCACTGCCCTCCCTGCCAGGGTGGCTGGCACAGCCACAGCCTGGTGTGCCCCCCCCCCCCCATTGCAGGGCAGGGCAGGGCCCCGCCCACCCTGCTCCTATGCCCTGCCAGGGTTCCTGTTCCCCTTTGCCCCATTGTACCAAAGTACAATGGGGCAAAGGCTGAGCCCCCTGGCACTTGGCAAGGGGTGCCCCCCCGCCACCGTGGACCTGTCCCAGGTCCACCTAGCCCCTACAAGTCGACCTAGGCATTCAGTGTGGAAGCTTTAGGTCAATTTGGCAGGATCCCCTCTAAGTCGACTTAATTTTTGAGTGGGGACATGCTAAGTCAACTTAAATTAACAAGTGTAGACATAGCCTTAGAGACAAGGTGAGTGAGGTAATATATTTTCCTGGAGTGATTTCTGCTGGTGAGACTGACACGGTTCTGAACTTGCAGAGCTCTCCTTCAAATCTCAGTTACAGACTAATCATACTATTGATTTTTTAAAAAACTTTCAAATTGTATTTTACATACAAGTTGGCTTGTTAGTGATGCACATGCTATACGTATTTTTCTGACCTCTTTCTGTTCTTCCTCGTCTCCTCTTGCTGCTGAGTCAGTCTCTAAATAAGATCTTTCCTCTTCTGGCACTTGCTTCTTTTTCCTTTCTCTCTTCCAGACTATCTTTCTTTCTATCCTTATTCCTAGGGGATAAAGTTGATCATTCATTATTACCTGACAGTGCCATTTACTGTTTCTCTGGCTCACCTCTTTGTACTTCCTTCTGATTTTTGTTGCTCTGTATAAATTCTTAATTAGCAAACAAACCATTCCTAAAATATTGTGTGGCACATGCAAAATACATGATGGTGGGGACACTCATGACACTTTGCATTTTTAGTAGAATAATTTAGAAAAGAGGCAGACCATAATTCTGTAGCCTTTGCTGAACAAAATTCATACTGAAGTAAATATGGGTTTGGAATATAAAGAGCTGTGAAATTTGTCAGCATTTTCCATATATAGAAAAGTGAATAATCATCAGTAAACACAGAACTCCATCATAGCTTGGCCCTGAGCCCAGAGTAATGTGCAAAGTATTGTTGAACACTGCCCCAAGAACAGTCCAGGAGAGAAACTGTGACTGTCCTGAGTTAATGTCTCCTTCCTGCTCTGGGGAGGGAGCGAACTGTGTCAGGTCTATGCCAGATATATAACATACACTAGCAAATCAGGGAAGCAGAAAATAGAACCATAGCTCTTCATCCCTTTTCTCAACCTGCACAGCGACACCATTATCTCCACGATTTGGCCCATGCGAGGTTTAAAAAAATCCAATATCATTCTCATGTCAAGGGAAGAAGAATTTAAATCTTGTGGAATCATTTTAAATGAAATGTAGACTTCTTTTACAAAATACAGTGGTCTAGATTTTCCCATACGTTGCACATTACCTCGTTTCAGTGGAACCAGTGGGTAAAGGGGACTGCTCGTGCATACAGTATTCCTTAATGCAAGTATAGCGCTACAGGCGGAGTCTGATACTTATACTGCCGTTAAGTAGCATTTGCTCCTATTTTGTTTCCATGAGACCACTGATGGCAAAATGCAGGGCTGGATTATAGCAGGGGCTTTAAGATCTTAAGCCCCAGGTCCTAGCCAAAAAGGGGACCCCAGGCTCAAGTCCCTACAATCCCTATCCAGCCTCCTCCGCATCCTAATCAGTGCCAGCAGGGCTGGAGTGCTGAATGTGCTCCTGCTCTGCTGGTGGGGGAGGAGGAAATAGGGCTCTGAGGCAGAGGCTGGGCTCTGTGCTCCTGCTCCACCCCTGGGCAGGCTGGTCCACCCCCAGGGGTGCAGTGGAGCGGGCCAGCGCCTGTTTGCTCTGCCAGTGGGGCAGGGCCAGCTGGCTCTCAATGTGGCCGCTGTCACTCTGGCATTGCCATCCAGGGCCTGTGGCCCTAGGGGCTGCACCAGCGGCTTTGCTGTGCGCCAACCAGCCCCACCCTCAGCCCCGGGGGCAGACTGGCTGGAGGAGGGCTAGGGAGTGCCCTTTGGCCCCAGGACCCTCCCCCCAGTGACAGGCCTCCATGCTGAGGGGACGGGGGCCCAGGCAGTGGGGGAGGCCTACATTGGGGGGCAGCCCAGGGCCCCCAGACCAGTTAATCTGGCTCTGCATAATGTGTCCCTGCATAATGAGTAAAAGTGTCAGAATCTGACTCTGTGTAAAAGAGAAAGGAACAGCTTTTCCAGTTAAAACTGCAGGATGGAAGGATTCGGTATTATCTGAGATAGCATTTGCTGTGAATATCAGGTTTTTAACAACCCTGTTTGGCAATCTTAGAACAGCCCTTGAGCCTTCTGAGGCTTCCCTTTGGAATGAGCTGCCCCAGAATTCACAAACTAGCTACTCCCAAAGGAGTACATGCCAATTTACCAGTTTCCATTGAAATCACCAGTCAGCTTAACAGACAGCACTTAGATTTGTTTCTAGTGAAAACAAATAAAAGCTTGTTTAACAAAGATGAGATGTGTAAATAATAGCAAGTAGAAATATTGGAAACAAATGGCTACATATAAAATCAAAACATGCATTCGAGAATCTAGAGTTACTTGGCTACTGTCCTGTCATGGTATCGCTCACCCGCATTGTTCAGTCAGGTGTTTTGCGATCCCTTTTTCCTGAAACAAGCCACGCTCTGAGCTTGTCTCCTCAGGGAAGTACAAAAGGTGCCTCTTTGCACCCCTGTTTATACTCCCTAACAATCCATTGTCTCTAGTTGTAAACAGGATCCCCTCCCATTAATTGATTTTTTTTGCCATCACTTGATTAGCCTTTGCTCAGAGTGCAGAGGGGGCCACAATTATGAAGCAGACAATATACCAGGACCAGCCGGAGAGAAGCTCTTTCCTTCTACTTGACAGGAGCATGTTTATTACCTTTTGGTGACCTGACTTAATATGTATACATAAAATAATTTTTAGTAAGGATCTTCTTAATATTAGCTATACATACATTTTTGCAATGACTCTGATTACCAAGACCCAGTAGATTACTGGTCAAGACCTTATGCAACCGTTTACTGAACTATTATCTGGTGAACTAGATACTTTACCCATGGGATCACTGTAAGCCTCTAGTGTATCCCTTATACCCTCTGCCAGTTGGCACCCTTCGCTATGTCTACACTTGCTAAAATTAGTTTGAATTAGTTAGTTCAAACTAACTAATTGGAACTAATTTTAGTTAGTTTGAATTAACTTAATTCGAACTAGAAAAAGTTAGTTCAAATTAGCGATCCCCATTCATCTCAATGGCCAGTTAGTTCGAACTAAGAAATTAGTTCGAATTAACATAGCCACATTGGCTAATTCAAACTAGTTAGTTCAAATTAAAGCCTTACTTCTAAAGCCCTATTCGAACTTATTAGTTTGAATTAAGGAAGCCCTTAATTCGAACTAACTAAAACCTAGTGTAGCCATGGCTTTAGTTAGTTCGAATTAAGCCTCCTTAATTTGAACTAACTTGCCAGTGTAGACATAGCCCTTGAGTCCTTGATCACTGGGGATTAAGAAGAAGGAAACAGGGACTGGGAGTTGGCGTTGGACTGTCTGGGTAAAGATAGAGACTGGGAGTGAGAGATGGGGCGGGGAGAGACTGGAAGTGAGGCTGTGTGTGGTTGAGAGAAATGAGCGGGGGGACATAGGAGCCAGTAGGGGGGTTCAGTGGGGATTTAGCGTGGATTATAAATCTTGAAGAGACTGGCACTGGCTGGAGAAAGAGACTGGGACAGAGGCTGAGAACCAGGGGGGCAGAGAGAAGTAGGTGAGGGACTTGGGGAGACAGTTTTGACAAGAAACTGAGACATGGAATGAGACTAAGCCTCAGCTCTCATTTTAACCCTACTGATTAAAGCAAGACTTAAAAAAAAAAAAAAAAAATGGAGCCTAACTTTAGTCTTCTAAATACATACTTAAGCATTTAAATAAGGTAGCTAATTTTAAAATGATGGACACCCCTTGAATTCAATGCCAAATGTCCACCCTACAAAACAATCTCCCACTTCCACACTGCCTGCCACCAAAACACTTAGTCCTGTTCCCTAAAATTAAATGTCTGTTATATAAATAAAATGAATACAGAAACAAATATGACATGGAACGAACACCACTCTGATCATTTTGCTAGTGTGTTGTATTTCTTTCCTCCATCCGTACTCTGGTTCTGTCTTTTTAGATCATTGGCTCTTCAAGGCCGGAGCTGTATCTCTACATATGTTTGCACAGCATCTAGCACCCTGGGGCCTTGATCGTAACTGGGGACTATGGATGCTACTGTAATATAAACAATAGTAGTAATAACTACACAGCAAACAAATGCAATTAGATTTTCAGTCCTGAGGTGATTGTTTCATAGAACTCAGTGAAACAAGACTAATTTATTCCCATTATTAGATAGTCTCTCATTCAGTTTTGAAAGCAAAAGCTACTTTACTTAAACACAAGGTTGCAATTCTTTAACCCCCAGTAGAATGATTACTATAATTTAAGAAGATGATATTCATTCTAATTAAGCTGTTTTCAGACAATTAAATTGCTTCCTGATTTTCATAATTGTCTCATTTCTAAGATCTACCTCTTTCTTGATTAGTGAGGTGGAAAAAATCCCAACCTTTTTAAGTTTGTACAATATTTAGTGGTAAAAATAAATCCCCAGCAAACGTGCTGGGCTAGATTTTCCCCATCCCTTCCCAGTTGCTTTCTGCTGCTCTGTCTCAGCAAAACCATCAGAAAGCCTATTTAACCAGGGAATGAAAGGCATTTGCAAGAGAGAGAGGGCCATTGTCTTCTGCTGTTTGTGGCTCTTGGAGTGGTCTCTTGGGGTGGTGTGTAATCTGGCATATGTTAGAGCACTCTTTGTGTTGCTCTGACTTCATCAGGAAATAGTCTGATTCCCAGGTAGTCCATGAATCTTTAGGCCCCAAAAGTGGTGCATAGACCTCTGTCTTTCCCCCATCACCTTATCTATCTCCTCTAAAGTTCTGAAGATATTATCTCAGACTTCTGAATGGGATTTTTCAAAAACCAAAGAAGAGACTGTCCTCTGCATGTATGTCTACACTGGAGTTGCAGGTTTGATTTCCCATTCAGGCAGTCCTGTGCATGCTAGCTTTGGCTGAGCTTGCATGCTAAAAATAGCAATATAACTGCTGGGGTGGGGGACAGGTCAGCAGTACCAAATACAAGCCTATAATTTCAGACAGGATTGTATTTGAGGCAGCTAGCTCATCCCACTGTCTGTGCAGCTGCAGGTAAACTCTAGTTTTTAGTTTGCTATCTTGATCATACTAGCACAAGCGTCTCTACTTGAGATGGAAATTACACCATCAGTTTCAGTGTAGACATACCCAGAGAGAACCAGCTAGCTAATGAAATAGGAGAGAGAATTCTCAGTGCCATCTTGGTGCACCAGCTCACCCTAACCATTGTCCCATCTCCAGCTCAGGCCATCCCTGATACTTCAGAGGAATGAGACAACAAAACACAAAATACTGGGGTACAGGGAAATTCCCAGCTGAAACCTTGAAACATGAGATTTTAGGGACATGAGACATAAACCAGAGGGCAACACAGGACTGCCAAGCCCTGTTCTCCACCATCCCAAGCAAACCTGTCATATAATCACACCCATGCATTTGTCCATCTCTCTCTTAAACCTAAATGAGTTATTTCCCCACACACCCACAACAATTTCCATTGGGAAACTGTTCTGGAACCTCACTCCTCTGATTAGAAACCTTCTAATTTCCAGCTTGAATTTGTTCATAGCCAGTTTATACTCATTTGTTCTTGTGCCAATGTTATCCTCTAGCTTTAATAGTCCTTCACCCTTCCTACTATTTTACCTCTTTGATATATTTATAGAGACCAATGATCTCCTCTCTCAGCCTGCCCCTGACAACCTGAGTTGTCCTTCAGGTTCATAAAATACTTCAGAGAGCACATTTTTTTGCCTTCAGAAAGACTCAGATTTCACTGAATGGGTGGCATTATCAAAATGTTTCCAAGTGGACGCTACACTAAATCCCTCAGTTACCACCAACTCCCATTTCAAATAATACCATTTGAACCCTAAGGTATTGCATCAATATAATCAGTATAGTTTTCAGGCAAAAAATTATACATATTTCCAGCAAGTGCATTCAATAGAAGTGTGTTTGCTAGCTGGTGTTTCTTTCAAAGTGATCAATTTTGGCTAATATGGATTAAAATTCATTTTAGTCTTGGATATGGAGGGATGACATGTTATCTTTGTGATAAGAGGGCAGCAAAATTGTGCATAATATATCCTATCTGTGGGGCAGGAGTCACCATAATTTGAACCTCCCTCACTTAGTTCAAACCAAGTGAAAGTCAGAGGCAGTGGGGATGGGTGTTCCTATCTGGTACTGTGCACTCTGTTTAAAGAGTCCTAGGTACTATTTGAGATTTCCTTTCTAATGTTTGAAGACAGAGTTGATGACACTCAGTGGAGAGTTCTTGTTTTTGCTCGGGGAGCACTAGAGCTGAAATCACTGAGAAATTGCTTTAGGGGACTGATGTGGTTGCAGAGCTGCTGGCCATTATCTTTGAAAACTTGTGGCGAATGGGGGAGGTCCCGGAGGATTGGAAAAAGGCAAATATAGTACCTAACTTCAAGAAAGGGAAGGAAGATCTGGGAACTACAGACCGGTCAGCGTCACCTCAATCCCTGGAAAAACCATGGAGCAGGTCCTCAAAGAATCCATCCTGAAACACTTGGAGGAAAATAGAGTGATCAGGAACAGTCAGCATGGATTCACCAAGCGCAAATCGTGCCTGACCAACCTGATTGCCTTCTATGATGAGATGACTGGATTTGTGGATGCGGGAAGAGCCATTGACGTGGTATACCTTGACTTTAGCAAGTCCTACAGTTAGGGACTACTTAACAGGACACTTAAAGAAGTTGGATGTGCATAAGTCTACGGGGCCGGATGTACTGCATTTTTTGTTCTTACCTACACTTTACTGCATGTTTATGATAATTCCCTCCGTCAGATCCCCGTCAAAGTCAAAGGTTTATTTTCATCCCAACTTGTTGAAATGACTTCTCTCTCAGGCTTACTTACTATGCCTCTTCAAAATAGACCTAGAGCAGGGAAGAGAAACAGATTACACATAATTGTTTTAAAGGGTCTATTTCTAGCCTTGTCATTCTTTGAATGTTAGACAGTTGTGACAAAAAAAAACCAAAAAACAAACAAAAAAGCATGTAGACTCTATCAAAACAAGTCAGGGGCCAGCCAACTGTATAAATGAGGAGGAAGGAAAGAAGATTCATTGCCTGAGTGGCAGGAGCTGGACCAAACGGAGGATGTGGCCCATTATGTCTATGGAGGCCAGAAGCAGAGCTAATGTCTCCGGGTTTTTGCGGGAGCCTGTCTAGAGCTATATAAGGGGTGTACTATATGCTCTCTGCAGCTGAGTCCTCTAACTGCTTACTGGTGCAGGGGAGATGAACACATGGTCCTCCTTGTACTTAGGAAGCACCGGGTGCCGATTTATGTATGCCTCCTCTGTGGAAACACTAGTAAAGGGGTAGGAAGTGGGGGAACTCATTGCTTCATCTCCCATCCCTATAGGGCACCCACACATTGGGGCAGTTATAATTTGGCCTATGAAATAAAGAACATTCTCAACACCCTACAAATCAAAAGGCTGGCAAAGCTGTCCTTAGGCCAGTCTCAGTGTCTCTACTGAACTAACACACTTTACATCTCTTAACTGAAGTCTGCCTAGAACAGATAAAGGAAATTCCTCATTGATGGAATAATACTTTCCCTCCTGCACTGCTGAGCAAACATTCTTTAGGCAAGCCATTTACCGTAATCAGTTCTCAAATGCGTGTACTATATAAACGTTGGGTACAGAATCCATAGTTCCCTTTGAACTGCAGTCTCAATAATTGTGCTTACCAGATGCAGTGTTTCCTTTAGAACTTCAAAAAGTTTCCTGCGGCCTTTGATTATGATTTTATGGGCCAACATTGTAAAGTGGTCTCAAACAGCCTCTCACTTTGCACCCACAAGGTGTAGGTTTTTTTCCTATAGTGTAGTTAGAAAGTACAGAAATACAACACAAAATCAGGAAGACAGATATGTAAATGGACTGGTTTGCAGCGTCAAAGTCAATTGGAAAAAGAAATAAACCGGAATATAATAAACTAAGATTCAGTTAAGTATTTCCACAAGTTGTTGCTCTACTTATCTTATTTACTGTTATCAATTAGCATTGCAAAAAACCTCTTAATTTACCTAGTCTTTTGTAATAATAAAGAGTTAGATTCTGCCTGGCCCTTATGCAGGCTCAGAGTGGGAGGGAATGGAATAAGAAATCTTCCCCATCCTTGTATGACTTACATAAGGGCAGGGTAAATTCTCAACCTCCCCACCCAAGGGCATTCAGGACCATGACTTCCCCACACACCTGTAAGACAGGAAGGGGAAGGTGGAGTCATGCCTCCATATCCTGCACATTTTATTATGCCTATGTAAACATGCTGCACCCCTGAAAGGAGTACAGTAGTATGCATGGTTCCCTTATATATCACCCCTTACCACAGGTCACATGCTGATTGCACAAGCTAGCCCAAAATGTCCACTCACATCTGGGGGTGGCTACACTGAAGTTGGAAGTATAATGTCTAGCTTGGGGAGACATACCTGCTCTTGCTCTGATCAAGCTAGCATGCAAAAAGTAGCTTGTGTAGCTGCATCATGAGCAGCTAGCCGCCCAACTACAAGCCCATGTGAAGTCCTCAACAAAGGGTGGATGGCTAGATTGTCTTGCTGCTCACACTGTTTCAGCTATATTACTCAATCACAGCAACTGTGGGTATGTCTCCTTGCACTGGGGATCACACCACTACCTCCAGTGCAGATGTATTCTCTGTCTGTACTGACTTGAATGCTTCTTATTTTTTCCCTCTCTTGACTAACTTTACATTTAAATTGTGTGTTCACAAACACTAACACTGTTTTGTGCACACTAGCTAGGTAGTCACACCTCTGCCTGGCATGTTTATGTGCCCACTGACATTCACAGATGAAGTTTTGAACACACAAGGAAGATATTTTGCAGGCCTCGCTTTGAAAATGTAGTGTTACCAACTCTTATGATTTTGTTATTCCCACAATGCTTGGTGGTTTTTCTGAGAACTCCAGCTCCGGGGTTATGTCTACACTTGTTAAAATTAGTTTGAATTAGTTAGTTTGAACTAACTAATTCAAACTAATTTTAGTTAGCTCAAATTAGTGATCCCTGTTCATGTCAATGGCCGGTTAGTTCGAACTAAGAAATTAGTTCAAATTAACATGGCCACATTGGTTAATTCGAACTAGTTAGTTCGAATTAACCCTTTAGTTCGAATACCCTATTCGAACTTATTAGTTCGAATTAAGGAAGCCCTTAATTCGAACTAACTAAAGCCTAGTGTAGCCATGGCTTTAGTTAGTTCGAATTAAGCCTCCTTAATTCAAACTAACTTGCCAGTGTAGACATAGCCCAGGAGACATGCAATCACATAGAATCTCAGCTTTCTTAGAAAAAGTTTCTATCTCTGGTGGTTATGGGGAAAAGTGATCTGAATGTACTCCAATGGCTCAATAGACAAAGAAAAAGAACCTCAGTTAAAAAAAATGGCATGATTTTTAAACCACTCCCATGAATTGTGAGGTCTGACTCATGGATTTTTATGAACTCTTGGGTTTGCCAACACTGAAAATGTGGCTCTTAACTTGTAGCACATTAATTTAAGCAGGCATATTCCCCAAATATACATTCACAGGAATATTGAGTGTTTAATGCAATACATTCCTGGCTGAGAAAGCAGTTTCACTTACAACATGTGAAGGACTATTTGTCTGGAGGTAAGAAAGGCCATTATCACGAAAAACTTCTTCTGTCTCAGATTCTTTCACAAATCCCCATGGTGAAATAGACTCTTCATTGATAATTTTGTGGGGGAAATGGGGATGAGTGTCTTAAGTGAAAGAGAGTCTCGGGGGCACCATGTCCTAGAGAGTATTCAGGCAAGGGAGCATGGAGTGACCACAATATTAAAATGAAAAGCAGGTGCTGTTATTGAGTCAATTTCTCTTATAGTGTCAAGATTCCATTAACTAGTTTAATTTTTAGTGCGCTAGGAATATTGACACTTTCATACAATGCTTTTCAATGTTCTATCCTTTCATCAGTTCACTCTAACTGCAGGCTCCATCAGGGAGTGATAATGAAACAAATAATATTGTAACTGCTGAAAAAAACCTGTCAAAGCATACCCTACTATGGGAAGAGAAAATTCCAAATACTTGCATGTTTCTCTCATACTGAAAGTTTTTAAATTGACGCTCAGACTTTTGCACAGGAAATGGAATATTAGTCGCTTATGTGTGGCACAAAGAAGAAGAAAACTGCACTGATACTATCTTTTCCTTCACAAAACCCCTCCTTAAATTGCACTTCCTTTTATGATACCTACACAACACTGCCAGCTGACAACTGGTAGTCCAGGGCAAATTTATAAGAAAATGTGCTGATATTTTCATCTCTCCCCCACATGCTACCTAGCTGGCAGTATTGTGGGAGGCACCAAAACAGTTTGTTTTGGTTCACCAGAAATTCCACAATGTCAACATTTAAATTCCAGTGTGGAATTAAATAAAATAAGGACAACTCAGAATTTTCTGCAAAACAGAAATTCCCTTTTCTGGCCAGCTCAAATTATAAATAACAAATCATTTTTAAAAATCAGTTTAAAAATGGCACCAGAGAAGCTGCACTTTGCATTTCCAAGAGTCACACAGCATAGGAAATCTAAACCCTCAAGGATCAAAGTGTATCTTCATTCCAAGATCTCTCCCCTGATGTTGTTATCACTTACAAGGAAGGCAGTATTGTAAGTGCAGGGTATGATGGACAGTTTACTGTGTCTTGCACTCTAGCTGAGGTGCGTGATTTTTCTGAAGCAATGATGACTGGATCAAATGCATTCTGGCAGACGCTTTCAAAATCAGAACCCCTTTCACTCAGTAAATGACCATAAAAAGGCTTCGAAGACTATAATAAAAAGTTATTTAAATTATGTTCAAAACAGAAGTATCTGAAAAGTCAATGTAACATTTTTACATGATTGGCTTGTATGGTGACAATAGTGAAAAATGCAAAGTGTTGGTGTTATGAGAAGTGGTTGGTCTAATGCTATAGCAAGCGTAGTTGGAGAGTAGGGGCGGTGCATGGACCAACAGGGAAAGGGAAGGCAGAGAAAGTTAGAACCACAAATACACAGCCTCCTGATTATTCAGTTATTTCTACCAGTTGCTGTAAGACCCTCTAGAGGGCTGAATCCTGATACGTGTTTAGCATCCACAATTCCCAACAAATTCAATGGGCCACATCTTTACCCTGCTTTATGAGGAAATAGGAAGCACTTGCTAAAGAAGAAACCTACATTAGTGGGACTGATCTGGCTGCCCCAGAAGAGGGGCTAAGGCTGCTCAGCAGCAGCTCTGCTGGCATATATGACTAAAGGGTCTGGTGATAGTCATTGCTGACTTTTCTGGGGAGAGGATGGGGATAAGTATCCACAGAGCACCTCAGTGGCCACTGGTGATTGGTGGCTCCACTCTCCCACTCTTAAAGGATCACAATTTAGCCCAAGGGGTGTTTGCGAGTGCTCTACAAACAAGGGCTGTGTCTACACTTGGAAATTTAAGTCTACTTTAGATAAGTCAAATTAATGAGTCTACACTTAAATTTTAGATCGACTTTGGGGGGAACTTACAAAGTCGACCTAGAGTGTCCACACTGGAGGCCTAGGTCAACTTCTAGGGGCTAGGGGGACCTAGGGCAGGTCCACGGGGGAAGGGGGGCACCCCTTGGCCAGTGCCAGGGGGCTCAGCCTTTGCCCCATTGTACATAGGTACAATGGGGCAAAGGGGGACAGGGACCCTGGCAGGGCATAGGGGCAGGGTGGGCATGGCTTTCCCCTGCCTTGTGAAGGGGCATGCCAGGCTCCCCCTGGGCCCCCCCCCCCCCCGGCAGGGAGGGCACTGGTGTAGTCCTGGGGTAGCCCTAAGTCGACTTAGGGCTAACCCACGTCTACACTGGCTTAAGTCAACTCTAGGGAGTCGACTTAAGCCCTAAGTCGAATTAAAACTAGGTGTAATAAAGTCGACTTAATTTTCATTAGGTCGTCTTTATTTTCCTTAAGTCGACTTAAGCAAGCTGCTTAAGTTGACTTAAGGAAACTGTAGTGTAGACACAGCGTAAATTAAGTCGACTTAAGCAAGCTTAAGTCGACTTAATTTACAAGTGTAGATGCAGCCAAGGAGTCCTCTGGCACTTTTAAGGACTAACAAATTTATTTATCGCATGAGCTTTTGTGGGAGAAAATTCCACTTCGTCAGATGCTAGAAGATGGAGAAGTAAAGCTGAATGGGAGGAAAATAAATGCAGGGAAGCGTAAGTCATAGGATCAGGTCAAACTGATACAGCAAATTAATGCAGATATTTAGATTCAAACAGTGGAGAACAGCATATAGGAGGGAGGTGAGGGAAAAAGGAAAGCAAAATTACCTGTTGTAATGGGGGGAAAAAACATAGTCTCTCTCCAACCCTAAGTTGACAGTGTCAAATCTGCATAAGAATTCCAATTCTGCAGTTTCTCTTATGAAGCTTTGATTTGTTATCCATTTGCCTGAGTACGGCTATTAACAGATCAGTAATGGAGTGATCAGGAAGATTGAAGTGTTCTCCTATTGGTTTTTTAATGTTATTTCTGATGTCATATTTGTGTCCATGTATTCTTTTGTGCAGAGACTGTCTTGTTTGTCCAAAGTATAAGGCAGTATGTGTGCGGGGGTGGGGTGCATTTCTGGCACATGATGGCATAAATCACACTGGTGGATGAGCAGGTGAATGAGCTCTTGATAGAGTAGCTGGCTTGATTAGGTCCTATGATGAGTGTTCAACAATTCTCATGAATAAGCAATTAACAGGGGCAGCCTTAGGGTTTCTGGGGCCTGTGCAAAAGTCAAGGATGGGGCCCCCCACACCCTATCCTTGACTTTTTCCCCCTAGCTCTGCTATGGGCTCCCAACCTCCCTACCAGGGTCCCAGCCCCACCATCAGCTGCCACAGCCAGCATCGCCGGGGCTTTCTGGCCCCACCATGGTCCCCACCCCTCCCTCTGCCAGGTACCCAACCCCACCGCCCCCCTAGCCCCACCACGGACTTTCACTATAAGACGTGTTTTCCAATCGTTTAATAATTCTTATGGCTCTTTGCTGAATGTCTCCAATTCAAAACATCCTTCCTGAAGGGTGCACAACAATTTGACATAGCATTCCAGTAACAGAAGTATACACAAATCTAGATGAGCTGTCAAATGGCCAAAGGGGAATAATTTCATTGTTATTACTGAATTTTAATTCCAAAACATAAAAAAGGTGATAGATTACTTTGAAACAGGAAATAAGTGAATCAATTTCTTCAATAGCCAAATGCTAAAATAATTATAAATATATAAACAATTATAAAAAGAGCTATTTGTAGAAATGGTCCTGCTTCAAATGAAGGAGAGGAATGAAATTACTTTAATTCTCTAGCTCTAACAGAAGGAAAACAAACCAGACACTATGAAAATGTCTGCAGTGAATAAGATGGAGGAAAAATGATGACATATAAGATATTAAACAGTGAAGTTAACAAAATGCCCTGAAATTGGCAAAAGAGAAGTGAAGAGATAAAAGGGGTAGCAATCTCATCATTACAATGGTACATATTGTTTATGCCAACGGCAAAGAGTGTGGAGGGGCATAAAAAAAGCACAACATCAACATGATATATGAGAAACTGCTGGAAAGCAGAAGAAACAAGATGAGTGACAATGTCTGCCAAGATAGCAGCGCAGCAGTGTTTTGGAAGAGTAATGGTACCTCACCGATCATAAAAGGATATTGTATATCCTGCAGACGGATTCATTAGGCAGTTGTGTATGAATGCATGCAAACAAACAAGAGAAAAATCATCACCTTCAAGAAATGTATATCATTAGGTGTGGGCATCTTTCCAAACCAAGTTGCAACCTCTTTGGGAAGTTATGAGCATGCGATATAGCTGTAGATGATATTTGATGGGACACATGCTTAGAGAGATGTATATAGAAGCCTAGCAGTAGTAAAAAGAAGGAAAATCCATAGAAGCCTATACAAAAAGATATAGTAGTTATGTCTCATAATAGAATGCAATCAAAATGTTTTGAGCACAATTTATTAAATTAATAAGAAAAGTGATTGAAGCATCTGATCACTACCAT
>ML685764.1:18809974-19023230 GCA_007922175.1 Pelusios castaneus
ATAGTGTAATGGCAGATTCCTCTTCTTCAAATGTTCTTTTACTGTAAGAAAGATGTTAATCAATTTACTACATACAGTATGTTGTATTCCAAAATTAACTTCCAATATAGCAAAGTTAAATAATGTAATTGCATACATTAATATAGTTTACAGAAAGATAGATTTCTTCCTTTAGTACATATTTAAGTCATAGACTGATAATTTTCTACATTAAAATTGTATTGCATATATTTGTGATGTCTTTTTCTAATTATTACTAGGGTTGACATCATAGATGTAGAGGCTACATATCAATAAGGGTGAAGAATGCAAAAAATCCTTTGGGTACTCTAGGGGTCCAGTCTATTAATAGCTTTCTTGAATATTACAATGAATGTTTGTTCTAAATTAGTAATATAATTTCTCCTAAGCATCTACCCCATCCCTTTGTACCACGTCATCTTAGTATACAGATTATCTACAGCAAATGAAAAATAAAGTGAGAATCAAAGAACATTAGTCACATTTGGAGTCTAACATCTGGTGTCATGGAATAGTTTTGGGATCCTATGCCATGGTAGCTGTGAAAGCCAAAAATGAAATCTTCCACTGTATTGTCTGTGAAGTCCCACCTGGTGGAAATGTTCTAAATGGTGGACAGTTTGGTTGATCTGGATCTTTTGTTGTCATAGGCAGAGTCAATATTTTCTCACTGTTCAGAATTCCAGTGAATCCTGCTGAGCACCGGCTTCAAGCCCCCCCTACATTAGTTGAAATGACTTTCACTAATTATTTTTCTGTTTCTTCTTTCCTTCTTTTTTCCTTATAATGTTTTACTCATTTGTACTGTTCGTTGCCCATAATAAATAAGATCAATCAGATTCTGGATAAATCATCTGACTGCTATGAGAGGAGAACTTTTCTGGAAAAATATCAAACCCAGTGTCTTTCCTAAATGGATGTTGCCTAGTTTTTCTCATGAAGATTCTTTGAGATTTTCAGACTACAGCCTTCTGTGAGATTGATGCATTCTCTCTGCCTTGCTAGTAAAAGTGAACAGAGGTGTAGAGACTACTGTTCGATGACATTGTTAATGTCTCCTCATGGAAGGACCAGGTTCTGGCTTCATTCAGATGAGTGCTTTCCCAGCTCTTGTTCAGGAAACCATCTCTTGATACTGACAGTTTTGTACATTATTGTCCTGTATATAATCTTCTACTGTTTGGGGGAAAGAAAAAAGGGGGGGGGCTATTAAGAAGCCTGTGCAAAAGTAATACTGATGCCATGTGTCTACAGTCCTCTGATTTTCTTCTCCCCTGTCAATCTAGTCAGAGGCCTAAATACGGCAATAAGGCTACCCTGGTGATCTCTGCCTAGTGATGAACAAAGACAATGATCCCTGTTGAACTGTACGCAGCTTTTAATGCCATTGATCAGAAACATTGTGAACCCGTTTTACTCTAGTACATTACTACTACTACAGTTTCATTTTTTGAGTGGAACCTAGTCTTTCCTTTGGGAGATTGTTAATCTGATATATTTGATCTCCTATGATGTTCTGTATTATCCCTTTTGTTTAATACGTGAGTAAAGGCACTAGGGCTATGTCTGCATTTGTTAATTTAAGTCGACTTAGCATATCTACACTCAAAAATTAAGTTGACTTAAAGGGGACCCTGCCAAATCGACATAGAGCGTCCACACTGGATGCCTAAGTCGACCTGTAGGGACTAGGTGGACCTGCGACTGCTCCACGGTGGCAGGGGGGGAACCCCTTGCCAAGTGCCAGGGGGCTCAGCATTTGCCCCATTGTATCTGGGTACAATGGGGGCTGAGCAGGAGAGGGACACTGGCAGGGCATAGGAGCAGGTTGGGCAGGGCTCTGTCCTGCCCTGTGGGGGGGGGCATGCAAGGCTCTTCCTGTGCCAGCCACCCTGGCAGGGAGGGCAGTAGGGGAGCCCTGAAGCCCTTTAAGTCGACTTAAAGTTGATTTAGGGCTAATCTGCATCTCTACTGGCTTAAATCGACTTAATAAAGTCGACTTAAGCACTAGTTCAAATTAAAATGAGGTGTTATTAATTCGAACTAACTTTTCCTTAATTCAATTTAAGGAGCAGTTTAAGTCAACTTAAGGAAAATGTAGTGTAGACGCAGATTAAATTAAGTTGATTTAAGCAAGTTTAAGTCGACTTAATTTGTAAGTGTAGGCGCACCCTAGGTGATGAAGGGCAGGTCTACACTGCTTGCCCTTTACAGTGGCAGTTGAAATGAGATACACAAGTGACTTAAAATAACCTGCATACCTCACTTTGGAATGCCTAACTGCTGGCTTGTCCACCATGGTGAGTCGAAGGGAGGGGGGATGTTCCGGGATCGAACTTCCTGATCAGCTAAGTGAGTCTTCACAGATCCAAGCAGTCGATCAGGAAATTCGAACTGATGGCAGCAAATTTTCCACCGTCAGTGAAGACCTGCCCTAAGTTAGACTGAGCCTATATGCCATCAATGATTCCAATGGCACTCGACTATATCACTGACCTTCATCTGATCTAGATGGTGTTTCTTTGCTTTACCATTGTCTGATCAAGACAGAAGTTTGGAAGGAAACATTCTAACTGAAGCTCAATACATATAAGATGGAACTAATTAATGCTGGTGAGTCAGGAGAAGCATCCAGACAAGAGGGAAACTGAGTATCTTGCTTTTCAGTTAAGAGGTCTGTCAGAATATTGTTAAATATGAGTCACAGTCTGGAATTAATGGGATCCTCAGCTGTTCCTGGATTCTCTGTAGCAGCGGTAGCCAGGAGTGCGTTTCCCAGTTTCACTCTGCTTACGTGTTTTTACCTTACTTCTTGCCTGTGGATCTCATCGCTGCTATCGCAGTTTCATTACCTCCAATCTGGATTTGAGGAATGGGATTCCTCTGTAGACCACACAGAGACTTCAGCTATGGCATAGTAATGTGTCTTGAGTGGATTTTTTTGTACATGGAGTATTTAAGACATGTTGTCTGTAGAGGTGCACAAGAGTTACCAATTTGTTTCTGCATGCAATACAAAGTACTGTTGTCTCCCTGTGCACCATTTTAGTAATTGTGGTCAGCTGGGACTTTCTCACTAACTAGTCCACAGGGTTGAAGCTCTAGGGAACAGGAGGCAAGGAAGTTAATGGGGGAGCTCTCTGCTCTGGAATTAGCTTCATTTATAGCAAAGTCTGAGTTTGTTAACCACCAAACCAAAATGTATTGTAGGACTTGCCTATCCACTGGAGCTTTCCATGAGAAGGTGATAATGGTAGTGAGTTTCCTTTGTGAGTTGAGAAGTTCTGTTTTTGAGGTGACCATTGACAATTTTATCTCCTGTGTTTTAATGGTGCTGTGAAAGCAGTCAGGCTAATAATATCCACACATATCATCATCATGATCATCATCAGATATATACATAATGCTATAATAAACCATTCCAATAAATATCCATTAAATAATATAAGTGCACACTTAATCTATTACACATTTTCTGAAGGCTAATTCCAGTGAGTTGTTGTAACATCTCAGGTGCTAATCAGAGTCTAGCTATTGTTTTGTTATTGATTTCAATGAAATGAATGAGCCCTTCAATAGCTAAATAATAAATATCCAAGAAGGATTTTTGAAGACTTTAGTAGCATACGTTACTGGTTCTGTGCCAGCATTTACACTCTGATTCTGCTACCTTTATTCATCCATTTTGTTACCAAATCGGGGGTGTGGGGGAGAGAGAAATTAGGAAAGTAACCTAAGGTCCCATATCTCCACCCAGAGCCTGTGGGCCTTAACTTCCTCACAACAAGTCCAATATTATTTAAAGGACCCCTCCAGCTTTGCCCTCTCCAGCTTCCTTCATCTGGGGGACCCACCAAGGAAACCAGTGAAATAGATTTAAACAAACAACAAAAGCATTTATTAATAAAACAGCACAAGACCAGAGACCAGGGGCCTAAAGCCCAGGAACCCAAGGTGTAAATGCAGTAATGGGATGTATGGACAAATTAACATTTAAATTTAACATTTAAAGGTTTCTCTCACTTATGCCCTCTATGCATACAAAAGTGAGGATGGACACACAAGGATGGAGTAGGTGAAATCAGGAACAGGATTCAGGACCAGAACAAGTGACCAGATGATCAGGAATGGGTGCAGTGGACAGGTAAGCTCTCAGATGTCTTCTTACTTGATCCCAAGCTACGGAAAATATGGGTTGTCACCTGGACAGACAGCATCTCTCATGCATTACTTTGTGTCTTTTATACTAATTGTCCCAGTCAATTTGATAATCCTGTTTTCCCACTTTTGCACTCATTGCCCTGGTTATGCACACGTTACCATGATATTGTGCACACAACACTACAACTTATGCACACAGCACAGTGGTTATGTGCACATCCTTCAAGGACTGTGCACACAGCCCTTGAAGTTCAGCTGTCCCATGCCCAGGCCTAAGTCTCTAAATACGAGGATAAAAATAAAAGGAAGCCAATTGAAATTGGAGGTCAACCAGGCTTTATACCATAGATGAGTCCCAAAACTGCTAAAATTGGATAACAATTTCAGTGGGAATTCAAATGTGTGAGAGGAGAGAATCAACTGATCTGGGGCCAGGTATTTTTTGAGTATTTAATCTCCTAAAGATGCAGATAGGCACCCAGTCTTTCTCCACATGCAGAGCTAGAATTTTAATTTTCTCTCTCAGTGGAGGCCATGTTTGATGCAGAATAAGATTGAGAATATCAGCTTTCCTTTTAAAAAACATTGTAAGGCAGAGAGAGTCAAAGCAGATTTATACATGTTCACTTAATTACAACTATCTAGCTTTCTATATATATTAAAAGATGGATTAATCATTGGTTAAGTTAGCGATTAACACAATATAGTAGTTTCCTTACAGTGACTGAAATTTCTCATTATGAATCTCTTCTAATGAGAAAACTACTGTTTTTCAGTCCTATCTTAACCTATTATCTAGATGGTGGATTCCTGATTGTGTATGAATGTGTTTTTAATATGTTATTCCTCTTTATTGCATTTAAGATGCCTATCTTTTGTAATATATTCCTGCCTTTAATTAGATGCAACAATTAAAGGCTCTGGTTTTTATTACACTACATTTTGCCCTTAAAGTTTTCACTGTGCCACCATCAAAATCATTCAGGTCCACAAATCATGAAGCCTGTACCCATTGCCTTTAATAATCCATTAATTGTACTTTCCCTACTAATCTGAGTCTTTCATGGTTCACAATGCTGCACAGCACCTGGATGTTTTGTTATACACAGACAGTGATTATTTAAGACAATAAATGAATTAGATGACTCCAGTGCATCCTATGTCTGTGACACAGGGGGGATAGATTAAATGAAGCAGCCCTTCCACTTTGCCAAAGGAATTTGTTCCTAAAATAACCAAATTAGGCATTCTAATAAACAGTAATATAAAGGCAAGCAAATTTATAAGAGCTACTTTTGAGCATGTGTGATGTTCACATTAGAACATTGAACTTCGAAATCAATGAGAGGAAGGCCATTATTAGGAAAGGAATGGGTTCTGGGCTAGATCCCTTCCATGTGGCTCTCTTAAGGTTTTTTCATTTCAAATCACTAAATAGTTCCATTTTCACACCTGATCTTTCTAGCAAATGGGGTATCTAAAGTTAAAATGTAAACGCACCATGTGCAGTTGTTTCAAATATACCTTTGAGAAAGACAATTGCTTGAAGCCTGTGTCCCTCACCCCTCCCCCAGCAATCATTTATTATAAAGGGGTTTTATGATACAAATTTGATAATCTCCCATACACATTGGCACTGTTCTAATTGGAGTTGTAAGCCCATAAAATTCAAGCCCTTTGTTTTCATGAAGGCCACAAGGTTTTAAAAGATACCATTGTACCGCCTAAAACCCATAAAATTGTCAGTGGGGACTGATTAAACAGTCCTGAATCGAAACAGTGCGGATTTTGTCTAGGTCCTTTTCAAAACTAACAATGCTCTTTTCAACTCCCAAGACAAAAGGAGGTTTAAGGAGCGATTCTCTGGGAGATTCTTCTAAGATAACCCCATCCATATGGAAGACAAGGTGGCCAGCAGCTGAGACAAAAAAAGAAAGGGGGGGAGTGGAGGGCAGAGGAAGGGGGGGGAAGGGGGGGAAACAGGTGACAAGACAGGGCCATCCTATTGCTCCATCCAGGACACAAGAGCCCTTCTGCACTGCACTCTGCACCTCACTACCACACACTTCTTAAATTCACCACCCGCACTCATTTCCTCTCTCCGGGCTGGGCCCGCAGCTGCGTCTTTAGGCTTCCAGATGTTTACTCGATGTGTCTTTTCAGGGTCTTCCAGATGATCCAACCACCTCTGACGATGCTATAGAAAGGGTGGTGTTAGCTACCCAATTCAGAAGGAGAGTGAGTGTGTGTGTGTGGGGGGGGAGAGAATGTGCCAGGGTAGTTTTGGACATCAGAAAATAAATCCCCTTCATCCAAATCCTGCTACCGAGAGTAAACGCACCCCTCTCTTAGACTAGTCGAAGTCGATGTTTTAGCCCCATTAGACTGGAGTGGAATTAGATCCCTATAGGGTGCATCACCTGGAGTTTCTTAGGCATCTTTTGCTTTGCTGCAAATGTAACAGCTAGCAGCCTCAGAGCATTCAGATGGGCGTTTTGGAGGGCTACCGACTCAGAGCGAAAGCAGTTGCAGCGGGGTCGTTTCTGCAAACATTTGCAGGCACATCTAACGTTAAATCGGTCAAACGATTTTCGTTATGTGTGACGGTCATTTCAATGGGCATTTAGCTTAAAGGCTGCTGGGTCCTGGCTCTCTTGTCTGCTAATGCTTGCGGAAAAAAGAGGAACGAGTGAGTGAAGTAATGCTGGTAAATCACGCCGCATCCCATTGCTTGAATAGTAGTAACAGTGTAAATAAGATATCCCTTAGCATTTACTACGGGCTTGACTTTATTGTAAGCAAAATTCAGTGGGAGGAAAGTGAGCAATTGTTTTCAAATATGGGGGCCGGGGATTTCCTCTAACCCGTCCTTTTCTACTTAGAAAAATGACATTTCCCCTAGTGTATCAACGCTGATTCTTTTCAAATTAAGAGTTACCTATTTCAACTATCCACCAACCGTGCAACGAGGGGGGGGGGGTTAAAGGTTTAATGAAGCCACAGTTAACCATTTTAACTTCTCTCACGGGTTTTAGGGGAAGCTGTTGGGTAGTGTCCACTCTGCAGCGATCCTCATTAAACCTGTGTTCATTATATGTATCTTGCTCCCTCAGATGTGTCTATATATTGTCCCACGCCACATACATGCGTCCCATCCTGGGCTAGAGCCAAGCTCCTGTTGAGGCAAGGGGGAGTTTTGTCTGTATGGAAACAAACATACTGATTGATATATGTTCTGTGTTACACATGAAATATATCTTCGGGTATATTTCAGGAATCTTTCCCGAGACTTGACTGGGCAGCTTGCCTGCGTTTTAAATGAATACATTCAGTGGCATCATGCCATGTAGATGTTACAATAAGATGGCCTTAAAAGCCATTTTCAAAGTTGTGTTTAGCAAAATAAAATGAAGCCTAGGTGATGCGCAGTTATTTTTAGTCATGCTTTCCCATTAAAAGTGTAACAAATATAAGATGAGCAGAAAGGCTAAGTTTGAAAATTCGTTTGAAATCCTGAGCCCCGGTGGAGCCTGTTTAAAAAAAAAAAAAAGATGGAGACAAATGAAAACGTCTGTGCAAATGAGAGTGAAGTGGAAAACATCAATTCTGCAGCTGGAGACAGAGAAGTGGATTAAAACCTAATCGGGAAATAACTATTTAACACATTAAAGCAACAGAAGATCCCACTAAACTTGAAAAATCATAGCCCCCAGGCCAATGTAAACTAGGCTAATTTAAAGTCCCATATACTAACTGCCCGGGGTTTAAAGTTCGGTGTTTGTAACAGACTTTGCGTTTCACTGGAGCCTAATGACAGAAATTTTATGGAGCACAGTTAAGAGCCTCTTCATCACATACACATTAAGCTAAGGGGGAGATCAAGTTTTCAAAAAGACACTTGTCCTGGCGGGTTTGATTTGCCAACAAATCGGTTTATTAGTCACTGGAAGAATAATCTATTTGAAAATAAACTATTTTCGGTACAAACCACTATTTTTAAACAAATAACCTTTCGCCATGAAAGCGGAGTGGTGTCGGCTTTAAAAATAGAATCATTTCCCCATCCTCCCTCTCTCCCCGCTGCGCCCATAGGGAAACAAAACGCAGCCCTGGCTTCTCAAGGTGGTTTAATAAGATCAGACCCCCCTCACGTTGCGCTCCAGATCCAGGCTGCGTTGATGCGGATCCCCCCGCAGTTTCATCTGGTGTGGGAGCCTGGGGCAGCGAATTCACTTGACTCCTGGCCCCTTGATCGGGAAAGTCAGGCGGCATCACCAGTTCCAAGAGACTAGGGCCGGGTGCGCTAAGTGCTGGTAAGCAGGGAAGATGCTCAGGGCGGCGGCGGAGCCGGGCTGGAAGGGCTGGTACCCCTGGATTGTGAGAGCAGTTTGTGGGTTGTAGCCCGGCTTGTCCTGGGCGGCGGCGCAGCTCTGGCACGGTTTGCCATCCCGGACTAGCACAGGCACCACGACTCTCCGGAGCAGCGGCGGCTGGCTGAGTTCGGTGCCGCAGGCCCCCTCGCTTTTGGCCCTTTTCATTTTGTACCGGTGGTTCTGGAACCAGATCTTTACTTGGGTGGGGGTGAGGCTGAGCAAATGGGCCAGCTGCTCCCGCTCCGGGGCCGAGAGGTACCTCTGCTGCCGGAACCGGCGCTCCAGCTCCAGGGTCTGTGCCTTGGAGAAGAGAACTCGCCTCTTTTTCTTTTTCTCGGCGTCCGAGCCGCGGGGCGGGTGCGATCTTTGGGTGGAATCGGGTAAACTGGTTTCTGGACCGCTCTCGTCCGAAGCTGGGGACCATGAGAACAAGGGCAGGGTTAGAGGGAGACCACCGAGCTGCCGCCGCCAGGACCTCCAGCCCCACCAATCCGAGGGAGAAAGGATGCTGGTGTGAGCCAGGTGTTCACGGGCCATTCTGATCCGAATCGCTTTGGACCTTGAGAGCCAGCGTTATTTAAAAGCCCGGAAGAATTCGAATAGAAAACGAGTTCCAGAGGGGGAGCCGTGTTAGTCTAGGTCAGCCTAACAAACAAGGAGTCCTGTGGCACTTTTAAAGACTAACACATTTATTTATCGCCATGAGCTTTCGTGATGAAGTGCGATTTTCTCCCACGAAAGCTCATGCCATAAATAAATGTGCTAGTCTTTAAAAGTGCCACAGGACTCCTTGGTTGAATCGAAAACGAGAGATTCTATTTCAAAGCCCCATTTTGCAACCTAAAAGGCAGGATTTCCGAGTGTGATCGCTACATGGGCGAGAGGGAACCTCTGTATGGCTGCAGGATCTAAACCCTGCGGGGTTGAATAGTGTGTGTGGTGGGCCCTAAGATTAGATGTGAGCTAAACATCTAGCCTGGCTCTTTCATCGGGTTTTGTTCCTGTATCTTTTTTCTTCTGCAGCCGCTGTGTTAATAAAGCCAGATGCCTGTTTCGGGGCGAGGCGTTAAATTGGTGGTGCGGCTCCCCTCCACCATCTCTAAGGGGAAGAAATACCCGCGCCGTGGAGGAAAGGCCTATTTGGACACGGACCGGCATTGTGTTACGCGCCACAGTGTTTCCGTTTTGGACGGGTGCGTGGATCGAAGCGCAGGGCACCCCAGTATCAGATAGCAGATTGAATTGCAACGCTGAAAGCGAAGGCCAGGTCTGAGCAACTCGAAAGCCACTAGTGTGTGTGTGTTTGTGTAGGTGCACCTGCAAGCAGATCCAGCCTTAAGTCTAATGATCTCGATGTACCTCTCGAGAGCGAGAGGCAGCTCTCTCCCCTTTGGGGGGTGGCAGGCTTTTCCTGCTGTTTTATTGCGGGGATGCAGGGCCCTGCCAGCAATCCAGCCTGGCTCCTGGCTCGGCCCCAGGGAAAGGGGCTTTTGAAGCTCGCTCCATACTCACACAGATAGTGGCTCCACTCTCCGTAGGGCGAGCTGGCGTACTTCTCCGACGGGTGGCGGTCCGCCTCCGGCCTCCTGCCGTGAGCATCCGGCTCCGGTAAATCCAAAAGGCTCCGGACCGTGAAACTGACCCTGCCCGCTGTGGCCATGGTGGACTCGGCCGCCTTTGCTACGAAAGAAAGGGGCCAGGCGCCGCGGGAGCCAGGAGCTCAAGGGGATGCGCTTCCCATCCCAGCCCGAGCAAAGATTAGTGTCGTTTACCGAGGTGCCCTGTTTATATAAACAGCCCTCCCCGCACACACTGCCTGCCTTCAATCGTCCCTGTCTGCGGGATGCTAAGTACCTGAATTAGTCAAGGGCTCCAGCCCTAGTGGGAGTAGGTGTAGCCCCCGCGGAATAACCCCTTCCCTCCCAAAGACAGCAGGAAACAGTGACATGTTCTGTCTGATCAGCCCAAAGTGGGGCCAGATAATGGGAATTGTGAGCGGTGAATAACATCTTGGGTGGCATGCGGTGATCAACAACCCCCCCACCCCCATCCACCGCCACCCCTGCTACTCGCAGACAAAGTCAGTCCTCCGGGGGACAGCCACCAAGCCTGGGAGCCCCCTTCCCCACCAGCAGCAGGGGATTGATTCCTTATTTGGTTTATGCCTCGGGTGTGCTGGCCTCTGCCTCGCTGCCCCGTCCCTGCCCCGCTGGTTATCCCCAGGGAGGCGTTTGCACACCTCTGGCCGCTTCTTTCCACTGGGGAAACGTGCCTGCCCCTCCCGGTAAGGGTCAGGGCTAGGAAACACCTGCCCTCAGGTTAGGGGACAGCCGGGTAAACAGAGGGGAGAGCAAACCTGCCCTGAGCCTTAGAAACAGCCGCCTTAGAAAGCGATGGGCTGTTCTTAGCGCCAGGCTGCACCTCGGGGCTCTCAAGCCAGCCGTGCAAGGGGCTGAAATCACCGCGGCTGGAAAGCGAGCGAGCCTGTACTGCGGTGTGGGGCTTGCTCCGGATCAATACCTTCCCCAGTCGCAGGCGCCAAGGCTGGGTCCGACCCGCAGCCGGGCGAGGCCCTGAAACGCGGCGCTTTCAGCTGCCCGGGCGATTCTCCGTGGTGGGGGACGTTTTGGGCACGGGAGGGCTTTTCCTTGCCCTCCATCCTGCCAGGGCGAAGTCAAGGAGAGTTTTTCAGTCGACCTCAATGGGGATCGGCCTTGAAAAGGCTTCAGTGTATTTAATCGGTGCGAGGAGGAAAATGTATCCTTTTAGCAGAGACATTCCCTTAGCCGCCCCGTCCGCTTTATTGTCTGACTTTGTACAAGCGCCAGAGGGGGGAATCGGGTCAGCAAAACAGACGCAGAGTCCGGGGGCACGTCTCAAGACTAACACGTTGATACAGAAATAATATTTCTAAATATTTGTGTATCCAGGTGCCACAGGACTCCTAGTTCGTTTTGTACAAGGCAGGACCTTAATGGAGACGCTAGCTACTTCAAAAAACGATTTCCACGTGTTCAATATCGAGAGTTTTTAATTGCAGGATCCTGCCATACATAATCGATGGTCACCACTTGTGACCTGGTTTCATGGGCTCAGCTCCCTGGCTCCGGTTTGAAATCGGGCGGGTTAGTTCCCTCTATTGCAATAGAATTAAATCAAGTTCACACCCCAGCAAGAGCAACTCGAAGTGAATGGGACTTTCCTATCGGTCTCCCTGCCTCCGGCTTTTATCGGCACCAGATCTCCATCCGTCCTCGCTGCCTCAGGGTCTGGAAGCCCCAGTTGAACAGAGGAAATGGCCCTTTCTAAAAGGCGACACCCAACTTTCCCAAGCACAACTTCCTTCCCAAGTACAAACAAACCAGCCAGTTTGGCAAGATGGGGGGGGGGGCGTTCCATGTTATGCCTACGAAATATACACTAGACCACAGACTGTTTGAATCTGCCTCTTGTATTGTTTCCAGGGATCCTGTCCAAATACACCGCAAACACCTCTTGTGCGTAGATTATGTTTAACCCCGCCGTGGCTGGCTTCTGGAAAGGGTTACACTGGAGAGGGGAAAATGTAAACAGAGCCAGAATGGCAACGCAACAGACAGGTTTCTATCTGCCAGATTTGGGGCTAGATGAACCCGGCCCAAGGCTCCATTTGGCCAACTTCCTGCATATTTCTGGGGGACCGGACAGGCTCCCTATAAAAGATTCCCAGGCCATGATTATTGGAGCCACCTATCAAGCGTGCCTGCTGACAGTAGCTGTCTTCCCTCTTCATAGATCAGCCTCCCAAACGTCCTGGGTGGTCGGACGGAGGGGAACACAAATACATGCCAACTGCTAGCCTGTGAACAAAGGGGAAATGTAGCCCTATGTCCTGGACCTGTCGGAAGCATTTGTTCCAGTCAAGATTTTGCATTTGTTCAGATCGGGAATAATAGGTGATTGACGCCTCCTCACAATGTTCTTTAACTCCCCGGGATAAATCGGAGCTTGTTTCTTGTTGTCATGGTTTTCAATAGGGTTCAATGGGATTTGAACCACTATCGACTCTGCTTTACGTCTACGGCAGCCTCGGCCATACAAATTTATTAGTTATGTCTTTTTAAATGAGATTAAATTGAAACGACTCGCTTCCCTTTGGGGAACAACTCGTGCATTCATCGAGAGGCGGCCCTGTACCTCGTAATCATTTTTAATCCCAGCAGAGAGGTATGGGGGGGATAATTCGGATTCTATTGTGGCGCTGCATAGCCGCCTGGAAGTTTGTAACGGATCCGGAGCCCTCTTCAAACGGGCAATGAGATTATCACAAAAACAGATTCAGTGTGTCCGGCCCTGGCTCATCCAGGCATCGCTAGTTGAGGCAATATGTTGGAGCCGCAAAGGCCCCTAAAATAAAAGACACCGAAAAGTGCTTATTAATATCTTGAGCCCGAAGGCAAACATATCCTTAGGGCGCTGGGTGGGGGGTTGGAGTTCATGGAAGGATACGTTTCTACTGCAGTCAAGGTGGCTCCGAAGTGAAGTTTGCCAAGCACACTCTAAAGAAAGTGTAAGAAACTCTGCAAGGGAAAAAAGTCAGGAGGGGAGAAAGAAAGTCTCTACTTCAGTGACCTCTCTTAGCCTTTTAATCTATTTAACATCCTAAGCCCACACTGATGTGTAGAAATAAGTAAATGGTACTCTTCACCCTTAAGAGCTCTTCAGCATCAAATATTTGCTCTTACGCTTAGAGTTTTTCTCCACTAGCTCAAGAAACGTTCTCCTTCTAACAGCTGAACTAGCTAAATATACCTAAGCGTCGCTAGCGTTGGAGAACAGCTGGGTTCAAAGGAAAAAGTACTAATTCAAGTGGATTGTTTTGACTGGGATCCACTTGGATCCAGTTTAAATTCTGCGACGCTTTTCCTTTAGGTTGAATGACTCCTGGCTCAGATTTTCACCTACAACAGGTTTGCTACGATCATTTAAAGGCCTGGGAAACATTCATTGAGTTCTTGATGGCTGCAGGTGTAAGGTCTTGGTGAGACTGAATTCTTCGATAAAGATGTGTTGTATCCAAGAGTCACTTTCAAATTCAGACGTGGGGCTCTTCCAGAAGAGACCCAGGTTGAACACTGCCTAATACTCCGAATAATTATTGAGTAGAAGAAACAAGTGACTTTGTTTATAGATAATATTAATAAAGACACTTAACTGTAAAGTTTGTTGCACTACTAAATCCCAGGTCTGTGTAGCAATAATTTGCATAACTATCCATTTTGGGTGCCCCATATAGACAGAAAATATTATATAATCTTATCACATAACCAGAAGGTAGGTTTTATATTTCTATTTCTTTCAGTAGGTGCACACACACGCTGTCTATACAGACATGCCTCTGTGTACAGGCATGTGTCTGCACACTCTGTGTATGGGTACTTAAAAACATACATGTTCTCTGCAGAATCGGTGTCTAATTTATTTCTTAGAGTCCAGGTAAAGAGCCCAATCCTGTTCCCATTGAAATCCATGCCAAAATTTGCATCGACTCCAATACCAGTGGCATCAGTTTGAAACTTCTTATAGTTTGAAGGGATTCCTCAAGTCTTCTCTCAGGCTTCATGAAAAAGTATTTGCATTTTGAGCTATCTGAGCAGTCATTTCACGTAAAACCATGCCACCCATTTGGTAGAATCGTACATATATGTCAATTACAATAATGTTTCTTTGGGTGATTTTCCTTTGTATTCTTTGTTCTTATTTGCATTGTTCATTTATTTCACTGGTATGGTTTCTTGTGGGTCAGTAAGCATCTTCCTTTACTTAAGTATCGAACTTTTTAAAAATAATTAGAGCTGGATGCAATCTGAGAAGATTTAGGAACATCCACAGTAAATTCCATGACAAATGTGTCACAACTAAATGAAAGCTCTGCATCCTATTATTGCTATCTCAATCTGGATTAAATTGAAGGGGATTTCCTTTCGGAATATGCATTCTGAATTTTAAAATGTTTGAGGGTAAACCAGTGTCTTCCAGCTACGGGACGGACTGTATTTGGAAAGAGACAACATTATAGATTTCTTCTAGTCAATTTGATCGAGTGCTGACAATTTGTTTGTTTGTTTACTCAGCTTAAAATAAAAAGTCATGAAAAATCTAACAAAAAAATTTTAAAATATGCTTTTACTCCGTTTTGTAAGGAGAACAATGATGATTTCTTCAAAACCATAAAAAAAACAAAACCAACCAGAAACCAAGTGGAGCACTGAAAAACAGAGCCAGCCTGGTGAAGGGAGACACCCATTTATACTGTTGTGTAAGGTTTGTGCAGAGACGAAATAGCTCAGCGGCATCTATGCTGCATTCAGTCAATCTGCATTGACTTTCCTAGGAGTTCTGGTGGGTAAGGAATGCAGGATCAGGTGCCTGTCAACTGCTAAAAAAAGAGAGATGATATTTATATACTCTCTCACACACATACACTTTTCTTCTCTGTTTCAGTGGCAAGTAAGGTTAGCACTGGGCGTGACTAGGCACCTAACTTACAAACTTGCAAGGCCATGTTAAAAATTATTCACACCACCTGAGAAAATATGGGAGGCTTTTCTTTTTTGAATGAAGCCATTTATTTTGCTCAGTGAAGTATTGCGAAGCAGACTGAGTAAATCAATGCATCTGGGGTGTTGGAATGGCCATTTTTCTAAAGCAGGTGGTTGTGTCTCCACTTCTGACAAAAATAAAAATGTTATTTTGGTTCTGACTGAAATAGTCACATTGTTAATTATGATATTCTGGTGCAGTCCTCACTCAGGCAGAAAAGGGAAATCTGACAAGAAACGCTCCTCTTGTGAGGTTTCCAGTCAATTTTATGACCAAATAAATTAGCATCATTTAGAGAAAGTTTGGTTAGGCATCTAGAGAAAGAACTTAATTTTATGAGGTCCAGTCCCAATGGTCCACTCCCATGTTCTGAGAGCTATACCCTAGGGTTCTTTTTGCAGGGAAGTTCTATGGCCTGTGATACACAAAGGGTCAGACTAGATGATCTTAATGGTCCCTTCTAGCCTTGGACTCCAGAAACACAGTGCTATATTTGGGAGTGCTACACTGCCAGAGACGCTTTCATTGAGACAAGATGATAAGCCACTTCTACTTCCTCTCAACTTGGCTATGTCTACACTGGCAAGTTAGTTTGAATTAAGGAGGCTTAATTCGAACTAACTAAAGCCATGGTTACACTATGCTTTAGTTAATTCGAATTAAGGGCTTCCTTAATTCGAACTAATAAGTTCGAATAGGGTATTCGAACTAAGGGGTTAATTCAAACTAACTAGTTCGAATTAACCAATGCGGCCATGTTAATTCAAACTAATTTCTTAGTTCGAACTAACCGGCCATTGAAATGAATGGGGATCACTAATTCGAACTAAGCAAGTGCTTGCTTAGTTCGAACTAACGTTCCAATGTGGCCATGCTAGTTCAAATTAAGCTAATTCAAACTAACTAAAATTAGTTCCAATTAGTTAGTTCAAACTAATTAATTCGAACTAATTTTAGTAAGTGTAGACATAGCCCTTGAGTGAGTTAAAGGGCCCACGGCTAATATTTTTAGTAACAGAAACTAGTAGTTGGACTCAACATTCCCTTTATTAGTAGTACATTAATTATTAATTAGTTCGTTTAATTTATTTGTAGCGTGGCAGTACCAATAGACCCCCCCCCAAATGAGATCATGATTCCACTGCATTAGGCGCTGTATGCATACACAGAAAAGGACAGCCTCTGCCCCCAAAGAATTGACAGTTTACATAGATAAGAATTTGACAGATGGGGAGCTGGGGCATGCAAAAGTTGTGATTTGCTTAATATAATGAAGGAAGTCTGTAGCAGCTACACACACACACACACACACACACACACACACACACACACACACACACACGGTATGTTCTTGAGTGTGTATTGGCTGCTCCCTTTGCTTGTACAGTCCATTGTTATTGCTATTCAGCTCTTTACTGAGGTGCTTTAGGAAACTTTGAAGGAATCCCAGCCCCATTGAAGTCAATGGGAATTTTGTCATTGATTTTAAGGGAGCCAGGATTTCACCCCTTCAGCATGAAAGGTGCTGTATGAAAACAAATTATATTTCACTTTGTTGTCCTCTTTCTGTGAATCTCCTTCATTTCAAATATCTTTCCTGTTTCTGCTACCTCTGAACTAGCCTTCTCTCTTAGCAGCTAAATCACTTCCCATCTTTAAATCTTACCTTAAACTCCCATGTGTCTCTTTGTCTTGCTTGATACTCTCTGTGGAGTGTTTAGTGGTAAGGATGCTCTTACATATAGTGTACAATAGATGATAGGAGCCATTTATATCCAGTGTGTTTTATATTTGACTGTCTTTTTTTTCCCCAGAGAATAATGGTATTTTATTGTCATTCCCCCATTTCCTTAGAAGGTTTTTCTTTTTCCTTTTCATGCTCTCCTTTTATTTAAAAAAAAAAATCTACACACACACACACACACACACACTTGTTGAATTCAACACATTCAAAAAAAGTAAAAAAAAAAAAAAACCCCGAACAAACAAACCCCAAACTAAGGTATCTTCCTTTGATGGTGAATATTGAAGGCTCTTATTTATATTTACTTTATCCTCCTACATGCATGTCCTATCTACACATTTAAAGGCCTCCTTTTGGCCTGCTGATCGCGTGTGGGGGAAAAAATCAGACGACAACTACATGCAGAAAGACAGTTTGCCTCTGTGCTCACATTTGTTCTTGTAACTCATAACTTCCTATTTAGAATCTGCTACTGCATTGAAATCAATGGGACTTCTCTTGAGTGAGCGAGGGCTGAAGATTGCTTGATACTCTCTTTTCATTTGCTTTCTGCTGAATCTGCAACATTGACTAGGGGGAATGATTTTGCAAACTGAAGGTAAGAAGGGACAAATCTTCCCCGCCTTCCTCCCTCTGTGCACATGGAAGACCCTGAACAGAAGTGAACTGGTACAGTTCCTCTGTGCAGAGAGGGAGATGGTGAGAATATGAGCAGGGCTTCTTGCCTCTCTGAGGCCCATTCCCTCAGCATCCAGGGCATGATGGTAGACGGATGGAACATGCATGATGTGGTCAACATGCACTCCTTTGGAGAGTGGGGAGTGGCAGCTATCGAGAATACTTTAGTCCTGATGCTGCAGTAGCAGATGCAGAATGGCTCCACTGCCATGGTCTGGAAAAAATATTTTCTCAGCACCCCAAAGCCTTCTCCCTGACCAAGTCCCATTAATACTGTGCTCAGACCTATTTGGCTGGCTGTACAGAGAATTCTAGATCTGATTCTAAATAGGGCGAAGGATCTCAAGGGTAAGTTGAGCTATAATTACAACTGTTGCAGCATGAGTATTCTGGGACCCTCTTTCCCTGGCATTGTTCCCAAAGAAGTGGGAGCTTAATGCAGACTAGCGATCCATGAGTATGAAGAATACTTACTAGCTCTCTTGGTAGCCCTGAATATTGCAGAAGGGGCATGTCTTGGAAGCGGTTTGGGGCACAATCATCGCTTCTCCTCCTCCAGCAGGGGGGAATCAGAAGGCTAAGAATTTGGGAGAAGAATCAGGCCAGCTATGCCTTCTTCTGCCCTAATGATGATGCCAGCCTCTGCTGCTCTAGAAGGCTGTGTCAAAAGGTGGCCTGATGTACAAGGGTAAAATCCACTGAACTCCCACGCCATGCCTGAAAAGTGTTGAGCTGTTCAGAACGCAAAGAACTCTTATTTTCTGTCTGTGGAAAGACTGAGTTAAGCCTGCATAGGCTGAGTAAGGACTTGAGGGTTTGGCTTCTATTGGGACAATTTCATTAAGTGTTTCTTTGGGGGAAATGTCATAGTGTGCCTTGGAAGAAAACGGAAGAACCCAAGCTTTCAAAATGATACATTTTGTGTTCTTTTGATTTGATTTCTAAGATTTTGAGCTTTGGGGTTCACATTTTCAGGCTTTTCTCACCACAAGTGCTAGAAAGTTGCTCATTTGTAAAATGAAACCTGAGATTCTCATGTAACTAATGACTGGGAACTCTGCTGGGGCATTCAGAAAAACATCAACTGTTGCAAGATGCATGGTAAAATCATGAGAGTAGAATGAAATCGGTGAGGACTGTGCTCAGTTCAATAAGGCAAACATGAACCAAATCCCTTAATTACATTATGAAGATATTAGTTGTTTGCTAGTGAATTGACATTTATTTTTTCCTATTGCACTATACATTACATTGGTGACCACTTACATTGAATTTGGGTGTAGTGAAACTCCACTTATGCTGGAATACGATCCCCCCTACCCTCCTGACTTTTCAATGCATCGCATCGTGCAGATTTGAAGTCTAATTATGTGATGCATTCCTGACAGGGAGCCTCTGTTTGGGGCAAAGTTACATGTGAAAAGTAGAACTATAAAAGACCCCAGTGTATATTAATCTTCACTAGGTGCTTCAGAGCAGGACACGTACTTTAGATTTTTTTCCCCTCTAAATTTTATTTCACAGAATTTTAACAAACACAGAATCCTGTTCTTTAGTTCTGATAATATTTTGCACATGCTGCAAGCCTGCTGTTGTCTTCTGGAGGAAAAGCCAGACTTTGATCTCAAGGTTCTCAGATTACAGTTTCATCTGGACATTCAGCGGTATGATATGGCTAAACATTGAAGAACATTTCTATGTTATAGTAGAAGATACTAGGCAGTAAAATGGTATTAATGGCTGCTAGTTTAAAAAGTAGGGAAGGAGGTGTTTGGTGAGCCTAAAAATCAATTCCCTAATTGGAAGATTTGATTCTTAGACAGTAGCTGAAAAAGATGTTTTCATAAAAGGTAAATTTTAGAATTGTGATCACTGGGTCTAATTCTGCTGTCATTTACTGGAGTAAATTAGAAGTAACACCACTGACAACAGTGGCTACCAGCACAAGTTGTTCTTAGAAGCTTCCCTGATAAATAACAGCATCCTTAATTGTGTAATGAAATACCACCTTAAGTATTAATGTCTGTAGGGACACTACAGCAGAAACAAACACCTAACCAACAAAGCTCTCCTTTTCACTTGTTATATAGCTGGGGCAAACCAGAATCTTGTATCCATATGATCCTCTACAGCTCTGGAGTTCAAATAGACCTGAATTTTATGACTTGGACCCAGCTCTATTTTTAACATTCTTGTTTTGTCCTTAGAAATTCAAGTTCTTAAGTTGGATGCTGAGCATTTAGTGTAGTGTAAGATGCTCAGCGTTTACTGTGGTGTATTTTTATATTTAATGTACTATAAAACTAAGTAACAAATGACACTGACCAAATTATGCATATTTGTTTGAGGTATATTATTTATCATATTGCTTAGTTTAAAATATTTTATCTCACAGTGAGTATTTTATATTCCTTTACTTTTTCTGTATCTCAGGTCTCCCCAGAGACACCCTATGCCTTTCCTTTCTCTCCTTTTACTCCTGCAGATTTCTGCTTCCCTCCTCTTTCCACTCCAAAACTTTTAAAATTTAAATCTCCATTTTGGTCATTTTCTTATGGAAACAGCAGGTGCTGAACAAGATCAACGGCTCAACCCTGCCCTCTGAGAAGTTACTAGAAGGTTGTATGGATGTAAAGAACAGTTTTAAAATCCTAATATAGGTTTCTCTGTATTATAAACAGAGCAGTCAAAACAAAACTAAAAAAGACCACATCTTTTATGGTGTTATAGTCAAAGGCTGGGAGGTCAATCCATTATATATTTTGAGAGCTGAAATGTTACATACAGTTTAAGAAAGAGAGACTATTTAGATTTATTTTGATCATTTTAAAGTCAGTGTGTTCAGCTACTTTTAATTGTCAAGAGTGTAAACTGTCTGAAAGTTATCCTTTCAAATGTCACTTGCGCTTGAATTCCTGAAACACAGCCTCCCTACCAGGAAGAAAAGTTGCGGGATCCAGAGGCACAGGTCTAAGTTCTAATGTTCTCTGCCACTGACTTATAGTGCAGCTTTGAGCAACTCATGGCACAAACCTGCCTACCTCATGTGGACATTGTGAGAATTCATTAGCTAACATTTGTACATTGCTTTATGTAAAATGCTGCAAAATGCTAAATAAGTATTAAAATAACATTTGTGTGGGCAGGTGGGTCATAATGGACTAAAGGCTTGATCCTGCACCACTTCAGTGGGAAAAGGGTTTAAGCCTAATGCTTTTGTGTACTTTTAAAAGCAATTTAAATGGCCACTGTTCCTAATGCAGAAAAGCTATGACATATACAGTAATAACTTCCACATGAACTTTTAAAATTAAAGGCTGGGTACCTGTGAATATAATATTATGTGGCAACTTTAAAGGTGTCCCTGTAGGTGATCATATCAGTGATTCAAGGATGACTGAAGTTTGTCATAGAGCTTTCAGTCAAGAAGTAAAATGATTAAGAAAAGGAAATAAAATACAAAAAGTATATGATTTTTAAATAACATTTATTCTAATTTGTGTTAACATGAAGAACTACACAGGACATGAAAAGTCAGCTTTTCTCTGATAGGCCTGACAACTGCATTTCACTACAGTATATCTCCAATTGCAGATCAAAACAATTGTTCAGCTCATTAACTCACAGTGAATTAATTTGTGATTAACATTCATGCATGTACTCTGTACCATATTTTCTAAAGCATTTTCTTTATTCTTGGACTTTGGAGCACATTTTGCATTGACTTACAGCTATGAAATCCTACTAGCTTCACTGGGGAGGAGCAAGTGGGCAACGCGACTGAATTTTTTATCTTTGGAGGTGTAAAACAATCCCCAAATTTAGGCCTGACCCTTCTCATGTTGACATGAATGGCAAACCTGCTATTAATGATCAGTCCTAAATAAATAAATAAGCTGATTGGATAGAAGGATGAGGAGTGGGAAGAAAACACACTTAACAATTAAAAGCAAATAAGTGGATATTGACCCTCCCTACTACTGCCTTCCTTTGCAACTCTGTGTATTGAACTCAGTAAATTAGCATCCTAGCTATTGCACATCTGCTGTGTTATTTAGGAATTTAATAAGCTCATCCCATGTAGCTCTAAACTCAGATGACTCATCCTCTAGACCAGGGGTCAGCAACAGCGGCTCCGAGAGCCGCATGCGGCTCTTTGACTGCCCCCTTGTGGCTCCCTGGCAATCCCCTCCAGGGAGCCAGGTGTGCAGTGGCTCCCGAGTTCTGGCCACAACTCCCAGGCCCCCTTGGATCTGAGTCAAGCCTCTCCCCACACCTCTTCTCTTCTCCAGCCCGACCCGCGCCTCCCCCCCCTCCAATCTGACCCCGTCTCTCCCCTCCTCCAGCCCGATCCGCGCCTCTTCCCTCCTCCAGCCCGATCCGCGCCTCTCCCCTTCTCCAGCCTGACCCTCCACACTATGTTCCCTGTAAGCTCCATGGGTACGTGGCCACGCAGCAGCTGTCGCACCCCCGTGCAGCTTAGGGGGACCCCCGAGCAGCCCGGCAGCCCCCGCCGTCCCCCGAGCCGGGGCTGTCCTGTGGCTTGCTCGTTTGCGTGCTTGCTTTCTTTCCTTCTTTCTCCCTTCTCCCTCCCTTCTGGTGGCTGGGCTTCGGGGCTGTCCTGTGGCTGACTGGCTGGCTGGCTTGCTTGCTTGCTTTCCAGAGGCTGGGCTGCGGGGCTGTCCTGTGGCTTTCTTTCTTTCTTTCTTTCTTTCTTTCTTTCTTTCTTTCTTTCTTTCTTTCCGGCAGCTGGGCTGCAGGGCTGTCCTGTGGCTTGCTTGCTTTTTCTTTCTTTCTTTGCTTGCTTCTTTCCTTCTTCTTTCTTTGCTTCCTTCCTTTTTTCCTGCTTTCTCTTCCTTCCTTCTTCTCTCTTTGCTTCCTTCCTTTTTTCTCTTCCTTCCTTCCTTCTCTCTTCGCTTCTTTCCTTTTTTCTCTTCCTTCATTCCTTCTCTCTTCACTTCCTTCCTTTTTTCTTTTTTCTCTTCCTTCCTTCCTTCTCTGTGCTTCCTTCCTTCCTTTTTTCTTTTTTCTCTTCCTTCCTTCTCTCTTTGCTTCCTTTCTTTCTTCCTTTCTCCTTTCCTTCCTTATTTCTTTTTTTCCTTCCTTCCTTCCTTTCCTTCTCCACCTTCCTTTCTTTCTCTTTCTCTTTCTCTTCCTTCTTCCTTTCCTTCCACCATTGAAATGTTTATATTTAAATTGTTTATTAACATCATTAAACATCATTTTTTGTTGTTAAAAATCAATATGCATCTCTGTTCTATTATTCAGTTTCTTAACCAGGAGGTTACCCATTGCGGCTCTCAAAACACCTGGTTATTGAAGGAATTTTTTTAAATGGCTGTTTTTATCTTTTGGGTTGCTGACCCCTGCTCTAGCTAATTGTTTTGTATGCTGCCATCCCTGCTAAATTCAAATTTCTGTCCTTGTATTTATTAGCTTTTCCCATCTTCTTAGTAATAATCTTTTTGCACTTCACAAGGCAATTGCTACCCACTTAAAAACAAACAAACAAACAAACAAACAAACAAAACCCTGTAGTTGTTTCTTCTCTTAATATCAAGTTAACAAACTTCAATGCTGTAAAGGTTCACACTTATACTCCGAAAGTCAGGAAAGCTAGGGTTAGGCTCTTTCATTCATGCCTTTCATCTTATTTAATAGATGAATCTAAGAATTCCATGATCTTATGTATCATATTGCAATGCCTATAAATAATGACATGAATGAGGAAGAGCATCGGACTCATTTCCAGTAGAATAAAATAAAACGTTATTGCAGATTTCTGTTGCTAAATGAAAGCTGAGATGACTGAAACATTTATTGGGAATGTTTCTGAGAGGGGGAATGTTTCCCTGTGGCTATATTCTCTTACTATGACTTTTATTTATTTTTGTATGCTTTTAATGATTGATCTTTGTGGAATTATTTTTATCTGATGGAATTTGTTCCAGTAGATGGATACTGAACCATTTTCCTTTGTTAGATATGTCGCAGGAGTCTTTCTAAAATGGAATTTTCTGCTCTTTAGCCAAACTGTCGATAAACAGTGCAGGTAAGCTTTTACAGACATCTTTTTCTTGCAGATCACCAAGCGTGTCTCCAGAACTTAAAGAATAATTTAAAAAATAGCAATCAATCATTTAAAATGGTAACTCCTTTCCTATAAATAGACTGGCTTCTGATAGACTGAAGTGCCAGCATTTTGATTTAGCAGCATATAAAGTTAAATGTCTTATGTAGGGTTGACCATTTACTATTTCATTTGATGTAGTATTTTATCCTTGTTCTGAAAAGAGTGACTGTTTGATGTATTTTTCAAAAGAGTTGCCTGGTAAAGCCTTTCTGATTTTAGGTCTATAGCATATTTACATTAGGGTAGAAAATTGTCTGTCTGTATCTTCTTTGACTGATTGTTTTGCAAATGGAAAACAAAAATAAAATGAAAGGGAAAAGTACTTAACTTTTTTTAATGCCTTATCATGTAGATGCATTTCAAAATGCTTTGCAGCAAAGATAAAAAAATTTAAAAGTCAAACAGTTCATCCTTCAACATTCATAATTATTTGCAACCAGCTAACGGTCAATGAAAACAAATGTTTTGAGTTTAGACTTTAAACCCAGGGAAGGTAGTAACAGTGTTAATGTCAATAGGCAATGAGCTCCACGTCTACAATAGCTGAAAGAGCGACCACCCAAAGTGACACATTTTGGTATTGAGGATGCACAGAGACCTGTATCAGTTGACCTCAGCCTGTGACCAAAAGAGGAAAGAGTTACTAACTCAGAAAGGTAACTTGGGCTCTGGTAGTGAATGCCTTTGTAAATCAGCATAAGCACCTTATAACTAATGCAAAACTTTCTCGGTAACCAAGTGTGACTGGGATGGGATTGTTGGGGGCTTCACATGATCAAACCTCCTAGTAGCAACCAGAATCCCAGCTGCTCTATTAATACAGTACCTTTTGTAACCAATTTTGGCATGTCAGTACATACTGCAACACTCACTTTAAACATTAATGTATTGTATTGTATCGACTCCAACAGCAAGAGTTAAAATATGGATAACATATGGATAAAAATAGAGGGGGAAATCATATTTATATATTGCCATTAGGACAGTGAGACAAAACTGGATCTTGAGCTTCTTTGGCATGTAAAAACCCTTTGTGCAGCTGAACAATCCTCAGAAGCTTTTCCCAACTCTAAACAGGTGTTCTTGGAATGCTGGGAAAAATGTTTATTCACTTAATTTATGTCACAGTTTATTGTGTTTTTTGGTCCCTCGGAGAGTTTTAATTTGTTTGTATGTGGCAGCTGTATTGCAGCTGCAACCACAATATCCTCTGTCTTTCCTTAGTCAACAGCAGCTCTTTCTAACGTGTCCTGTGCTGCCTTGAGCAATTCATTATGTTCTCCAAGCATTGAGGAAAAGCTTTTATTTCACTTAATTAATGTATGTGCTTGAAGCAGTTCAGTTCTAGCTCTGGTTGCCTCTTTTTGACCCTCCCAAGCACTTTTTTTCACTTGTATGATACCATTACAGCATCACTTCACTTCTTCTTCTAATCCCTAGAGTTCTTAGAGATCCAGAATTCCCCTATTATTAGCATGTGAATCGCAGAGTTACATTTTGGGTACCTCATCTAAGAAAAAGGAGATCAGTCTCATCACTGCTTTGGTTTTAAACTTGGTGCAATTTTATTGAAATCAATGGCATTAGATTAGTGTAAAATCAGAGTAACTCAGCAGTGAATCAGGCCTAGGATTTTTAGTGAATATTATCCAAGGTAAGCATATAAAATCAAGTTCCAGTGAGAGTAACAATCTTGGGGTTCATTAAATAACAAACCAGTGAACAAGACAGGAACAAAACTTGAATGAAACAAACTTGAGAGCTTCTATGGTGAATGCCGTACACAGCAATGTGATGCTCTTTACCCCTGCCTCCAGCACACATCTCCAAATCCCCATGTTTATAACACTATCCTTTATGAGGGAGCATTTCCAAACTATAATCTTCTATAAACATCTCTACAACTTCCCTCTTAAAGAAAACAAATTAACTCTTATATAAACAGCTAATAACAAGCATTAAATTTTGAACCTATGTGATACATGTCCATAAACCCAATGTGTCAGCTACCTAGAGAGGAGCAGTTACCTGCACATTCTCAGTGAGTCCTTACCACTCACTTTCCTCAATTACCCCTTCTCCAGGAAGGTTAGCAAGTCTCCATATAAGGTACCTTGTTAAGTCGACTTAGAGAGTTCACACTGAAAACACCAGTCGACTGCCAGCGTCCACACTGACAGGTGCTAGGTCGACGGAGGAGTGGTGCATTGTGGGTAGCTGTCCCACATTGCACCAGGGCTTGGAGGCCAATTAGGTCAACTTAAGGGCATTCCCCATCCACACTGGCTTAAGTCGACTTAATAAGATCAACTTGAGCGTTAAGTCAACCTTCAGAGGTGGTGTTATTAAGTCGACCTAAAGAAGCGCATAAGTCGACTTAATAAGCGCCCAATGTGGACGCAGTGGTCTTTAGGTCGACTTAACCATCCTTAAGTCGACCTAAGGCTACAGTGTGGATGTACCCTATGCGTCTTTAAGGACGTTTAATCTCCTGCTCTGATCGCGGTAACAGTCTTTGCTTAGAGTCTGAGTTGTTTTCTTGTTTCTTGAGAGTTTCTCCTTTGTATGTTGATGATAAAGGATCAGTGGCTATGTCTACACTTGGAAATTTAAGTCAAATTAGTGAGTCTACACTTAAATTTTAAGTCGACTTTGGGGACAACTTACAAAGTCGACCTAGAGCATCCACACTGGATGCTTAGGTCGACTTCTAGGGGCTAGGGGGACCTAGGGCAGGTCCATGGGGGCAGGGGGCACCCCTTGCCCAGTGCCAGGGGGCTCAGCCTTTGCCCCATTGTACATAGATACAATGAGGCAAAGGGGGTCAGGGACCATGGCAGGGCATAGGGGCAGGGTGCACAGGGCTCTACCCTGCCCTGTGGGGGGGCATGCCAGGCTCTCCCTGTGCCCCCCCCAGCAGGGAGGGCACTGGTGCAGTCCTGGGGTAGCCCTAAGTCGACTTAGGGCTACCCCACATCTACACTGGCTGAAGTCGACTCTAGGGAGTCAACTTAAGCCCTAAGTCGAATTAAAACTAAGTGTAATAAAGTCGACTTAATTTTCATTAAGGCGACTTTATTTTCCTTAAGTCGACTTAAGCAAGTTGAGGTGGTAGAATCTCCATCTTTGGAGATTTTTAAGGCCCGGTTAGACAGGACCCTGGCTGGGATGATTTAGTGGGAGTGGTCCTGCTTTTTAGCAGGGGGTTGGACTAGATGACCTCGTGAGGTCTCTTCCAACCCTATTATTCTATGATTCTATGATTCTAAGTCGACTTAAGGAAACTGTAGTGTAGACGCAGGGTAAATTAAGTCGACTTAAGCAAGCTTAAGTCGACTTAATTTACAAGTGTAGACGCAGCCAGTGTGAGGGAAAATGCTTGAGTCCACATCTACTATCAGGGCAGTGCAACTTTCTGGGATTACTCATAGATCCCTTTGCTTACATCAAAATGAGTCCCCTTGGTCTGTCTATATTACATAAGTCCTTGGACCCAGCTGTTCTTTAATGGTACCTCTTTGGCCCCAAATATTAGAGGTATGAGTCCTCAGGCACATTGTATCACATGTTAAGAGATGGGAGATCACGGACCCTTCTGTCAAAATAGTAGTTCTGCTTCCACTTCTGATTTTCTTTCATCTTCACTATGGTTTCATTGTTATGAGATTTCAGCAAGTTATCAGTAATTGGTAAATTAGATCTGATCCTTCTTCCCATTAACAGCTGAGATGGAGAAAAGACATTCTTGAGGGGTGTACGTCAGTAAATCAGTAATGCTTTGTACAAATCACCCCCACTATCAAAAATCTTTTTCATAAGGTTCTTTCCTGTCTGTATAGACCTTTCCACATGTGCATTTCATTGGGGGTAATTTGGACTTCATGTTTTGTAATGAAAATCCCATTCTATTTAGTACTGTGCAGTGTGCAAATTTCTGGATACCCAGAATAATAATCTGTGACTATTAAAGAATCCTTTGATTGCCAGGAAAATAAGGCAGTGCGTATCTTCTCATAACATCTTTGTGGAACTGGATGAGGTTTTAATGGCTCAGCCTCTGCCTGTTGGCATGACTCATATTTCAAGCATGAAAAGCAGCTTTTTACCACATTAGTGATGTCACAATTGATCCGCAGCCAATACAGCACCTTTCGTGCTCTTTGCTTGCACTTCTCAATTTCTAAATCACCCTTGTGGACCTTCTGTAGCATTTCTTTCTGGAGGCTCATTAGAATTACAACTTTACTGCCCTTGAAAATCTCCCCATGTACCATAGTAAGTTCATGTCTGCAGTTCCAAAGGTCTTTAATACTTGGACAGCAATTGCTTATTTCTTCAGGCTACCCTTTAATGATCAGTTCTTTAAGGATTCCCAGTGATTCTTCTTTCTCTATTTCCTCCTTTATTTGTTGCAGTTTCCTGTTAGCTGTGGGAATTGACTTTACAATCAAATCTATCTAGATTCGCATTCGAGAGTCTTCTCTGGTTTTGTGGAAGCCACTGCTCTGGAAAGTGCATCTGCCGTGAGCACAAATTTACTGGGTGTGTAGGTCACAACCAAATCACACTTTGGCAGATTTATAATCATTCTTTGAATCCTTAAGGTACAATCATTTAGCAGTTTGCTTCATAACACTATCATAACACAGGGGCTTGTGGTCCATTTCAATTTCTACTTGGCTGTCCATAAATATACTCATTGACTCTCATAGGTAAACAATATTCCTAAAAGCTCCTTCTTGATCTGTGCATAACTGGTTTCTGCCTCAGTCAGTATTTTGGATCCATACGCCAGTCATTGCCAACAATCTTCATGCTTTTGCAAAACCACCGCACCAAACCTAAACTGTGAAATATCTGCTGAAATTTTAATAGTGGTGGATAAAATGGTGGATAAAATGTCAATACTGGCTTTTTTATTTTCACTTGTTGCTTTAAACCTTCCCCTGTTTCCTCCTGTTCAGCACCCTAACTCCATTTTTATTCTCCAGGGCTATGTCTACACTTACAAAGTTAAGTCGACTCCATTAAGTCGACTTAACAAGGTCAACTTAAGTCAACTTAAAGTCGAACTTGTTAAGTTGACTTAGAGAGTCTACACTACGCTCTTAAGTTGACTGGGTAGGTCGACGGAGAGCTGCGGCGCCGAAGTGAGCCACGGCTTCAGGGGACAAGAGGTGCCTGGCTCCCGCTCAAGCAGGGAGCTGCAGCTTCCAGGGACAGAAGGGAGCCGCGGCTCCCAGGGAGAAGGGAGCCACAACTACCCTGGGGACAAGGGAACCGCGGCTTCCTTGTCCCCAGCCCTAGCTCGACTTAGGGAATTAAGTCGACTTAGGCCATCCACACCGGCTTTAGGTCAACTTAACAAATTAACTTAGGAGTTAAGTCAACCTAAAGAGTGGCAGTTATTAAGTCGACTTAAGGAAGCGCTTAAGTAGACTTAATGAAAGCCAGGTTTGGACACGGCTTTGTTTAGGTTGACTTAAGCATCCTTAGGTCAATCTAAGTTGCCAGTGTAGACACATGCTAGATGTTTTCTCAAAGCTGTTGTTTTGGTAGAAGTATTAGATATGAATTTTCTAAGATAATTAATCATTCCAAGAAACCACTGGACATCTTTCTTTGATTGGGGATGTGGCAACATTTCAGGGGCTGAAATCTTCCTCTTATCAGGTTTTACACCTTCATTGGAAACAACGGCCCCAACAAAAGTTAGTTCTATAACTCCTAAAACACATTTCTCCCTATTTAATTTGAGGTTTGCAACTCTATTTGCATCCAGGAGTTCCTGAAATTTATGATAGTGCTCTTCTTTCATTAAGCCCCAGATGATGATGCCATCCATTGAAGTGTCAACACCATTAATATGTTGATAGATCATACATATGCTTTTGTGGTACACTTCTGGTGCTGAAGCTATGCTGAAGGGTAAGTATAAGAATCTGTATATTTCAAATGGGGTATCAGATGTGCATAGCTTTGAGCTTTCTTCAATTAATTTTAGCTGCCAAAAACCTGAAGATATATCCAATGTACTGAAATATTGAGCTTTTGAAAACTGACCCATAATCTTGTCTCTGGCTGGTAGTCTGAAACGTTTTCTTTTGACAGTCTTGTCGAGGTCTCTGAGATCTAAACTTATGAATAGCTGATTGTTACTTTTCTCCGCAATGGTTAGGGAATTCATCCATTCCATTGTCTCCTCAATTTTTTGTATTACTTGAATTGCTTCCATCCTTGCAAGCTCAGTCTTGAGTTTATCATGGAGTGCAAATGGCATCTTTCTACATGGATGGATAACTGGAAAGACCTGCTTGTTTATCTAGAGTACCTGTAAGCAACCCAGCCCTTGAAACAGGTCATGGTATTTCCGAAAAAGTGCCTTATAGTCAGGTTCAGTATGATCTTATAGTGAGAACATCCGTTTTACTAGACTGAGTTTCTCACATTCATCCAAGACTAAAATTGGTCTCCCTTCCTTTGGCGCTACAATGAACAGTGTTCTTATGGCCAATGCTAGCAATGAACCTCTACTTCACTGTTATATTTGTTTCAGAATAATCAGTTACTTTTATTTTGGTTGGTCCCAGTTTTGGCCTTTTTTTTTCAGTCTCCCGTAATCTCGTTCAGACAGAATATTAACCTCAGCTCCTGTGTCCAGTTTCAGTGGAATAATTGTTCCATTCATTGTCAGAGGCAGTCTCCAGTCCCCCAGCAGGCTTGCTCGGTCCCAGTACATTTATGAAATGCTCCTCAACCAAATTGCTTTTAAATGAATGCACCTGACTTTTCTGCATTTAGGATCTGCACCATTTTGCAAACTGATAATTTCCCCCACATTTATGACAGAGTTTCCCAAAAGCAACACACTGTTTGGGTCCAGGCCATGATTCACATCATCCACATGACCACCTGTACCCCGTCGCCCCCCTCGCAGTGGTTTTCATGGTTAGTGGTCCACTTTTTGATTTAACCTATTCTGGCTATATTCTGTTTTACTTCGTAGACAAATAAACCCTTCTGGTGAATTCAGTGCTTTCACAGTTTTTGCTGCCCTGCATATTTGGAGAGCTTTTTCTCACATTAGGTCTCTGTCACAGAGCAGTTTCACTCTTAACACATTGTCTTTAATGCCACACATGATTCTATCTCTGTCCAGAAACTCTGTCAGCTCACCAAAGTCACAGGTTTTACTGAGTTGTCTTAATTCTGTGACATATTGCTCTATGGTAGCATCATTTTTTGTATGCATGTAAAACATCTATGTCTCTCAAAGGTTTCATTCCTTTTTGGCATGCAATTTTTCCTCAAATTTAGTTAGTATTTTACTTAACTTCATGCTTTCACCTTCTTCAAACTTAAAGTTGTTATAAATATCCAATGCTTCCTTCCTAACAACATGCAGAAAGACTGATGATTTTACTTTATCATTTTTCTTCTCTGCCCCTATAGGTGCTGTATGCAATTCAAACCTCTCTCTGAATTTTTTCCAGTTCTCTTCAACATTGCCTGACAATTGCAGATTGGATGGAGATTGCAACACATCTATTTTGTGCTCCCCCCCCCCCTTCTTAAGATAGTCAAGCTACTATTGTGCTCACCAAATACATGCAAAAGCCCCTGTCCCTGGTGTTCCATGAGCTTTTCTGGTGCCTCCCTTTGTCTCTGCTTTCAGTTGCAAACATAGGAGTTAACTTCAAAATCACTGCGATTTCCTTCTCATTCAGCACTTCTGACATGATGTAGCCATCTTGAGGTTCATTAAATAACAAACCAATGAATGAGAAAGGAATACAACTTTATTAAAACAAACATGAAAGCTTCTGTGATGGATTTCTGCACACATCCATCTTGTGGTCCCAAGCCCTGCCTCCAGGGCCCAACTTCAAATTCCTGGGTTCGTAATGCTATCCCTTATGAGGGAGCATCTTTGAATTATAATCTTCTACAAACAAACCTCAATGGTAAAATCACTAATCTATTTTAAGATAATAAAATAATCCCATTTACACAAGAAACATACTCTGACTGAAGCAAACCAAAAATTGATATTGATAGTCATCATTATCTCATATTCTTTGAAATAAATGTACTAATTTCTTTTTAAAAAGGAGTAGCAGCAAAAAATAAGAGTGAAGCAAGATTAACCCTATGGAAGAAAATGAGTATTGAATCACAGGGATTTTTTTTTAAGATAAGTCCAGACCGACAACAGTTGTAAATTGGCATAGATCCATTGACTTCAATGAAGTATGTTGATTTTCACTAGCTAAGGATTTGGCTCTAAATTTTTATTCCCTTCTTTACCACCTTCCCATGGCAGGCTTACAGACCATACACCGAGAAAGAAGGCTTGCAGCTCATGACAATGAGCTGAAATGTTGCAGTGCTGGATAAGCATTTTACTGCTCAACAAGGTTAACAATGTGTTCAGCATGCACACATGAGGGAATCTCAAACAAACAGATTTTTAAAAATGGACTATTGCTAAACCTAGGGCAGTAAGGTCCATAACTGCTAGTTGGAAGATAATTGCTTACAAAATATCACTATAAAAATAAATATTGAATTAAACCTCTATGACCATGTTCAGGTAATGTCATGAGAACAGTTTCCATGCTAAGAAAGTGAAGAGTTAAGGCAGAATCTCATTCCATTGTGCCTAGGTATTAGAACTCTAGCGCATAAGAAACTGATGTAACTGATTCCAGAGGGGTAGCCTTGTTAGTCTAGTTCAGCAAAATAAACAAGGGGTGCGTCTACACTTACAAATTAAGTCGACTTAAGGAAATGCAGGTTGAGTTGCTGTTACAGCCTGACCTGACCCTATGTCATACACTTCCCTGCATTTAATTTCCTCCCATTCTGTAAGTTTCCCATCTTCAAAGCGTCTGATGAAGTGGGATCTTCTCCCACAAAAGCTCATGAGATAAATAAATCTGTTAGTCTTTAAAAGTGCCACAGGACTCTGTTTGACTTATAGCGAGGACTTTTCCCCCATAATACTATGTACTATATATGTAAATACCAAGGGTTAGGTACCGTAAGACCGTTATTTCTCCCATAAGAGTAGGTATACAGTAGATATTTACCATGTCCTTAAATCATTTTTCTTTATATAATGTAAACTGTATTTATATATTTTTGAGCAATGACACACACCACAAGACCATTTTTATTGTAAAAAGCATGGATACAGTACAGTACTGTATCGGAGAAACATCAAGACAATTCAAACTTTACAACATTAACGTAATTTCTAACATACTGTAAGCTGTTTTCATTCTTAAGTGATTACACACATGAAAGGAAGATGATGTCTGTCTGAATCATCTTCCATCATCATCTTCCTTTCCAAATGCAAGCAACTGGACATTATACCTAATGGACTGAAGGTAAAGAACCCATTACAATCGACATCCAGACATACACACATGAAAACATTTTTGAACAAAGCATAGACATGTAAACAAAGAATTTTAGACTTAAGAAAAATAATTGAGTGGTTGAGTTTTGCTTGCAGTGGTGGATGATGAGAGAGAGAATTAGTCAGAGGATGAGGGTTGAGATGCAGGTGGAGGAGAATCGTCAACCCCCATCGCATCATTGCGGCTGTCATTAACCACCATTCTAGGAGTCTTAGGCTGCTGACATTTCATCTCTTGAAGGCCAGAGGTTCCTGCTTGTGGTTCTTCCGTGAATGGTTCCAGTTGCGTCTCTTTTGGTTTGAAGAAAGAATCCAAAGTTGTCTGCTTTTTTTGTTTTTGTTTTGTTCTATAGTTTTCTCTGTAGCATGCCAAAGAATCCCTAAGACTTCTTGCCACCTTTGCTGAGCGATCAAGTAGACTGTCATTTTTTTTAAATAATGTTGATAGCACTTTCGACATGCTCAAACATAGTTCTTAGCACCTGAAGAGTGAAGCCGCTTCCACGTTGAGAAGAATCCTCTATATTGCCATCACAAATTTCTTCTTCAAATGTTTGCTGATCCATCTTAGCAAGATCATCATTGCTGAGGGGCAAACCATAAGATTCCAGCACCTCATTAACACCAGCATCGTCTACTTCTTCAAAACCCACTTCCTTTGCTAGTTGCACTATATCAGCAAGATTATGTGATGCATCAAATCCTTCAAAAGAATGCAGTGCAGCAGGATAGACTTTCTTCTATGAACCATTCATTAAGTGGTTTGAGACTTTGTCCCAGCAAAAGCCAATCACTACGGTGGCATCCAAAATATTAAATTTCTTCCAGAACTCCATGACTGTGGGTTTGTCGTTGCCATCAGTTTCAGTAATTAATTTTTGAAATGTCTTCCTTAAATAATATGACTTGAATGTTACAATCACCCCTTGATCCATAGGCTGCATTAGTGACATTGTCCTCAGTGGCATAAAATAACTTTAACGTTTGGACACAAGTGTGCAAAGTTGATGTTATGTGCACTAGCACTGTCCAAGAAAAGAAGAATTGTGAACGTAAGATTATTATCCTTCGAGTATCATTTCATTTCAGGAACAAAATAATCCACGAACCAGTCATGGAAGATCTGCCTTGAGTTGTAATCCAAGACTTACGATGAGATTTCCATATTACAGGAAGGCCGGATTTGACAACATTCTTACATGTTCGTGGATTTTCACCCCTATACACGAGCAGTGGTTTAAGTTTCTTATTGCCAGTAGTGTTGCCACCTAAAAGGAGAGTTAGCTGATCCTTTAAAGCCTTGAAACTGGGAACATTCTTCTCACTAACAGAAATGTAGGTCCACGAAGGCATACGCTACCAATATAGCTCAGTTTCGCCGACATTAAAATCTGGCAAGGATCATAACCACCTTCTTTGATTATTTTCATTACTTTGTCAGGAAAAGTTTCTGCATCATCTATGTCAGCACTGGCTGCCACTCCCTGAATTCTCACATTTTTGAAACTACACCATTTCTGAAAATGGTGAAACCAACCACAAGAAGCCTTGAATAGTATTTCTTTTGCATCATCTTCTTCTCCCAACTCCTTTTTTAGGTCTTCATACAAACTTATGGCTTTCTCCTGAATGAGGACTAAGCTGATTGGAGTGTTTTGATTATGGAGCTCTTCGATCCATAGTGCCAGCTATCTTTTCATTTTCTCCATTATCTCACTCCTTTGCTGTGTTATTTTTAATTCTGAATGCTTTAAAGCATGCTTAGCCTTATTTTCTATTTCAGCAGCATTTTTTTACTATTGTACATACCAATGTCAGCGGCAAATTGAGACCAGGGCCAATGTCCACTGCACGTTCACCTTGTTTACTATGTTTTATCACTTCTAATTTAACATCCAACGTAATACTACTACGTTTATTCTTCAATGCAGGAGCTGCACTTGAGCTTGCACCAACCTTACTACTCATTGTTAAGGGATTGCAAAGATATAACTCGATAAAGTTGAAATAGCAGACAGAGCATCACACCATCACACTGTGAGAGAACACAACAGGACCTAGAAGCGTCGCTGAGCATTCTGGTACAGACTGCTAGCATGGTGGCGGTGCAGGCAGGAAATATAAAATTTGCTGCAGCAACTCGGCAAGTCTCACAACTTAAACGATGTAAGTGCAGGGAATTTTTCATTTGATTCATCAACAATTTCAGAGCGAAACCACATGTAGCAGGGCGACTTATAACAGAGACCCCCTGTACAAGGTTGCCAAAAGGAGTGGCTTTGGGTCAACATTTTCAAACCTGGATGCCTGAAGTTAGGTTCTGATATCCATTATTAGGTTCTGAATTTTTATTTAGGGGCTCACCTATGGTTTTAGGAACCTAAATTTCAGAGCCCAGGTTTGAAAATGTCCATATTAAAAGTAAATTTGTGAAAAGTGGCAATGGGCAATGATACATAAGTGTGCCTAATAAAAGCACAAGAAATTGTAATGGATACTGCAAGTCCAGGGGTGCTGGAACAATTTTTATAGTGGTGGTCCTGAGAACCATTGATCCAAACTGTAAACTCTGTGTATGATGGAAACCAATTCAAGTCAGGGGTTTGCACCCTTAGTTCCAATACCTATATCCAGGTCTGATTCTCATTTACATTAAATCACTGTTGCTATCTTGCTTTTCAAAAATCATGAGCTCACCCCTTTCTCTTCCCTTCCCTCCATCATGAGATTGGTTTAAAAATCATTTGGGTTTTTTTATCTTTTTAAAAAAAACATTATGGGTTCTTTTTATTCACACTCTGATTTTTGAACTTTTAGGGTTCACGTGTGTGATGTTTACAGCTTTTCTTCTGCAACCATAAATGCTAGAAACTCTACTCTTTTTAAAAAATGAGGACTGAGATTCTTAAATAATCTCATGATTCCAATAACTGGGACAGTAATAAATTTGATAAATTTATGAGAGTTGCCACCCTGCTAAGGCCTCTTTATACAGCCAGAGCAAATTCATTTACATCTACTTTAAGGCTCCCTTACTGCTGGGGAGAGGTCTTAGTGTAAATGAGAATCAGGCCTTGTATTTTTCTGAATGTTTAGTTCAGCATCAACAGTAAAGATTGTTTCAGGCAAACTCAGATTAAAAATCTGTGGGGGCAACAGAGATATTTCTGAATTCTGGGGGATCTTGTGAATTCTGGGGCATCTATGGAAGACCAGAATCATCTGTGTGCTTCAGCATTAACATTTTAGGACATCAATAGCCTCTCAACCTCACCCACCAAACTGCCTGGCATGTACCCGGCAAATCTCACAGGATTTTATTGCACTTTTAGAGGCAGCAGACAGAGATTCTCTGCTACTCTTTAAGGCTGTGTCTACACTGGTAAATTAAGTCGATTTAAGCTTGCTTAAGTCGACTTAATTTACCCTGCGTCTACACTACAGTTTCCTTAAGTTGACATAAGGAAAATAAAGTCGACTTAATGAAAATTAAGTCGACTTTATAAAACCTCCTTTCCACTAGACCTAAGGCTTAAGTCGACTCCCTAGAGTCGACTTAAGCCAGTGTAGCCATGGGGTAGCCCTAAGTCGACTTAGGGCTACCCCAGGGCTACACCAATGCCCACCCTGCTGGTGGGGGGGCATAGAGGGAGCCTAGCATGCCCCCCCACAGGGCAGGGCAGAGCCCTGCCCACCCTGCCCCTATGCCCTGCCAGGGTCCCTGTCCCCCTTTGCCCCATTGTACCCAGGTACAATGGGGCAAAGGCTGAGCCCCCTGGCATTGGTCAAGGGGTGCCCTCCTGCCCCCATGGACCTGCCCTAGGTCCCCCTAAGCCCCACAAAGTCGACCTAGGCATCCAGTGTGGACGCTCTAGGTCGACTTTTTAAGTTCCCCTTTAAGTCGACTTTATTTTTAAGTGGAGACACACTAAGTTGACTTAGTTAAAGTCGACTTAAAGTACCCAGTGTAGACATAGCCTAAGAACTGAACCAAGTGGGGGAACCAGAGAATGTGGCATTGCAGAAGCGGCAGTGCATAGCAAGCAGCATCTGCAATAACAGAGGCAGAGGGCTGGCAGCGGCGGCGGAGATAACAATTGCAGCAAGCGGTGAGCAGTGGCAGATAATAGCGAACCAGTTTTTGAAGGGGTGACAGCCGTGGAGCCATTGCTTAACTCCCCCTCCTTTATAGAGGCGGAGCCATGTGAATGTACCATTGAACTCTTGGTCTTCAGTGATTAAGGACAACCAACTGGGAGTGGGAAAGGGGAGTGGCATGTTAAAAGGACATTCATTCATCACACTTTCACATTGCAAAGCAGGAAACTGAGGCACAGAACTCTGCCCAATGTACTGTGGATATGGATGTTGTTATTGTTACACATTTTGTGATGTTTCCCCAAATTAATGTTGGGTTTCCTTTCAATAAAAGCTTTTTGTTTTATTATGCAGTAACTCAGTGCTTTCAAACAAGGAAGTATTGCTTCTTGATACACCTGGGGTAATGCTTAGTTTTCCCGGATGACTGGTTGGGGGCTGGAGCCAGTTCTGTTTTCTGTTGTTAAGAGGAACCCCTAGGAATTGAAACTGGCCCTTGTTGCTGCAGAAACCACTTGGCAGAAGTTTTGGAACATACTGAAAAACCTAAAGCTCACCAGGAATCATCAGCCACATATTTCAAATATACTGTGTAGTGTTACCACCTCACAAATGCAAAAGAAAGGTAAGACATAGGGATCAATGGGTTTTGTACTTTCTGTCCATCCTCTAGTTAGGTATTTTCTAGTAATAGTCAAATATTAGTCAACAAATACAGCCAAACCTGCCTTAGCGACTGCCTCTGAAGAAAGCCCACCTATCACAAGTGACTACTTACAGAGGTCACAGAACATTTTCCCTCTGTAATTTAACTGTGAAGAAACTGTGAAGAGCGCCAACTTGTCACCTCTGACAAGTGCCCACATTTTCTTACTCCCATCCATAAAAACAAAGGTGCAGGAGTAACCTACCTTCCTTACACCTATGTGGTGGTGGCAGCTCTGCCTTCAGAGCTGGACAGCCTGAGAGCAGTGGCTGCCGGCCAAAGGCAGCAAATATTTGAAGAGAGATCACCACTTACAAGCAAACACTTTTGCTAACTCCCATCAGTGGTCGCTGTTACTGTCGGTTTTATTCCAAAGGGGTAGCCGTGCTAGTCTATTGTAGAAAAACAACAGAGTCCTGTGGCACTTTTAAAGACTAACAGATTTATTTCTCCCACGAAAGCTCATGCGATAAATAAATCTGTTAGTCTTTAAAAGTGCCACAGGACTCTGTTGTAGGTTTTATTGTAGTGTATTTGCTGAATTTTGCCACTATTTGCAGAATGCTTTTTATTTTATTTTTTCTGCATTATTTTAGTTTAGTTTAAGCTCTGTAAATTGTGCTGCCAGGAAACATTGCAGGTAAATAGATTCATGCTAACCACAATCTAGTAGCAATTCAGTGAAATGTGGCTCTCTGCCAGGAGTCCAAATGTCAACGTAGCAAAGTGATTTATGAACAGGGTGCGACAAATGATAATAACCAGTGGACAGTAATATATCTAGTTCATTTCTGGAACGAGGACCAAGCGTGCTTTGTTGAAATGTCCTTACTTTTCACACTGGTAGTGTTAGGGTACTGAGATTAACACTGTTAACAGGATGTAAGGGCAGTACCCTATGCCACAAATATAAGTGCTGAGCTGGAGAATGCATTGCTAATGAATTTACTTTTGGACATGGTCTGTAGTCCTCTGAACCATAGTAGATTCATTCAGGCCAACTGTGAATACTGCTTTCCATAAAAATTAGAGCTGATTGGACAATTTCCTGTGGAATTGTTTTCTGTTGGAAAATGCTGATTCCACAAAACAGAAGCATTTCACAGGAAAGCATTGATTCTGTTGACATTCTCAATGAAAAGTTATCAAAATATTTCATTACAATGAGGTCAGAAGTGCTTCACTGATGTTTTATCATTTCAACTTGAATGGAGTAGAATAGAATAGTTGAAGTGACAAAATCAAAATGAAGCCCTTTGATAAGATTGTTTAGATATTTCTGAAAGAAATTTTCAGAATTTTGTTTAAAGGGAAATTCTGAAATTTTGACTTTTTTATTTTGAGGCAGGACACAAGGAAGTGTCAGACTTTCCCATGGGATGGGAATTTAATTTTGACCAGCCCTGGTAAACAGTTTGGTCCACCAAAAGATTGCTCAAATATGCACAGTATGGCTGTTTTCTCCACAAACTGGCCTTGAATTTTGTTATTGGTTATGTCCTCATAGTGACACATGAAAACAAGCTCCTATAAAGTAGCAACACACCCGTCCATGGGTTTATTACTTTGTGCAAACAGTGGTGTAAACACTGGTGAAATTTGTCTTTTTCTGTGGTCACACTCCCTTTGAATATGAAACAACATAGCAGTATGGACTGAAATAGTAAAGTGGTATGAAGTATAAACTATAAATTGGCTTTCAAAGTGCAGCCAGTCAGTGTAGCAGCAGAAATTGAACTTGGCATCTGAAAAGACAGGCTCATTAAGGTAAAGAAAGGTAAAAGGTTATGTGGGACAGTGGCAATAACCACTGCCAGACTGCTGTATAGTACAATTAAGACAGAAAACCAGGCTTGTTCAGCAAAATGAATTTTTAACTTTGGGAGTTCTCAATAATAACAAAAATTATAATCCAGTCACATAAACAAATGAAATGAGCATGCGCTATCATCTTCTAGCTAAATAAAAAGGTAGCTCATAACAATAGACCATAACCTATCTCAGAATCTAGAGAAAAATTTGGTCTGAGTTCATTTCTTGAAACAGGTGGAGAGTTGTGCACAGGTAGGTGAGAAAAGAAGGTGATGTTTTTCTAAAGCTGGTTTGCCCATTTCTAATTTCCTGGTGACATGATTCAGCAGGTTCCTGGAAAAATACAAAATAAAGGGAAATGTTTTGCCATTTTAACTGTAACTCCTGTAAGAGCCATCACTGTTTTAAAATAAATTAGCTTGGATTGATCTTTGGTAGCTTGCTATTCATTTGGAAATATTTCATTTTTCAAAGATACATGATTGAAAAACAAATAATTCTAAAGTGAATCTGAAAATATTTAGCAGATATTTCTAACTATTCATCTTTATTTTCTACTCATAATTTCCACACGGTCTGGAAAATTCTTGCTATTGCTTACAGCACTCTGTCTTTGTGGCCTTTCAAAAGTGCGTTTAACAAAGATACTGTGAAGAATTTCTGCAACTCAGCAGACACGGCTTTGTTTATGACCAAGACTCATGTCAAAGCAAAATGAGATCCAAGGTAGCCAAGGACATGATTGGCCATCCTTAGAAGCAGTTCATGACCTTTGTAAGATGAATCAGTCCAGATGCCAGCCACAAAATGATGAATCCTTTGTGTTGCTGCTAGAAACCATTGTTTTCAAAGCTAACTCCTATGTCAAAGAACAACAAAATATGCTTCTCGGGCAATATCACTGTTAAATGTGAAGGCCTCTGTATTAGTACAAGAGAACACCCTGATATCACTCTGTTTGTTGCTCAGTAACAACATTTGGAAGCCAGAGACCAGTCTTCTGGTCCCAACAGTCATTGCCCCGGTTAACGACAGACAGTCAAAACCTGCTAGTAGAAACCACTTGGAGAGTAAGCAGTGAACTAAGTTAGGTGGGACAGGGGTATGAAAAAAGGCAAATAAAAGAAGTCCCCATTAACTGAAGCAAAAATTGCCAGCATGAACATAACTTGCTCTATTTAGTCAAATTCCAAAGGGGTAGCCGTATTAGTCTATTGTAGAAAGACAACAGAGTCCTGTGGCACTTTTAAGGACTAACAGATTTATTTATCACATGAGTTTTCGTGGGAGAAAATCCCACTTCGTCAGACGCTTTGAAGAAGTGACCAAGTGGGATTTGAATCCTAACACCTATTTTGATTTGCTGTTACAGCCTGACCTGATCCTATGTCATACACTCCCCTGCATTTAATTTCCTCCCATTCTGTAAGTTTCCCATCTTCAAAGCATCTGACGAAGTGGGATTTTCTCCCACGAAAGCTCATGCGATAAATAAATCTGTTAGTCTTTAAAAGCGCCACAGGACTCTGTTGTCTTGCTCTATTTAGTTACCCAAGGTGGGGGGAAAGCACCTTGTGCTGCCAGACATGTATGGTGACCCAAGCAGAGAAAACACTGTGAAGACATTGTTGAAAATGTATAAAAACACAAACATATTGTAAATGTAAACTGTATCTTAACTATCATAAAAATATACCCTACAAAAGATGAAGTCATAGTATGTAAGGCCAGAATGGACCACCAGGTCTTCTGGCCTGACCTCTTGTGTATCACAGGCCACCAACACTACCCACCACCTCCATGTTAAACCCAACGACTGACGTTAGCCCAAAATATTATAGCCCATGGGTTTGGGGAGGCACCTAGCACAAACTGCTAGCAGAAAGTGGGTCAGTTAGGGGTCCCAGGTGACTAAAGGTTAAGAATTGCTCCACTGGAGGCTAGGGACATCATTAGAAAAATCTGCTGTCTCCTGCCACTCCATGACACACAGCAGCATAGATTTCCACATTGCTCATTTTCTTCTATGGATACCAAGCAGAAGTGGAGAAGGCAAGGCAAACCAGCATGTAGCAATGTGCTCAGTGTTATTTATATCCAGAATTTCTCTGTGAGTGAGAAGTAGATTCTATAATGGGGAGCAGGTATCACTTCAGCCCTATCTTGTTTGTAGGACACTTCCCTCTAACTCCTTCAGATCCCATTCCCTGTAGAGTACTTGTGGCTAGGGTCTGGGGAGCTGTAAACAGGCTTCAGAGCTCATGTTTTCTCTTCTGCACTTTTGTCCCTGGCTTCATGAAAGAGGAGGCGAGCATTAGGGCATGTGAACCTCACTTCTGGCAAAAGGTACCAAAGCTTTTTCCAATGAAGACTAACAGATTTATTTATCGCATGAGCTTTCGTGGGAGAAAATCCCACTTCGTCAGACGCTTTGAAGATGGAAAAGTTACAGAATGGGAGGAAATTAAATGCAGGGACATAGGATCAGGTCAGGCTATAACAGCAAATCAAAATAGGTGTTAGGATTCAAACACTGGGGAACAGCACATAGAGGAAGATGAGGTCAAATCACTTGTTGTAATGAGAGAAAAATCCATAGCCCCTGTTTAACCCCAAAACAACTGAGTCAAATTTGCATATAAGTTCAAGTTCTGCAGTTTCTCTTTGAAACTGTGATTTGTTATTCATCAGTTTCAACACAGCTATTAACAAGTCATCAAGGGAGTGAGCAGGGAGATTGAAGTGATCCCCTATTGGTTTTGTAGTGTTGCAATTTCTGATGTCAGATTTGTGTCCATTTATTCTTTGGCACGAGAGAGTGTCCTGTTTGTCCACTATATAAGGCAGAGGGGCATTTCCGGCACATGATGGCATAAATCACATTGGTGGACGAGCAGGTGAACGAGCCCTTGATGGAGTAGGTGGCTTGATTAGGCCCTGTTGTCTTTCTACAATAGACTAACACGGCTACCCCTTTGGAATTTTCCAATGAAGTAACTGCTTACAGAGCTCATGTAAATGTGACATCTCGGGCATGAAATGTGGTAAGAAACAGACTATGCAATTGGTTCCAGGACTTGGCAACTAGAAAGGATTGCCTCTACTACAGCTGTTGAGAGACATGAAACACATATTAGGAGAAGTTTTTTAAAGAAGATATTCCTGTTACATCCATGGGCAATCATTGTGGGACTAATCAATAACTTGTATTACATCAGTTTTTTGGCTTCTGTAAGTTTTGCACTGGTTCATTGTTAGCAGTAATGTACTTGCTTCTCAACCAATTGCACTGCTCTAATGTTTCCAACAGATCCTGCAAGACTTAAGAACATAATTAATTTTTCCGCCCTGTATTCTTCCACATGCAAGTTCAGGGCCTCATACTTTAGTCTGAGTAACTATTTTAAAATCAATAATATGATGCTAAATTGTAGTAACTATTAGCAGATAATATGAAATGCATGTAAACATTATTTCTAAATAAATACTATTTCTTGAACGTATTCTTGGTACTATTTGCCATAAACCGTTATTTCCACAAGGGCCAATATTTCAAACTCTCTATAAATTAAAAAAACTAAGCGAAAAAATTGTGATGTGAATTAGAAATTATTTTCTCCATCAGTTGCTGACACTCAGACAGCTAAGGAACCACAGAAGAATAAAATGGAGGTATCTTAATCTAGACACACATTTTTATTTAAAGAAGCTGGTCATAAGTTTCTTTGTAATTTTAAAAACACCCATACACATAAAAATAAGCCTCTTCAAAAGAGATACCACAGGCTAAATACATCCCTGAGTTGAAATCCATTGACTTCATTAGGGTTATACCAGTGAAGAATTTGGTCCTTTACTTATATCTTAGCTATCAGTTTAGGAAATAGGTTATATATTGCTAGTTTAATAAAATTTATGTGGCATTCCTACCAAATTTGATGGCCAAGCTAGTTAATTCCACTACTGAAATATATAGTGGAATATGACAGCTACCTTTTCAATTTTGTACATATGTGGAGGCACAGCCATGCTTTGAAAAAATCTAAAGGGATACAAAAGAGTTCCCAATTCCTTTCAAAATGCAGAAAATGCTATTTTTCTTAAATGAATACCCTGTTAAAGATCACTGTAATGTATTGTCCTACTCAATTGACACTAGCTAAGGTAAAATCTTATTTATAGCGACAGGGTAAATAATTAGTATTCAAAGGAAATGAGGAAAAATAGCAGAACAAAATAGAAAATAGAATAAAGGTCATATATCCCCCTCTAGAGGTAAAAGTCTGAAGCATCCAGCTCAGGAACACAAACACTTTGTTTTGGTCCACTTGTGCTAAATGATCTGTTCCAGCTTGTATTTAGCTGTGACACTGTAAGCATATTTCCCAGACCTGAAGAAGAGCTCTGTGTAAGCTTGAACACTTAGTCTCAGCAACAGAAGGTGCATTCAATAAAAGATATTATCTCACCCACCGTGTGTCTTTAATATCCTGGGACCAATGTTGGTACGCCACTCCATGAAGCAACTGTGCTGGTCCATAGCTTTATAGCTGCTACAGCACTAAAATGAGTAACATCCTCAGTCCATACTTATTCACTGCAAAATACACAAGACTGATTCTCCAGTGCCTTGTACTTTATAGAGTCATTTACAAAGTGGGCATGAACATCCAGAGTTCTGATCTGGTAGCATTTTGTATACTCACTTTGTAATCATGTAAAGAACAGCACAAAAATGCAAAATAGTGATGAATCAAACCTAATCAGGGACAATGTTTTCTTAACGAGAAAAAACTAATTTTCTATATAAATAGTAATTGTTCATATTTCATCATTTTCTATCTGTGAGTTAATCGAATTAATGTCAGTGTTGACTCTGTCTGAAAGGAACCATTACTGTGCTTCGCTCTTTTATTCCTCAATCACATTCAGAGTAAACAAGGACAATCATGTAATGCTGCATGATAGACACAGGGGACCCCAACAGAAACTAATAAGGAGGCATATTATCACAAAACAAAACAGTGTGTCTGGTGCCCCCTAGAGTTAAATCAAACAATCTGCAGTTGTCTGGATTTCCATATGAAATCACTATGACTGTCAGACCATGCTGTGTATGACCAAATCTCAAACCCATCTGAACTTTACAGGCTTGGAAGTTTTAGTGGAATAAACAAATGTAAAACATTGTTCTCTATAAATATCTCCTTTCAAATATAAATGGCGTCACTGAGGATGTTTGGTTTTCTTTTACGAGAGCTGAAGGCTCTAAAAACAAGATTAGAGTATTGAGTTAAGTGTGCTGATAATTATCTTTCCTGAGGCCTCTGGCAGCCAGATTTCCTGCCCCACTGAACTCAATGGGAGTTTTGCCCTTGATTTCTGTTGGGAATAGGATCAGACTGTAGATGTGTAAAAATAAATAAAAACAATCAAATCAGAAGAGGGTCAAGGCCTGGCATTGATTTTGGGAAGCCATGCAATGAACAGCAACCATTAGGAAAGACAGAAGGGCTTTGGAGCTAAGTGTTTTTAAGGCAAAAGGCCTGATATTTCTAAACAGCAAACATGAAAATGCATATGCAAAAAATGTGTGCAGAGCAGCAGACCTAATCTGGACAACTAAATCAGTAACGTGCATCCAACGAGCCACTGGATGTTCAATTGCCTGTTTTGACCATAGAATCTCATTTGTTCATTTTTGTGCACGAAGAACCTGATTGTGAGCTTTCTAGAGTGAGATCATGAGGCACTCTACTTAAATTAACAAAGCTAACCTCCTATAAACCCAGGATCAGCAAGGCCAGAATCAAACCCACTGTTTAAAAAATCAGGAACAGAATCTTTTTAAAGTTCCTCCATTTTTAGGGATCTGATTTTGTTCCCAAGATGTCAGTGTATGTGTCCCCACTCAAAAATTAAGTCGACTTAAAGGGGACCCTGCCAAATCAACTTAGAGCATCCACACTGGACGCCTAAGTTGACTTGTAGGGACTAGGTGGACCTGAGACAGGTCCACAGTGGCAGGGGGGGCACCTCTTGGTGGAGCCGGGGGGCTCAGCAGTTGCCCCATTGTACCTGGGTGCAATGGGGGCTGAGCCTGACAGGAACATTGGCAGGGCATAGGAGCGGGGTGGGCAGGGTTCTGTCCTGCCCTGGGGGGGGGCACGCCAGGCTCTGGCTGTGCCAGCCACCCTGGCAGGGTGGGCAGTGGGGAAGCCCTGAAGCCCTCTAAGTCGACTTAAAGTCGACTTAAGGCTACTCTGCATCCACACTGGCTAAGTCAACTTAATAAAGTCGATTTAGCCAGCAAAGTCAACTTAAAAACAGCCTTAGTAAAGTCGACTTTATTTTTCCTTAAGTCGACTTAAGCTGCTGCTTAAGTCAATTTAAGGAAAATGTAGTGCGGATGCAGATTAAATTAAGTCAATTTAAGCAAGCTTAAATCGACTTAATTTGTAAGTGTAGACACACCCTTACATTCTTCCCCAGTGTACAGGGCAAAGGGGAGAAAATGCTCTGGCCAAAAAATATAGGAGGTCTTTGCAGAGCAGGGACAGTATCACTCTTTCTAACTTCCATAGTCTTCTCTGCAAAAGATCAGCATGGCCAATGGGCAGCAGAGAAAAAGATGTGTGCACAGGGAAAGGTGAGGAGCTGGTGAATAGCTGCTTTGCATGGCTTCTTTCCCAGATAAAACAGTTTGGTGCATATTAGAAACTGCTGGAAATTAATGGGGTGTGTAGCAGCATTAACGCCCTTGTGCGTTGCGGCCAGTCAATAGCACAAACAGAGCCATGTCTGTGGGGAGAAGAGCCCAGTGAAGTGCATTGAGGGTTAGCCCTTCCTTGTTTCTGAGCCACGGCTGGTTCAGACAGTGGGTGCGTCTACACATACAAATTAAGTTGACTTAAGGAGGCTTAAGTCAACTTAAAATACTCTGTGTCTACACTGGGCTTTCCTTAAATCGACTTAAGCTGCTCCTTAAGTCGAATTAAGGAAAAAATTAGTTCGAATTAATAACACCTGATTTTAATTCGAACTAGTGCTTAAATTGACTTTATTAAGTCGACTTAAGCTAGTGGAGATGGGGATTAGCGCCTTGGTGGAGCTTATTAAGTCGACTTAAAACGTTAAGTTGACTTAATAAGGTTGAAAAGGGCCACGTCTACACATGAAAAATTAAGTCGACTTTTGTTAAGTCGACTTTATAAGGTCCACTTTAAGTCGACTTAAAGTCGACCTTATTAAGTGGACTTCATAAAGTCGACCTAACTTTTCAAATGTAGACATAGCCAATGTTACCAACTCTAAGGCAGGAGAAGACCCCCACAGATCACAGAGACAGCACCATACTGCTGACAGTCTGAAATGCTAGTGTGGCAGTAACCTCTTTGGGGCAAAGATTGTATTTTTGTTTTGTATTTGATCAGCGCTTTGGATCCTGTCCCATGGTTAGCACTACCACAACAAACAGCAACAACATGAATAAATACCACTCATTCTCCAGAGCCTCATAATACAAAGTAAAACAAACAAGGATCCTGTGGCACTTCTGAAGACTAACAAATGTATTTATTAATATAGAGCACAAACTGATAATAATTGGAGTCCCTCCCACCCCAGGAAAACACTCTCTTTCTTGGTGCACATTACCTATTGCTCCACTGCCAAAATAACCACAGCTGATGCGGCAAAGCTGAGGTACCGCATCTTGGGCCTTGCAGCAATTCTTTGGTGAACTGGTTCTGACAGGGATTTAATTTCCCCATACATCCCTAGGATCTGAGATTTCCCCCACAGAAGAGAGCCTTCAGAAGAACCTCACTGAGTATGGGGCAAGATATACTCCAACTTTCTGCACCAGGGTACTGGAAGAGTCAAAGAGACTGCCCCTATGTTTTACGCTGAGCACAGCGCCCACTGTTGGGCTAGGAGTTTGGAAATGAGGCCCTGAGACAAAGCTCATCAACGCCATGGGGAGGCTTTCCATTGAATTCAATGGATTTTAGATCAGGCCCTTATCAAGCACTCTGGAAATTCAAAGAGTGCAGTCACAATGTAATTCCCTATCACATCTGAGTGGGTTTTTTTAGGGAATTCCCTGTAACCTGGGACACAATTGTGAGCAATACAACAGACCCCCTAACTTCTGTGAATAATGAATTATCAGCATGTTGTTTCACCTCAAGCAGCAAGGCTAATGTTTATATAGGTACGACTTTTGCCTCATATTCACCAGTGATATAAGCACTAACCAGACTCAGAGCCAAAGACATCATTGATTTTTGCAGTATTCATTACTCAAGTGCAAGAAAATGAAACAAATCCTGACAATCTGAAGGAACATCCTTACTCCCTGTATATCTTCTCTAATACAGAAAAAATACTTTGAATCCTTTTTTTCTGGAGTTCTTCTACAGGAATTGGATAAAGGAGGTGCCAGTCCAAGTTATGAGTGGGGATATGAAATTACAATAGGCTACAAGCTTGACCTTATGTTCAGATGTCTGCAGGTGACCTCACAAAAATAATGAAAGAAAAGGATGAAATACATTTTACCCATCAATTGTTTCAAAAATGGGTTGTGAACACCATGGGAAAATATTCACAACCCACACACACAAACAGTCCATTAAAAGCTTCAGGCAAGTAGAATGGCTGGCTCTAAAAGTAAAAACTGAAGGTTTAATTGATTCTGATTGGTGATGCAATCTGGTTAGCCAAAGGCAACATTATACCTGGTCGGGAAATATGATTGCATGAAAACTTGCAGTTGTCTTAAACCAATCAGATGTTCCTACTAGGAAATTCACAGGATCTTCTCGCAGAAACTCTATTACTTTTACATTTTATCAAAGCAAGATTCACATGAAAAAAGATAATGCTGGGCTTGCTCTTGAGGCTCCACTTGTTCTTTTCTGCATAGAAACCTTCACCATGGCTTCTTTTTTTTTTTTTTTTTTAACATTTTCTATGAAATGTTCAAGACTCCTGTGGCACCTTAAAGACTAACAAAGGTGCCACAGGACTCTTGTTGTTTCTGCTGTATACAGACTAACAAAGCTACCCTTTTGGAACTTATAAAATGTTTAATTAATTTAATTTAATTAATTAATTTTGTCAACAAAATGAAATGAGAAAATGATTTATTAGAAAGCAGTTATTCTGTGTCCTATTTCAACAGTGTGAAAAGCCTGTTTTAGTCTGATACTACATTCATTTGCAGAAGAGTTCTGTAGCACCAAGGCACTGTATCATGTGTTCCTATCTATACTATGGCTATGATATGTAATACCTTAAACCTACTGGGTCTGATTGTACAGTCTTTGTACACCTTCTATTGTGCATCTTTTATTGAGGCCAATGGGCCAAATTCTGCCATAACTAAGAGCAATAGTAAACACACTGGGCTGGATTTTCATCTCACACCACTTTTATACTGCCATAGCTCCACTGACTTGAATGGAATTATTAGTTGCTTCCAGTCAGAGGCGGCCTTTGGCTACTGGGGGCCCTAGACGAAGGCTCATTGTGGGGCCCCCTATAGGCCCACAAGGCCCACTATAGGCCTGCAGGGCCCCCTCTGTGACCCTGCCTCCCCCACCACTCTGGCCCCAGCTCCCCCCACACGGTCCTGGCCCCTTGGGCCAGCTTCTCCTCCTGCTGCAGACCAAGGCAGACGTGACTTTTGGGGTAGGCAATAGGGCCCCTTGCAGCTCGGGGCCCTAGGCGTGCGACTGCTTTGTCTACCCCAAAAGCCGCCTCTGCTTCCAGTTTGTGACTGTGTAAGTAAGAGATGAATTAGGCCCATTGAGGTCAATGGCGGTGCAGTAAGTAAGTGATTCATATATTAACTATGCCTTGAGTTAGTGTGTCTGATTCTTCCACTGGGACAAATTCTGCTATGACCCACTCATAGTAGGCTAGATACTTAGCTGGTGTAGCTCCATTGGCCTTCTGTGTGGTTCAGGCCCGCACCAAATGACCCTTAGAATTGTAGCTTGAAACTCTGCAAAGGGAAAACAAATTAGACATAACTCCGGTCATTTCTATCTCACACACCTGCCTTTTTTCTTTTGAAAAATAAAATGCTTGAAATTATGAGAGTCTGAGCAGGAGGCTTCATTCCTGGTTCTGTGTGATTCATTCCTAAGGTATATGATGGCAATCTGTGCAGATAGCCATAGTGTAGATAGGAACACATGATACAGTTCCTTTGTACAACAGAAGAGAGACAAAAGGTTTAATGGTGTTGAGAAGGAAGGTGGATTTATTTTAGGTGCATTGAACACTTTTATGAATAAAATACTTAGAAAACCCAATGCAAACAAATGTGTAATGCTTTTATAAATCTAGCTCATAATTGTTAACATATGAAGCACACTTACTGCTACTTGAATTGCACACTGAGAGCTTGATTCATGGAGGCATTATACAATAATTGTATGGGTTTTCTGTGAACTTAACTAATGAAAAGTGCACAACAGACAAAGATTGACATTCCACTGGTCAATAAAAGTGCAAAACCTTGCAACACACAAGTAGTGAGAAAACATGAGGTATTAGGCCACTATCTCATTTGCATCTTTCCAGGAGAGCATAGGGTGACAAGATTTTATAGGGTTAGGGTTTATAGTCATGGTACTTGGAACTTTTTCTTATATATATGTCTCTTGCCCCACACCTCCATCCTGATTTTTCACACTTGTTATCTGGTCACCCAAGAGGAAATAAATATTTTAGCTATAAATTTAAACACTATTCCATGTCACTTTGTTCCATCAGGCAATGCATAGATGTCAAACTGGCAGATACTATTCCATATAACTTTAAAATCCCAAAGGCAAGGCCAGTGGACTCAAAAATCACCATGTACCCTCTTTGTCCACCTCCTAAAAGCAGGAAGCGTATATATATTTCTTTTAATAAATTCCTCACTTAGCTTAATCTAACATTCCTCCTAGGCATGTCAGCAAATAGTAAGCTGTATTGATGTAAAAAGCAATACAGCAGGACTAGAAATAGGGGTGGCACTTTTAAAAAATAACTTCGAGCATTTTTTCTGACAAATAATGAAGACCAAATATTAGTGGGGCTATAGTCCTATTTAGCCCATTGGTTCCTACGCCAAAGGTCCAGTGCAACCTCCTTAACTGAACCACACTTACACACCCATTGCAGCTGAAGATCTAAAGAGATAGTAGAGTATCTTTCCATTCCCCTGATCCAGGTTTGTTGGCGCTACAATGCCTCCCAGCATAATTTGGAGCAGTCCAAAGATGCCTGTCACTTTATGCCATAAACAAGCTACCAGCCCCGGCACTCATATGTGAGAATTTTGTAAATCCTCTTTGTGCTCCTGAAGTCACAGAAAGACAAGGCCATGAATCTGACCTAATTTCTCCACCGCTTGATTTTAAGCTAATTTCAGGACACTGAGAAAATAAACCAAAGTTAGTTTCCTCTGCATTGATATTTAACTCTTTCATACTCACTTCAGACTCCAGGCCTACATCTGAATCAAGAGATAGAATATCTGCAACATGCTTCTACCAATAGATGAACAAAGATGCCACTTACCCTGTCTCAAGCTGCTAAATCTTGGCACAGCTTTTGTAACATTGTTGACTCATATTTAGCTTGTGATCCACTGTGACCCCAAAATCCCTTTCTGCAGGACTCCTTCATAGGTAGTCATTTCCCATTTTATATGTGTGCAACTGATGTTTCCTTCAATACAGTGGGTATATGGGAATGAGGGCCTCAAGCCATAGGCATTATTTTTTATGTTCTCTCAAATGCAGAGCTATAATGATGTAGATATCACATTTATCTCATCCAGGGACTTGTTGTAGCCTACCTCATAGACACCTAGTTTCTCTTTCTTCCCTCCACTTTCTGTCCATCTATTCATCTTACAGTGATCTGTTCTTTGTCCATTCACACTATCTCACCACCGTTGGTGCAAGACCCTTCTTCCCTGCAGCTCCTGCCATCTGGAACAGACTTTCTCTAACCTTCTGCCTCATTGACACTGTCAAGCTGCTCACAGGTACCCAAGAGAATGAGTACTAACCTCAGAGCAGGCCATTAAAGTATTAGGGAGAAATCCCAAATTGGTAGTGAGTGCTATATTTAGATTTCGCCAACCAATTATCAAGGGTAAACTCCTCAGGTGCTGTAACAGCTTAATCATGGCCTCCCAGACAGTCCTTTTGGGTAAAGCATATCTTTGTGATAGATGGTCCCTTACATCAAGGATCACAGCAATATTCAGGTTACTCTCCAAGAGGACCAGTCACTTACCCCAAGACAATTTCACTTTAGTGCTCACACCAAAGACAACACTGGTAGCCAATCCTTTAATAAACTATCTAAAGATTTATTATATAGGAAAAGGAAATAAGAGAATTATTTGCAAGGTTAAAGGAGGTAAACATACACACACAAATGAGTTCCAATCTTAAGTTTCAATAGATAATAGAAGCATCTATATTGTCAAACTCCATGTCTATGCCTACACTTGAAACATTAAGTTGACTTTATTAAGTCGACTTAATAAGGTTGACTTTAAGTTGACTTAAAGTCGACCTTATTAAGTCAACTTAACAAAAGTCGACTTAACTTTTCAAGTGTAGACATAACCCCTTTTCAACCTTATTAAGTCGACCTAACACTTTAAGTCGACTTAATAAGGTGGATTTAGGCGCTAATCCCCATCCACACTGGCTTAAGTCGACCTAATAAGGTCGACTTAAGCGTTAAGTCAACATAAATCGAGGTGTTATTAAATCGACTTAACTTTTCCTTAAGTTGACTTAAGGAAATGCTTAAGTCGACCTAAGGAAAGCCCAGTGTGGACGCGGAATAATTTAAGTTGACTTAAACCTCCTTAAATCAACTTAATTTGTAAGTGTAGATGCACCCTATATGTCCCTTAGGACTAATCCAGGCTAAGCACTGGGGATCCTTTGCTTATATCTCATAATTCTTGCCCCCCAGAATCCAAGGCTCATAATGATCCAGTTTTTCTTTAATAGGAGTTTTTATTCACTTCTTCCCATCTGCTTGAGAAGCAAACTCAGCTGTTGAGGAATTAATTCATTTGTAAGTCTCATCTTCATGAGGCAAAGGGGAAGGGTAAACATCAAAATCTTAATGTTTCGCTCTAGTTGGTCTGGCATCAGTGGGCCTTCCTTGACAGGTAGTCCATAACCCCTCTGATGGAGATTAGTATTTCATACTAGTTAATGTTTCTCTCTTATCTGATGATTTACACAGTTACTTAACAAAGGTTTACACTGCAAAAACGCAGTTATTACCTTTTAATGCAGGGTACAGATATTATATGTGAAATTAATACTAACAGCAATTTACAAGCATTCCATAAAGACTAAATACAGAACATGTTCTTATAATTCTAATATCTATTTTAACAATACCAAACCCCAGGTGAGCCAGACTGTTTCAGCTATGTCCGTATTCAGTGGAGACTTGGGGATCTTGGACTGAGCTGGCACCTGATCTGTCACAGACATGCCAGCTAATAAGCTCAATAGGAATGTATTTTCTCTCTTGTCTTCACTTCTTAGTTCTCTCTCCCTCTGCCTTTATTTAGTGCTGAATGAAATACATCATTTAACTGTGCAAAGCATTTTGGGATAGACCCCTATGAAAGATGTGATATTAGCTAAAGCCGTATTTAGTGCCTGCTGTGTTCCTGAAACTTATTTTATCCGTTCAGAAATGTCAGGCAAGTAAGACACAAATACCCTGTGAATACGAGGGTTCTGCTTATTATATTCAACTGGATTTGGCAAACCTATCGGAGGCACTTTTAATAGATGTAACGTGAACCATTTTAGAGATTCTCTTGTGACATGCACAATGTGGCATTTATTTCTCCCTCCTTATGTGCAAATGGCTCTTATTGCTGGTGATGGAAATTACATGTGTGCAGTGGTGGAGAACATGGAGCTATATTTTGTTAACCAGTTCAGAAAACAAACTCACTTTATGGACATGGCTTGTAGAGAGCTCAGCAGCCATATATTTCAAGCAATATTCTTTGGTTACCAGGCAGTAAAGGGGAGAGAGAAAGAGAGGGAGATTCGGATTTTATAACTGCTCATAAAAACAACCAGAGAGAATAAAAGTAGCAGAATTTTGATTAGCTTCAAATCCACTCCTCACTTCTGGGTTTGAAATCTTCAGTCGAATTACTTGTTTACTTGATAGAGTTAAAGTCTTACTTCAAATCATTCTTTGCTTGTTAGTAAAGAACCAACAAGAATTACATGCCTAGGGTAACCATACAACTAAATCATTTCCAGATGATAAGTCACAGTCTGATGGCGAAAACAGACTGTACAGTTTCAGTGTGCCAGGTAATATATGGCAGTCACCCAGTTCCTATTAGGTTTTCATAATAGTATATGCTCATACTACTCACTGAGTCCTATTGTGTGTGTGTGGGGGGGAGGGGTTGTTTCTTTGTTTGTTTTTAGATGGAGGGCATGCATTTTTTTAAAATGGAGTTACACATTGCTTAGTTTGGGTGAAATCAGGAAAAGATAATCAAACTAAGCCATGCAATTCTATATCTTCTATTACACACATAAAACTATTTTAGAAGATTATTATGATTGCAAATTCAGGCACTCAAAAGTTAGGAAATGCCAGAATTAACATTTCCTGTACAGCCTTTTTTGGCTTCCTTGTGTGTATATGTTTGATACAGTCTTTAATTATATACAACATACTACTTTTACCACAGAACTCCTGCTTCATTCATTGAGCAGGATGGATCCTGCTCTGGGGAAAAATCAGGGCTGTGTAATGAAGGAGATTGTTGTCTGCCTGCCTCATTGTTGTCTGCCTGGGGCCACACAAAGATAAAACCCCAAACTATTGAATAGCCACTCCAACCCCAGCTCCACATCCCATTCTCCTTACAGGCAGTTCCTCTTCCCCTCCCACCACAACTCCTGCTCCCAGGGTATGTCTACATGGCCTGGGCTGCATCAGCATCCACAGGTTGATGCAACAGGATTGCAGCGGGATGAGTGGGCAGAGGAGAGCCACACAGTCAATTGCAGAAGTACTCTAGCAGACACATTAAATCCACCTCCACCCCCCAAAAAGAGTAACATTGTGTCAACCAGAGGTCATTTCCTGTCAACACAGCACAGTGTAGATCAGGGGTCTGCAACCTGTGGCTCTGGAGCCACATGCGGCTCTTTGGCTGCCCCCTTGCGGCTCTGGGCTCCCCCAACCACTGGGGTACCCTGCAGGAGGCCCATGCCTGGCTCTGGGCTTCCCCCAGCCACCAGGGACCCCACGGGCAGCCCATGCCAAGCTCCAGGCTTCCCCCCCCTGCATAAGGGGACCCTGCAGCAGAAATCCCTCACCTCCCTGCACCTCCCACCAGGAGGCTACACCCATTGTGGCTCTCAAAACACTTTGTTATTGAAGGAATTTTCAAAAATGGCTCTTCTTATCTTTTGGGTTGCAGACCCCTGGTGTAGATGCTGCGGTAAGAGGACATTAGTAAGTCGTCAGGAGATACACAAGTTTCAGTAAGTAGCTTGCATATCTCCTGTCAACCCCGCTAGCAATGTCGACCAGGCCCCTGTTTCCTCTCTCCACTGCCTCCCAAAATCCTTGTCCAAATCCATTCCCCGTACACCCAAGTTTGGCTCTTGTCCCCTCTGCATTCAAATAAGGCGGATTTGTCTTCCATATATTCTGTGAAGGGATTTAAATGTTTTATGTGATACAAATGCACTTCTTCCTGATTGCAATAAAAGAGACAAAGTGTGTGTATGCATATGTACATAGGTGTGTACAGGTCATATATGTCATTGTCATGAGATGGAGCTCAGAGCAGTGTGTGCCAGTGAGGAGATAGAAGAAGCAGAGATAATGTGTTGTGTTCAGAACATAAAGAATAGAGTTTGTATTTACTTTTAACTTGAAGCCTTAGAGATGATAAAGTTCATTCCACTGCTGAGGCCCACAAAATATGCTGTGCCTCGCATGGACCCCATTTAAGCCCATTATCAGAGCCCAGCTTTCAGGCTGAGGGCCAAGCCAGCTTCTGGGTGCCTGTGTGGGACTATGCTCATTTTAAGGCAATACCATATCTCACAGAAGCAAAGTGATGTTCATGATATCAGAAGCCTTCCAGCAGAAATCTTCCACATTTCACTGGGTATAAGAGCTAGTCCTACCATCCTTCTATCCCAACTGCTCCATCCAAGGTAGAGCACACGGAACAATTTGGACATATGCTGAGTCCTTGGTAGGGTATCAAAAGGCCAAGTCATGCAGGCTATCACAGTGCTTCATTGTGACTTTTTATTCCAGAGATCAGAGCAAGAAAGTAGTAAAAACCCATCACTGCCAGATGAAGGCCAGTTACATAGTGACACCCTATATCCAGGAACATGAGATAAGCAGAAGGTAAGGCTTGATGTTCTAAACAGACTATGATGATACAAGTTGGATCAGGTCTCCTCTTAGGATGTTGATGACAACAGTAGAGCCTCCCCAGGAAGTGCTGAAGAACATCTGTATCTGGGAGGGAATTTATATCTTTCCTTTGTCAACTTTAAACCTCCATGACTGCCTTCCATTATCCATCACTTCTACCCCTTCTGTTCCTAAGTATTCATTTCTAGTTACATCTAAAAGTGTGAGCCCATTGACACCTTTGCCCTCAAGAATGAGGAGTTTGTCTCTCTCACCTATAAATTTCTATTTCTGGAGATAGTATGTGAGGCGTTTTTCCCCAACTCAGCTTGGATAACAATCTTGGCAGACCTGCTCAGGCAGATGTGTTACTAGAAATATATTTCTCTGGCCTGGGATGTGTTTCGGTATATAATTGCCTTCATGATATTTGTGATTTACTGCTTTCTTGTTGTCTTCTGGCTTTAAGTGAGCAAGCATATTTGAGACCAGGGGGACTCCTGCTGGGTTCATTTGCGAGCTGCCCCGAAAGAATGCATGAAGAGGACCTATCCATTGTGAAGGATTACCACACCTGAAATGAACAGATAAAGGAGACCCACAGCTTATTTTCCTGTTTTGCTGAACATGTCTTCAATTTTATTGTTAAAATATTTCTTCATATGTGAATAACCCTTTACATTTTACATGTGATACAAATGTACCTTCTTCCTGATTGGAATATGACTTTTTTCCTCTCTCTCTCTCTCTCTCTCTCTCCCTCTCTCTCTCCCTCTCTCTCTCTCAGCATTCAGATCTGCACTCTTCACTCAGGCTGCCGCTGCTGGCAGGAGCCGGGGCCAGGAACCAGAGGCTGCCTGCCGGCAGCGGCAGCTCCAGATGGGCCGAGCTGACCTGCCCTCTTGCCGGCCATGGCCGGGGCCAGCTCTGCCCTGTCGTCAGTGGTGCGACTCTGGGAGGGCCGGGACAACGCGATCCGCTCCCCTTCTCTCCCCTCCTGCCATCCAGCGGGGGGTGGAGCCAGCGGGGCCCTCAGCCGCGTGCCACAGCTGCTGGCCCCGCGGTTTGCGGGGCCAGCGGGGGAGCCCACGTGCCAGCTCTGGCACGCATGCCGGGGGTTGCCGACCCCTGCTCTAGACTCTAAGGGTGTGTCTACACTTATAAACTAAGTCGACTTAAAATACTCCGCATCTACACTGGACTTTCCTTAAGTCGACTTAAGGAAAAGTTAGTTTGAATTAATAACACCTAGTTTTAATTTGAACTAGCGCTTAAGTCAACTTTATTAAGTCAACTTAAGATGGTGGAGGCAGGGATTAGTGCCTTGGTGGAGCTTATTAAGTGGATTTAAAATGTTAAGTCGACTTAATAAGGTTGAAAAGGGTCCACGTCTACACTTGAAAAGTTAAGTTAACTTTTGTTCATAAAGTCAACCTAACTTTTCAAGTGTAGACATAGCCTAAGCTTTTAAGACCAAGACCAATTGCCACTTAAGTCAATGAGAATTTTTCCACTGACTTCCACATGCCTACATGTACCAGATTTTAGTGGATCAAGAAACTACCAAGAACATATACAGGACACAACTGAGGGATTTTCACAGGAGTTTCTCTGAGCCATGACTGCAGGGTCATCTTTACATGTGTACCATGGAAAACTGGATATTAGTTAATTTTACTGTAGACTTTGCATATGTTTCCCATGATGTATTCAGAGAAATCAAAAACTCTTTGGTGTGAAAAATAATCTTTTAAAAAAAAATGCACCGTCTGTGTGTGGCTATTACTCATAAAGTCATCGGAGCTCATAAATAAAGTCAAGTATCAAGAAGCCTGTTGACTAAGAACAACCTAATTAGCTTCCAAATGTTACAAAAATGTCAAAAAAGTGTATGTGTGGTGGGGGTGGAATAATGATCTCAAATTACTTCAGTCCAAGTTCAAGATCAGCCTGGATAATAATTACACAACTAAAATATTTCATGAATGCCACATTTAAAAAATGAGGATGAAAACTGATGAGCTGTTTATATGCCTCTTTCAAAATAAATTTGGAGAAGAGCTTAGTAGGCTAAGGAGGTCCCAGCTGGCTTCTGCTGGTGAAATAGTCTATTGATGCATTACTTTTCCCCTTATATTTTCCATTACATTAAACATAAAAAATTATTAATTTTTTTTAGAAAGGGAGGAGAATTAAAAGACATATTGAATAATTTATAATATATTCAGAAAGCAGCAAGCCCTGTAAATAGATCTAAAAGTATTAGGAAGATGCATTTAAATACTGACATGTTTAAAGGGTCATACTGTGCTGTAGGTCTTTAAACAGAACTCCCCTTGATTGTAAGAGTTCTACTTTGAAACTAACAGAACAAGGAGGTGGTTGAAAATGAATAATCTCTGGGCCTAATTTCAATGGCAATTTGACACCCCCCACCCCCACTCAAGGATCCTTTGAAAAACCCAACTGCATTTGATCATGTTATTTTTGGTCAACTGTATGTCAGCAGTAGAATCGGGCAAAATTATTTTATTGAAACTTTTTTTGCAAAAAAATAAAATGCAGATGTGGCCACACAAACATATTTTGTGAATTCATATAAATTTCACTACATTGTCTCAGTTGAAAAAAATCTCCCTAAAAATACTAACCCGGTCAAAAAAATGTCATTTTGATACAGTTTTGATTTTTCTATTCAAAATGACATTTTGTTTTGAAATTTCTTTTAATTTTGTTTTTAACTTTAAAATGTTAGTAAATGCTCAAAATTAAAGCTTTTGCTTTGGTTGGCAAGAAACATTTCATCTGACCAGAAATGAACTTTTTCTGCCTTTTCAATTTGTAAAAAATTTGGGGGAAGGGGGGGAATTGTTTTCAGTTTGACCCAAAATGAATTTGTTTTGTTTTGTTTATTTTTCAGAATTGACAATAAACTGAAAAATCTTTTACTTTCCCAGCTCCAATCAGCATTGATGGAAGTGTGAATGAACTGTCCTCCACCTTTTGTGGAAATGCCCTAATACTTTTCTTTGCACAGCATCCTAGAACTACAGCTTTTGTAGATTAATATTGACGGGGATCACTTCGTTGTGGGCAGCTTCACCTATACGTGAAAATTTGGTGGACTGTAAACATCATTCCGTTAGATATCAGCTCCTAATTTTCCTCTTCTAATCTTGTGCCATGATATAACTCATGATATAACTTTTTGTTTTCCACAGCTACTTCCGCCAGTAGTGTGAGTTGTCTTGTATCAAGCATGAGTGTTGTCTCCAAAGATAATATTTTTGCTTTTTTAATGTTTCTTAAGTATGGCAAGGATAGGGGGTGAGTGGAATAAAAGAGATATAAGTGGTGTTTTCCCTGCTTATACTTGCTCTTCCTGCTCCTTTTCTTCACTACTAAAATCAGCCTCTTGTGTGCTTCTGCGTTTCTACAGGTCCACCCCCTTGAATCAACATTGCCTCTCAAAATATCTGCCCACCAGCTCAGTGTACCTTGGCTCTTTCCTTTGAATGGCGTAAATAGCTAAAACCAACATATTTAAAAGTGGTTGCTGCTGGTGTGCCTCATGATTTGGAACCCGACCTGATACTCCTTGGAAAGCAAGAGCGATAGGGAATCCCCAAGCAGCATGGTTCCTGAGTGTTAAATATTTACAGCCGTAGAGCAAAACAGCCAAAACATTTTTTCTTGTTCACTCAGACTTGATTTCCATGGGAAAAGTGATTTTAAAAAAACCCATCATTGCGTTGATTATTTTGATATGGTCTATTTTATATATTTGTAACTCTACATTTTGTCTCTGTTGGGGAGTTTTCTCCATAAAGCTCAATGCACTGGAAAAATATTACCTGATTTTATGAAAATATTAATTCCTTTTCCTATCTTTTTGTTATTATTAAATATAAAAAAGATATTGTGAGCACATAATCAGTTCAATATGTGGTTTGGCAGTAAAGCTTTTCAGCCACCCTGCTCCCACCTCAGAGTTTACGCAGGTCATAAAAGAGACATATAAGCATTTGCATTAAGATGTACAGTTATATTACATTTTTCAAAAGGTTTTTGTATCTAATATAAAATATGCTCTAATGGCTCAACAGCCCTTTACTTCACAATACTGAGTAAGAATGTTACTTCTTGCAGTTACAGTAGCTGCCCATACAGTCATAAAACCTGCAACATGTCACATATAAAAGCAACTAGTATAGAAATTCCAAAGGGGTAGCTGTGTTAGTCTAGTTCAGCAAAACAAACAAGGAGTCTGGTGGAAGTATAGAAAATTTTGTGTTGGAATGTAATAGAATTTATTATGAGGTTATGAATTCATTTTTATGTATTAGTAACCTATAAATAGACTAATAATATAAAGGATGCCCTAGACACAGCATCAGTCCAATATGGGAGTAAATTCAGTAAAGTGGTGCAATACAATGCTCATGTTGATTGCATGAAGGACCCATCCCTTGCTTCCACTGAAGTCAGTGGCTGGAATTCCTCTTGACTCCAGTGGAAGCAAGATTGGACCCAGGATCCGTATTGTCCCCTCCACATTGGTAAAGGGCATCTCAGGAGTATTTAACCATCATTAAAAGGAACAGTATACACCCCTGAAAATTGTTTGAAATCATCACCATGTAAAGGCCCCAGATGCCTCAAATTATTATTTTATTTATCTATGTTTTTAATTTATCTATTTATTTTAACATGGGCAATCTGTGTTTCCTTTCATTCCCAACCTAGTCTGGGAAATAAAGCAGTGATTCCCTGTATTCTCCTTATAAATATTTCTTCACCTGACAGCCTCCTCATCCACCAAATATAAAATAAAAAAAAAATTAAATAGTTCAGAATATCAAAATGTACCAAAATGGCTACAGCTGGATGGTGCTGTCCCCTGCTCAGTGCACAAGGCAACTTTCCAAGCTGCCTTTCACATCCCGTACAAGAGTCAGTTTTCAGCCACAGTTCCTGGGTGAACACAGGAATTTGTTCTTCTGTTTCCTCTTGGGAGATGCAGATCACCCCCAAATGGGGCAGAGTACATGGCCCTATGGGATGGTGCAGTTTACTGAGTTCCCTTCCCATTGAAGGGCTGAAAAAGGGTCGTGCCTTCTTGCGACGTAACTCTTTGTGACATTTCCCCTAAGGTGGAGCAGCTCCACACCAACATCAGGCAATCTAGCCCTTATTGTGAAAGCAAATATTAGTTTAACTCTGGATCTTTTATTATAAAGGAGAATCTTAAACTATATGCTTCTAAGATTAAGCAAAAATTGAAGAAAATGAAGGAGCCTCAGTACTCAGGAAGCCAGAAATGGAAGAGACTTGGGCCTCGTTTGCTAACTGGGCATTTCCCAGTTTCTGAACATAATATGATTTTGTTCTGATAATTCTTATTGGGTATGTCTATTCTGCAATGTAAGTCCAGGATGAATGAGCCACAAGTCAGATGACCTGAGTTAGGGAACCCTGAGCTTAAGCAAGCACATTGTATTTTAACCCTAGCATAAGAATTATCTGACCTGTGCTCAAACCAAAAGTTCTGATATCCACACTGCACAGCTCATAACCAAGTCAAAGTAAATATATCCCTGAGTCAGTAGCACCACCCTGCAAAATGTGGGGCACGCTAGCCCTAGGAACATGGTACATTACAGGAAACCTTTACTACCCACCCTGCACATTACCAGGAAGCAGTTTGCTTCACAAAAGACTTGCTCTATTCGCTCTCCATTGCAAACCCAGGAGGCTCTCTGATCATTCGCTTGCAGATCAGAATGCTGATTTGAGCTGCTGCCATTTCTGGGCATGGGGGAGGAAGGAGGTGGTCTTCCTATTTCAATAGGGTGGATTGTTGGGCTACAGAGGAATAAGGAAGTTGTCCCATGGAATTGTGGGATGCTTGCAGATGTCTGCCTGAACCTGAGTCAAGCTGAGTGTGGCTACACTGCAAAGCAATTGGTCTTGGACCCAGCATCCCAACTTGACTCCAACTCGGACCCTCCAGCCCTGCAGGGTCCTGGAACTTTGAATCTGAGCCCTGGGCTAGAACAATTGCAGAGTAGACACAAGGGAGATAGCCTTGTGTGCAAGCTCAAGCACAGACTCACCTTGCAATGTAGACAGACCCTTTGGGTCTGTCTACACTAGCATCTTAGGTCGACTTAAGGACTCTTAAGTCAATCTACAGAATGCCACGGCCACACCTGGCTTTCATTAAGTCTACTTAAGCGCTTCCTAAAGTCAACTTAATAACTACCACTCTGTAGGTCGACTTAACGCTTAATTAGATCTGTTAGGTCGACCAAAAGCTGGTGTGAATGCCCTAGGTTGACCTAATTCCCTAAGTTGACCTAAGGGGGTTGGGCTGGGGAGAAGGGAGCCACGGGTCCCCACCGAGAAGGGAGCCACAGCTCCCGGGGAGAAGGGAGCCGCAACTCCCTGGCAAAAGGAAGCCGCAGCTCCCACAGGAGAAGGGAGCCATGGTTCTTTTTTGCTGGGGAGCCGTGGCTCCCTTCTCCTTGGGGAGCTGTGGCTCCCTTCTCCCCACAGAACCATGGCTCCCGGAGCTGCAGCTCCCCATTTACCTAGCACCTGCGTGTGTGGACGCAGGCAGTAGTCTTAAGTTTCTAATGTGGCCTCTCTAAGTTGACTTAACAAGGTCGACTTTAAGTCAACTTAAGTTGACCTTATTAAGTTATCTTAACAGAGTCGACTTAGCTTTTCAGGCATAGACATACCCTTTGTGTATCTTAATGGTGTTTTGCAAAAAAAAAAAACAGAAGAAAATGACAAGGTGAATGTGTTTCTTTAATGCATAGTGTCCCCAGAGCTGCAAATTCCCTGTACCTTCTGTAACTGCAGACCTGAAGATTTTCCATACGTTCCTTTTTTCATATGTATTGTTGGGGCTAGATTATTAAACAGAGGCTGGTCAATGCCAGATTGGGAAGTGCTAAACTCTGCCCAATTTCAATCCCAGTAATCCCAAACTGAATCCCACAATCCAAGAGCAGTTGATTGCTTTTTCCAAAACTACCAGCATTTACACAGTTAACAATATTGACTTTTAAACTGCAATGTTTTGGTCTCAATATTAACTTCCTATTGAGATGAATGGTGCAAAAATCCCATCTCTCTCTTACATATATTGGTACAACGCTTATCATAATGGAATCCAGATTTCATTTGGGACCCCCTAGGCTCTTCTGTTAATAATCAGCCTTCATCCTTTACATTTTTAGCTTGTCACATAGTCTTTGAAGCTTTTATAGCATTTACTTCCTCCAGTCAGATGTATGTGTGCATTGTATCTCATTGAGAATCTTATCATTATAGAAGAAAAATATGCTGAAGCGATAACACAATATGTTTTCTTGTGTTGTGCTAAATTTTGCCCATGAGTGAATTCATGCAGACCCCCTAGATTCCAAAAATCTCAAAGTGCTTCACAAACATGAATTAATTTGCACAAAACTCCACAGGTTGGTTAGTATTATCCTTGTTTCACAAAAAGCCACATTCATTCAGTCTGCCAACAGAAATAGCATGGCGAGTTTGGGCAGCAAGACATCTAACTTCCCAATCTGCATTCATAAAATTGAAGGTGAAGATTTAGATGTGTTTTTTTCAAAATTCAGCTCCAAATCTGAGTCTTCCTTGCATATAGAATAAAAGAGCCCAGAACACTATCTTTCCCTAGCACACTGCAGCCTTTATACTTATCTCTTAGGTTTCACAATTTGCTATGTGAAAATAATATAGTGCCCAACTCCTTTTGTCTCTTTCCTTTCTTACATTAAGCCAGTTTAAGTCCCAATCCAACAAAGAAGTTAACTTTATCCACGGGAGTAGTCCCAGTCCTATGCGCAAAGCTCAGTACTTGGTTGGACTGGGAACAAAATTAGTTTCTTCTCTCTTCACGTCTCTGTTTGCATATGAACCCCTGTTTTATCAAAGCCAGATTGAGCCTGGCCTTTATTTGGGAATGCAACCACAGGGAGAGAGTATAATGGATCTTTACCACCTGGCATTGCTCAAGTAAGGGTCAGAACAATTGCAGACCCTGCACGCCCTCTATATCCCCCCAAAAGGCACACAGCATCCCAAGACGTCAGGCAGGAGGCTGAGCCATGGCGATATCCTCAGCTTTCCCCTCACGGAACCAAGACCATACTCACAGAGGAGCATCTGACGAAGTGGGTTGGAGGAGCCCATGAAAGCTTATGCCCGAAGAAATTTGTTAGTCTTTAAGGTGCCACAGGACTCTCATTTTTGCTGTACACAGATTAACACGGCTACCCCTCTGGAACACAGCAGTGTGGTGCACCCCATAAAAGAGTGTAGCAGTGGGTGCATGCCCTCCAAGTCCCAGAGAGCTTGGGAAATTCTGCCTAACCTAAACAGAGTTCCTTACCTGTACGCCCCCACAGCAAAGCTCAATTGTATCTTTAGTCATGGCCACTGTGGGGCTAAGGCTTAAAGATACAAATGAGTCTTCACTAAATGAAGAATCACACACCAGTTCAGGTAACAAAAATGCATTAGCTGATTTCCCTAGGCTGGCCCTCCAGTCTTCTTATTGCTGACTATTTGTATAGCAGTTGAGACCAAATGCCCGTCAGGATCAAGGACTCATTGTGCGTATTGCAATACAAACACCACTTACAAAATACTGAACTCCTACATCCCTGCCATTTATGTCATATTGTTAGTTTTAACTTCTTGGCAACAGAACAAAGTAAGTGAAATAATACCTATTTGGAATCCAGAGGCTCCCCACATTAAATTAGGTTAAATCGGGGGCCTATTCTACTTGAGTGTCCTTATTGAAAGCTAAACACCCCAATATATAAAAGGTCAGTGGAACCAAACCTGAATGAAACCTAAAGCTCAGGACAAAATTATTTGTATGGCTCCCTCAGCATTTTTACATCTCAGATGTTAAAGTTACATATTTTTTAAAAAGGAACTCACTAAAGTAACACATAAGGGACAAAAATGTTTCGTCATATGTGTGTGCCTGGCTATCACTGGCTTCAAGCATGGTCCTAAAGGTGCATGTGCATCAGTGATGGACACCATCTTTCCTGATGCACCCAAGATTGAATCGGTACATCCGGAGAGCACCTACAGCTGTAGCTACAGAACCAGAGTTTCCTAGCTAGCAGGTGTGATGCCACATATCCTACATACAGTTACACAAAGGGGATCTGTGATACACACTCACCAGTAGGTTACATATCCTAGGGTAGAACTAGCCTCTACATCTTTCAAAATATTGCATATCCCAGTCGCAAATAGCAATGAAAACAAATAACTCTTTATACTTCAGTTATTTCCTACATTTATGAATGCAGCACCTTCTGTCATTCAGTGACTGAATATCAGCTATCCTAGCTAGCTTAACCAGTTCTGCTCGACCACTGACTTACTTTACAAATATTTGGGTTAATATGAAAAGTCAACGACAAAATAAAGCAATAGGGTGTTAAGACTCTCAATGGTTAGTGCATTCAAAATGAAAAAAAAAATAATAATAACAAAAAGGGGAGAAAAGAACCCAGAACTAACATTTGGAGCATCCTAGGTACTAGAATTAAAAGTTTACCAACACTGTTAAAGGTTTTGGTCCATTTCATATTATGTGTTTCACCTCTGAAGAAAAGATTTAAAGAAACTTTAAATCAGAATCTCTAGGTGTTTTTGAAAAGTGGAAGCCCAATTCCATCCCTAGAAAAATGTACTTATCTGTACAGTCAAAGGGCTAATCCTGCAGAGGGCTAAGCAGTGTTTGAATAAGTATTCTCTGGTCTATTACACTCCAGAGTATGTGCTCAGGCAACTCTGTTAATTAATGCCCAAAGTAAACTTCAGATCCTTACTCATGGTTTACTAATATCTGTTCCATGCCCCATGCTAGCTAATTTTGTTACCACAAAAATAACATGAAGATGAGGATGGATGAGAGAAGGGTGGCTGAAACTTAGAAGAACTGGATTGCACCAGATCCTGGGATGCACCTATATGTGAATAGCAGTCATTGGTTATAGCAAAATCTTACTTTTCTCAAGTAGGAGCAAGGTCTCCACTTAGCTCATAGTACTCTGGTCAGAAAATGGTGGATGGGATGTACAAAAGGACATCAGGCATGTTGGCTGCTGCTAAAATGCCCCAAATTTCAGATTGTTTTGTGGAGTTTATGAACCCATATTTGGGTTATTAATCAATGAACACAGTGCTAGGATGCTGTCAACTGCTCAGAAAGCCTGAGCATATACTCACACAACCAGTACACTAGAAACCAGAGCTAGATCTGAAGCTGCTGGGTGGTGCAAAACAAGAGGAATAACCACAGCCAGATACCACAGGATTTATAAGCTAAGGGCTAAATATCACTCCCACTGGTTGCAGTGAGATCAGGATCAGGCCCAGTGTTCCCATTTCAAAGTGCAGGATCAGGCGCTGATTTATATTTGCAGGTCATCAAAGGGTTATTAAAATGAGTTATAGCTAATAGCTACCATATTGTGTTACATTTCATTGAGTGCCCAGTCCTAATGTTTGAAACTGTTACTAAGTTACAATATTGTTACATTTAATTTTAGTATCTGTTATGAATGTAAACTCTACTTGGTGAGTGGTAGCACTTTCTTTGCTATTAGGTAAGCATTTGTTCAGGGAATCTGGATGGTTATTTTCAAGACTTAACCTGGACTGAATGTCTAACCATAGCTGCTTTACAGTTTTTGTAAACATTCTCTACAAAGGGCAGTTTGCAGTGGAGGCCCCATGGAATGTGACAGTTTGATATCTGGATAAACCTTAGCTGAAATGCTATTTCTCCAGCAAAGCCATAGTCAGCTGTAGATGTAGGCAAGGAAACCTGTATTCATTGTTTCATACGATGCTGAGTACCAGCAGCTCTCCATACCTTGCAGTACGGAGCTCCCATGTGACTGAAATGGGGACAATGAGAATCTACAGTTGCTGGCCATAGAAATTACAAGATGACTCGTGTTCAGAATGTAAGCGAGCGGAGAAAGTCCACTATTTGAATGATCAGTTATACATCTTAATCAGCCAGCTGTTGTAGGAAAATATAATGGTCACATGGTAGTGATGTAAATCTAGGCCTCTTAACACACATAAGCCTGCATCCTAACCCCTCAAGTAGTTCCAGTGGGTAACAGTTGTCAGACAGCTCCCATTTTCACAAATAGCTTTCATTGACTTCAGCACTCTGAAAGCCAGCATAAATCTGCAAGGAAGATAAATAATGAAATGTGCCAGCCTGCATTTCTTTCTTCTTTTAGGTCAACATCAAAAGGAGCTATCCTCTTGTTTCTTTTAAATAACACAGTAAGGCTCCTCCAAGGTGCTGACTAGTCTTTTGTTTCAATTTTTTTAAATTAAAATTAAAAATGACATTTTCTACGTGTCCTTGTTAAAGAGGCCTGCTATATTCTCCATATGTCCTTTAGGGGCCTGTCCTTACTCTTGTGAGTAGCACCACTTAAAGCAATGGAACCACTCAGATGAATGCTGTTTGGAGCCTTTGTTTTAAAATGTATGTTAAATTTGTTCTTGTTATATAAACCTCCTGTTGTGCTTACCCTAAAAGCAGGGTATTTGTAATGCACAATCTTTAGCTAGCAAGCACTCTCTTGCTTTCAGTATTTCCTTTAATATTTGGAATCACAAAGAAGTCTGAGTGTTCTGAGCGAAAATATTTAAGGAGGAAAACTAGTGATAAAGATGATACTAAAGAAAGACATGAGCAAAAATAATATAGGAATAGTAACCATAGGCCCCGTGTTGCTATCAGATAGTAGATAGCACTCTTTAAGCTAGCAGTCAAAGGCATAGCAAGATCCAACGGCTGCAAAGTGAAGCTAGACAAATTCACATTAGAAATAGTGCACATATTTTTAACAATGAGAGCAATTAAGTTTTGGAACAATTTACCAGCAGTGAACCTGGTTGCTAAATAAGCTACTACTCACCATGACTAGTGATGGCAGGATTAGGCCATAGGGATTCATTCTTGGAAATGATGGGGCTGATCATGCCAGGTGCTGTGCAATTCAGAGATGCACCGAATATCTCGATGCCCACTGACTGTCTGCAAGCAGCTCAAAGGGCACTCAGTAATTCGGAGAAGATGCTCAGCACTTCACATAATCCAGCCTTGTGTCTGCAAAACAATATCATGGCAATTGCAGTATTTTTATAGTGGTGGTGCAAAGAGGCTTTCCTCAAAATTCTAATGGAACTTTTCTCCTTTTGCATGCTGTGAAACCACCCCTTGCAAAGATGGGTCAGTTTTAGCCATGCAGCTCCATGCTCTGAGTGCCCCTAACCTCTGACTGCCAAAAGCTGGGACTGTATGTCAGGGAAGAGATGACTATAAATTACCTGTTCTGTTCATTCCTTTTGAAGCATCGGACACCTGCCCTGTCAGAAGATAGGATATTGGCTGAACCATTGGGTAACAGCTGACTGACCTAGTATGACCATTCTTATGTTTTTATCCTTGGCTCATAATGTTATTTCTGGACAAAACTCAGCTGTACTAAATAACATTTGGTTTAAATTTGGGGGACGTATCCAAAAGCTTCCCAAAAAAGCTTCATCCAATTGTCTGCAAGTCACTGCAAAGGAATATTATAGAGCAGTTGGACTGAGAGTGATGGCTAGTGCTGGGCATTGTGAGCAGCTGAAAAGGGCTGTCTTCCATTGGAAGCTGGATTTCCACTTTTGTGCCTTCGGGTACAAATGCAGGCAAATTCAATTCACTGGAGAAAGAGGGCAGACACAGCTCTCCTAAACGCCCAGCGAGCACGCCAAATAACTGGCTCGACTTTTTGCCAGGACCCTTTCCGGCAGCCCAGATCTCCCGAGAAATCCCACTGAAGTCAGTGAGTCTGATAAGGTAAGAAAGAGCTTCAAGATAGTGCCCAGTAACATAGAGGGAGTCATCTGTTTCAAATACATATAAAAAGGAGTAATGGGCTTAGTGCTGTGCTTCTAAGGCTGAGCATGGGAAAGGAGCCAGCGAAGAGGACAGTCCTCTGTCAGTAAGAGCTGCGCCATTCCTTCAAATGTGTATCGGTCTTGTGTCCTGTAATTTGCTTTAAAGTTACTAGACTGAGGCAATCACGGTGAGGGGCTGTGAACAGGAGACTGACGCTCTTTTAAACAGGTGGCCCTGTGTGTCGGTTGGCTGAATTACAACGCTGTGACCTGATTTGCAGGGTTTGCCATGTATGCTCTTAATAAATTCGGGGGGTTCAGTGCAGAAGGGAAAGCCAGCTTGGAAAAGCCGCTGGCCACTGAGCGCACACGTGTGTCTCGGTACAGAGAGACCCCTTTGGGGAGCAGCGGTTCTTGGATATCTGATTAAATCGCCCACCGTCGGCTTTATCTCCCCGTTCCTTCCCTACAGCTGCAGGTGACTTTAATTGCCAGGGCAGGTACATACTCCGAGGACTTTTCCCATGCTGGTGATTGCTCTAACCAGACGCAATGGCTGCTCCCAGCATGGAAAATTTTCAGAGTAATGAAAGTCCAGGACCTGTTTCTGTCCCGAACGTTGCTTTCAGCCAGTGCTGCATGCTGATGACCTGAGTCGTCTTCGGTGCGCCAACGAGATCGTGTTCAAAAGGGCTGCTCGTTTTGAATACTGTACAGAGGCGATCAATTGCAGAACAGCCCATACACGGGCTCAGAACCTTTTATGGAGGGGTACACTGGGGGGGGGGGGGATTCAATGAGATCTCCAGCTGTTAAGCAAACGGAGATAAAGGTCTTTAACTCCTGGGAATAATGAAATAGCTCTTAGCCTCCCTTTGTGTAATTTCGCCGAGAGAGGGCGCCCCAGCCCTGATTTTTCCTTTGGAACAAGGCGAAAAACACCAAAGCAGCTGCAGGGAAAAGCTGGCGTAGTTCATTCATTCGCCCTTCCCGCTCTTGGGGCCTCCTTCGAAATTCACCTTCGCCAGAAGGCGAGGGCCAGCCTGTGGGGAGCCCCCGCAGCCCCGTGTGGACGCTGCTTGTTCTAAAGCCTTGCAGGGGACCTCCGCCCAGACAGGATGATGAACTGGAGAAGTCCCTCGCCCTGCTCTCCCGACAGCTTCCCTGAGACCCTATTTATAACACGCATCATCTCACCGCTCTTTGCAAACAGACCACAATGGCCATCTCGGGAGGAAACGGTGCCACTAGCAAAATGGCTCTTATTCTTTCCTGTCTGGCTCTGAAGGGCAACCCACTGACCGCAAAGACAGGCGCCCTTCAGTAGCTGTTGTGTGTCACTCCTGGCTGACCTTTTAACGACTGTGAGCTTTTATGGGCAGCCGCATAAATCTACCCCACGAGGCAGGGGATAAGTCTTCCCGAGCTGGACATGCTGTGGTTTCCCCGGGGGGCAATCCATTGTTAGGGAAGGTTGCTAACTTGCTAGTGTGGACAGCCATGGGAAATGGCCATTTCTAACCGATGTCCTCACTCTGATGGACTCACCCAGGGGCAACCTGATTTTTTTTTCTTCTCATGAAATTCCTAGCTCATCCTTTGGGTGACGACTTATTCTAAAGAGGGCGGGGGATCTATCCCCTCTTCCCGAGAAAATAGCGCTTAGGCACGGGAATCTAACACGGGAACGTCTCCTACATCACCTTCATTTCCTCTAGGGCTCGATACAATAAGACCTGTGTTTTTCTTAGCATATTACTAAATGAAATCTGCCTTGAAGTCTGTACATTGTCTACATGAATACGCCGCTGGCTTAATTTAGGGGTAGGCACTCTCTAGATATTTCGAGGGTCTGTTTAATCCTGATGCGCATGAATTAAACGCTCCCAGATTAGCCTCCGCTCGGCCGTAGCCATAAACCATCTTCTCAGTGGAAGTGGGTCCTTTGCGCGCATCCGAATGAACCCGCGGGGAAACGGCGGTGGGGTCCTGAAATGGGCACGCCGTCCCCTCAGCGGACGGGGAATTTTCCCCGGCCCACGGCTACGCGGGGCGTCCCTGCATCGGTGAAACACTCACCTCTGGCCAGGTTAGTAAAGAACCGCTCTTCCCGCGCGGATTTCCCACGGCTTCCTCGCGTCTCCGCGGATGCGCACGAGTTTGAAGCTCCTGGAGATCCCGCGAGGAGAGATCGCTGCCTTCCCCTTCGCGGGTGGCTTTGGTGCCCCGGCTTTGGCGCAAACGGTGGCGCAGGGAAGGAGTGTGGGGCGCGCTTGGCCCCTTGCTGCAGGGCTGGTACGCTGCTAGCGGCTTGTCTGTGGGCTCCAAACCCACGCCGAGAGTGTCCCTTCCGCAAGGAGCAAGAGCAATTGCCGTGTTTTTAGAAAGCCTGGCCGCAAAGCTTCCCCCGTGTAGATTAGGGGCCGCTACAGCCCCGGATTCCTTCGGCGAGCGCCGACTGAAACGCTCAGACCATCAGCGTATTCAGCCAAACCCTCTGCAACGCCGCTGGGCCGGGCGGTCTCTACTGAGAACCGACTGCCGGAGCGGCCCCTCGGCGGTAACCAGCGAAGGAGAAGCTCCCCGCGGCTGTCTTATCCGTTGTTTGGAGGGACTCGATGACCTCCCGAGGTCCCTTCCAAGCCTCATCTGCTGCCAGTCTGCGAATTCCACCCACTAAGCGCTCAGCTTCCCCGGTAACCGGGACAGGTTTAGCGGGCTGAATAGGGAGAGGCGCCCTTTGGTGTAACACCGATGCACCTTTATGTCTATATCCGTGCGCCCGCTCGCACAAGGCTGTATCTCAGCGGATAGTCCTCCTTGAGAATTAGAAACAATTTTACAGGCTTCATGGCTGGCATCGCCGTCTCTGTCACTAGCCGGGAACAATCAAAACAGAATTTTTGGGGGGTACCTTTTGTATTAACCACACAACAGCTCCTCGATCAATGTAGGCCATTAACTAAAAGGAGCTGGGGAAACCTTTCCACGGCATGTAATGCTTTGCTCCCTTTGCCGGTCTTCTAGGAAAGGAAGCGGCTCTTGTATAAACCAGTTGCTTTCCAAGACAGTGACAGGCGTGTGAGTAAATGCACTAAAAGGTTTCTTCTCCGTAGGGACTCATTGACCTTCCATCGCCCCTAGTTACCCCGTGGCAACCCTTTGTGACGTCCACGGGATTCTGAGTCCCATTCTGCGCCCACTCAAGCCAATGGGGGGAAGGGACCCTAGAAACAGGCACTTGGAGGGTCTTTCCGGCCAGGCTGGAATAAAGGTAGCGGGTTACTCTATGTAAGGAATTGCTGAAGGGCATCTGCGAGTTAAAAACTAAAGCTTTGGGCCCGGAGGTGGGGGGCTGTGCAAATACACCCTGCGGAGTAGACTGACCCGCGGTGAAAAGCCCCCCAAAGGGTCCGGTGCTGGGCTAGCAATTGAGGGGAGTCAGGACTCCCCTGGGCAGAGCCAGTGGGGAAAAAGAGGTTCAGCTCTTTCTTCAAAGCGTCTGATGAAGTGGGATTTTCTCCCACGAAAGCTCATGAGATGAATAAATCTGTTAGTCTTTAAAAGTGCTACAGGACTCCGTTGGGGTTTTTTTTGGGGGGGGGTTGGTTTGGTTTGGTTTTACCATAATAGAAGTCATTGCGGATCCTCCCAAGTTAGATCTGATGGTATCCCGGGACAATAGGGCTATACCACACTGCATAGGAGATCTGGGTTGGACTAAGGCGAAGGAAAATGAACTCGTCGATATGTGTCAGATACGGGCTCCCTTTTGGAGAAGTTTTACCATCTGGGAGTCAAAACCGGGTCACCGAATTCTGCCCTGTCTTGAACGGACCCCATCGCAGTTCAATTTCAGTGGCTCCTGAAGACACTTTCGTCTATTTACTTGTGTGTGCGCGTAACAACGCGGGAGGGGGCGACACTCTGAAATAGCATTAGGACTAGGTGATCGGGCACTCAAAAGTACGGGACTTCTAGGAGCCAAGTTTAACCTTGGCCATCCCGTTTGTTTTATGTTTTGTGTGTAACGTTCATAAGGGAAAGATGGCCTGGCTGGAAGCTTAAAGAAAAGAAGAAAAAGGGATTCTGGAAAGCCCCTTTCTCTCCAGCTTGCCTACCTTACAAACTCTGCAAGCTGGGCCGACTTAGTTTGTCATTTTCTCTCTCCACAACTGGCAGACGCAGTCAACTAGCTTGTAAATCCCTGTCTCTTTCTACCTTGCACATCTCAAAGCGTCAATGCTTTTTACCAGCAGAACTTGCCGTTTCTTTGAGCCAAAGGAGCCCGTAGCCAGCGGCACATATTTATGCAATTCATCTGTTTTAATAGGCACCTGTAGATTAGAGAAATAGCTGCTGGACATGAGGAATATGAAATTGTAATGAACCCAAACATTTTTTTCCCAAGCCAAGCTCTCGTCCTTTTAGCGCGTCTAAAACCGCAAGACATTTCAAGTCTAAAACTTCAGCCATTTTTAATGGAGCTCCAAACCAGTGTTCTTAGATTTTTGCTTTGGAACCGTACTTTTCCCAACTGCATATATCCCAAAACACTTTGAAGAGACTCTATCCAGATTCCCCAGAGGGGAAATAAAGTAAAACGTGTGCAAAAAATCGGCCCCGAAAGACAAGTTTTTAGAAAGTTGTCAGCCTGTTAACATAGGAAGATATTCCTGAAAGCTTTTTGTAGCCTCCACTCGAGTGGCAATGCAGGTGCCTAACTAACCTGCGATGAGATAACATTAGGAAAAAAACAGAGTCCTGTGGCGCTTTTAAAGACTAAGAGATTTATTTATTGCATGAGCTTTCGTGGAAGAAAATCCCACTTCTCAGAGGCTCTGAAGATGGGGAATTTCCCATCTTCAAAGGTCTGAGGAAGTGGGATTTTCTCCCACGAAAGCTCATGCGATAAATAAATCTTAAAGGTGCCACAGGACTCTGTCGTTTTTCTGGAATAGACTACCACAGCTACTCCTCTGGAACTTGACCATTAGGAAACAATCACACATTGTAGGCCAGCTGGGCATTCTGCGCTTTCATGATTCAATTCTGCCTCTTTTGGCTCTTCAAGCTCAGAACTTCGCAATTATCTCGTCTCTGTGGACACCATCATGGAATGTATACTAGATTCCAGGCTTTGACATTCCCAATTTACTTGTGAAGGCTGCCACGGGATTTTAAAGCAGAAAAAATAAGTCCTGTTAAAATCGTGTGCAAAATGAACTTGTGTACTAACCCGCCACATGTTTTTGGATGTGGGTTTTGTTTTAAGTTATATTTGTCAAGGAAACATTCGGAAAACTGTAGAGTGTTGTATAGATTTTTAAAAAATATATTTACGTCCTTACTTTCCCCTTGATCTGTGCACAGGTTATTGCACTCGATGGTGGAAGATGCTACGTGGATATCCAGAGAACTGAGAGCAATTTGTACCAAGGGCTGGTGGGATTTGGACAGCACTGAGAAATCAGCTAATCACGGATCAGTTTATTTAAATTCGCTTAAAGCCAACATGGAAGTTGCCTATGTGCCTGAGACACCGAGCGCTGGGGTGACATCCCAGCGCTACCCAACCACTACCCAGCCAGGCGCTATTCCTTGCAGTTTGCGAGGTAGCTCTCCTGGCTCCGGAGCTGTGGCTAGGAGGTGAAGCTTGCTGAGATTCACTGAACCTTGCATTGAACTTTCGGTGTGTTTCTGGTTATGCTCTAACGCTGAAAGCCGGTGACTTGTACCTGATTTGGGCTATTATTTTGGCATCAAACTGCGCAGGAAACATCCCTCCAAAGTTCCTCCTTTCCAAAGTCCCTGGGTTCAGCCTTACCTTTTGACACCTCCTGTGGGGCCGTCTGAGGGCCCTCTACTGCTCCCTCCCCAGAAGAGGCTGCTGGCCCAGATCGTCACCCTTCCTTCCTCTCTGCGGAGCCAACTGGCCCCACCTCTGACAGGTGACACAAAGTCCTCATCTCTTCTCCTCCGCTCCCTCAACCTGCACAGAGTCAATAATCCAAGGAAGCTTCCCCGGATCGCTAAAGATATGTTCCCCCAGGCCCATTGATCTGTCCTTAACCGCCCTTGCCTCGGTTTGGGGGCTGAGGTGTCCTAACAGCCACCATGCTTTTGGGAAAGGGCATTTCAGTCTCCTGCTTCAGGACAAGTTCCATAGAAAGCAGGAATGGTGGGACCTAGGCCTGCTGAGAATTTCGGGGGGGGGGGGGGATCAGCCAGCACCACCTCTCCCCCAGGCATGCAGCTCTTCCTGCAACCTCAGAGCTAGTGCTAGGACCGCGGTGAGGGGTCCGCCCTCAACAGGCAACTCATTGGTGGGGCATAATCAATGATCATCACTAGGGTGCTGGCATTGAAACTCCTGCAATGGGAGGTTGCAGGTCTTAGGCCCTTTGCACTTTCTGGGGGAACTGGGGGACGGCGTTACGTGCCCCCTCCTACACCAGCAAACGGGGTCCATGGCATTGCGTTTTGAGTTGCGTTGCAGATCGGACAGAGACCGCGAGGTGTGCTACGCCGCAGAGGGAGACAGGAGGAGAGGGTTTTGGTTTTTTCCCCCGAGTCTTTTCTAAGGTCAGCCTGCGTGCCATTGCTGGGGCGATTGCTGAACTTCTGCCTCGAGGCTGCTCAAAGTGGCGCCTTAACCAAAGGGGGTCCCTCTCCGCTCGCCACTGGCCCCCTTCGATAACAAAGCGGAATGGGAAAATTGGAGCCTCACTCCCACTCGAGGGTCAGAGCAGGACTTTGGGAGTAGAGAGGTGCAGCAGGGGGATTAGATCCGGCTGCCTGGGCGAATGAAAGGGAAAGTAAATATGTACATGGACAGGCTGGTGTTCAAATAATGAACGAGCATTCCTTTCTGTTAGTGCGCGCCCAATCCTAGATTGATGCAGGAGGCCCCGAAGCTGGTTGAGCCCAGGGTACCGACCGCTCCTAAGCAGGAAGCACCCTATGCCTGGCTTAAACCATCTTTACAGTGCTAACCTTTCAAGGAAAAGCTGCAAGGATCTCGGGTTAAGGCCCCGATCCTCCCTCCCTTGAAGCCTCCGCGGAGCTTCTGGCTGATCCTGGTACTTTTGAAGGCTCCTTTGGGTAGACACAGAAGGCCCTGGAAGCCGCGGCTCTCCCTGCGCTTTGCGGTGGAGCTGGCTGGGCTGAGGCTGCAGCTGGGGGGATCCTCTGGCCAACAGAGAAGAGATTGTGGCCGCAGCTGCAGGGCACTGCTTTCCTCAGCGGCTGAGCAAGCGGCTCCGGCCAGCAAGAGGAGAATTTAAAGGATCCCTTGTGTGGGGGCCATTTCTTTGGGGCCAGCATGGGACGCGTCTCTTAGGGCCTACCTGAGACTGGAGCAGAGGGTTTCTGCCACATTGCAGCTCGCTGGGGAAAGCCCTCGCCAGCTGCCTGCTGTATTTCAGCCTGAGTTCCCTCCTCAGCTGGAAAACACTGCGGCTGGATTCTCAGATACTGTATCTCCCCTGGATCTGAGCTGCTTTGATCTCTACCCAGTACTTTCAAGTCGCAGCCCTGAACAGGAAGTTACAGAGGACGGCAAGGACAAAATACCGCTTAGCAGATCGTGTGGGTGGAAGCAGCAAGACAGATGTTAGACAGAAAAGCATTGCAATACTGGTGCGAAGGGGGCCAAACGCTACAGAAATCGTTACGCGTGGTGGCCCAGATTTTCCAGCGCTAGTAACCGATTGCTGGTTGTCCCTGGACTTAGCCAGACAGAAAGAGTGAAGGTCCCTCCCCCCTCTTTAAACAGGTAGCTTTCAAAAAGCTCTTGCGCCTTTGCGGAAAGCCAACATCCAACAGAAGTCTCGAACAAAAGCCGTTTTCTGGGGCCCTCCAAAAGCCAAGCAGCACTTTGCAAATAATCTCCGTAGTGAACCAATCGCTAGCGCGTGTCCGCAAGGGTATTTATTGCGACGCTGTCCCCGGGCGTTATTTACATTTGCTGAAAACTCACTTGCTGGAATTACAACATGCTGATGTAGTCAAATTCCAAAGGGGTAGCCGTGTTAGTCTATAGTAGAAAGACAACAGAGTCCTGTGGCACTTTTAAAGACTAACAGATTTATAAATCTGTTAGTCTTTAAAAGTGCCACAGAACTCTGTTGTCTTACATGCTGATGGTTCATCAATAGGTTCGCTGCTTTAGCTAGAGATCTGGCCCTTTCAGAGAACTCTTGGAGCTGGTGTTTCTTTCCTTTGCTGGAAGAATTTAGATTGACACTCACATACAATATAGTCGGCTTAACTTGCTGACATGTTAATCTATTTTTTCGCTTCATAACTGTACCACTAACTTTCAGGAGGACAAATTTAAGTTTAATGCACAGATACATTTCCCCCATCAAAATAAAAGGGCCGCTTTCTTTTATCCTTCCGGAAATCGCTAATCTCCTGCAATGGAGAGATCCTTGAATTCCATATTAACTAGAATGAATTGATGGATTAATTACTTTAGGTTGTTGTTCATTTATTACAAAGATTCTCTCGTTCTATGTACTCTAAATGGAGAATAAAGGTATTTTGTAAATGACCGGGAGTGAACACTGAAATCGGTGTGCTTTCATTTGGCCAAATGTATTACTTTACACTCTCTGGATGTCTAACCAATTTCCTCTCTCCCCTTCCCTCCCCTCCTCCTCCCCCCCCATTTGTAATTACAAGCAGTATAAGCAATTATACTGTGTCTAGATAAGCAATTTAGACAATAGCTTTTTTTTCCTGAGAAACCAACCAAACAGCTTGCAAGTTTAATTTAAACAGAATATCTGTCTGTAACGCCATAAATCATTTCCATCTCCCTTCTCCTTTCACCCCTCCTTCCCCACCACCACTAAAATCGGAGTACAAATGTACTTTGCATTACAACTTTGGAAAACACCGTGAACCTAGCTTCGACATTGTTCAGAATATGGATCCAAGCCGTTGGTTTATTAAGAAAACAAAACTTGACATTGAAATACACATTCAGTGATAGCTTTGCTCTTTTATACAAGTGAGCAAATATACGATAAAAAAAACCCAGCACACAAGGAATTCAGGTAAATTCAATGGTGATATGAGAGCCCTTTTCCTATCAGGTAAACCATACAAGTCAAAGGAGGACTCCAGAGAGCGAGGAAAAGGATCTTTGGTTTTACCAAAAGTATTTTGTGTCTCATAAAAAAAACGAGTGACCCCAGCTCTTAAAGCGGGAATAGTTGTATCAGCCCAGTCTAAAGCTCTAAATTGTGGCAGGCCTATAAACACTATGAAGGTTAGAAGTCCGGGACTGCAGGCCAAAACTTTCTTTTAAAAAATAATTGCTTGAGATTCACCTTCCATGTCATATGCTATTAATCTCGAGTTCAGAATGAAGCATTTTACATATGCATACTACAGTGGGCATATAATAGCTGGAAGACAAAAGTGGTAGAAAAGTCGCTTGCTTTCCAAATGCCTTTCTTTCCACCACACATCTCTCTGTCGACGTTCTCAGACTCCTACAACATCCATCTGTATATGCTGCAGCACTCACTGAGACCCACATGTTCTCTTGTTCCCCACCTTGTAGCACCATCTCACTTCACACTATTTGTTGTAGATCAATACCAGAAACGCTGAATCACGAGCTTCTGGCTGAGATACTAAGAATTTTGTTTTTGAAATGCCTCTCCTCCACAGGATAATTGAAATGCAACGATATATCTGTCTTTTAAAACGTATACAAGCTCATAAAAACAGTTAAAAACCTCCCGATTACTATAAAAGAGAAAATTAGAGGGGCTCTAATACAAAAAGAAGGGGAAATAAGAATAAATAATGGACCACAAAGCTCATAATAACCAAGCACCGCTGGGGAAAACAGTCTTGGGTGCAATTCAGCAGTGGGAAAGGATGAAACTAAAATGAAAGTCAAAAAGAGGAATACCATACCACTGGGACTTTGAGGGGGAGGGGGAGAGAGAGAGAGAATTACCTGCCCCTATGAAAGCTATAAAAGCCTGGTGATCTCATTGCATAGGGATTTTGAATATGTGGCTAAATTCTGCTAATTCCTCCCAAATCTATTGGAGTCAATGGGATTACATGAGTGTAAATGAAGGCCTAATTGTGCGCAGTCAAAGCCTGCTCCATTAAAGACTTAAAGAAAATAAAAATACTAGTCTTTTTTTTTCTTGGATTGGTAGTTGACAGAGAAGCGGTAAAGGCCCCAAACTTAATTTTTTCCTTGCACTTCTCCTTTAAGTAAAATATAAAAAAATAGATACAGACAAATAGACAGGTTTGAATTCAGCCTCGCGGCTCTTTCCCTGCTCTGCTGGTTCGGGGTCTTCCTTCGGAGTCCGTGTCACACGTTTTAAAGGCCTGTTTTACTCATTTAGGATTTGGAGTTGGCAGAGATGATTGTGTATTTACCCCCAAACCTCGCGGCATAGTGGTGGTGAGTCTTCCCTTTCTGGAATGCCCCGTGCAGGGGATACAAGCAAGATCCTTTAGGGAAAGCAATTTTCCTTTGCCTTTCACTCTTTCCACCTGCCGTGGCACAAATGTGAGGGAGAATTTGGAAAGGAACGGTGCAAGGAGCAGTAACATTTTCCGCAGCACCGGCGTTCTCACGCGACCTGCCAGGCGTGTGGCTGTCTGTGCAGCACTGAGAGATAACGTGTAGATTCGGGCCCCGAGAGAAGAAATCTGCGAGGACGCTCAGGTATTTGACACGTATTTCCAAAACAGGGTGAGGGAAAGCGTATTCCTGTAGATGGCGCTCTTATTAGGTGTTCTGGAAGCAAGCGTGGCGACGGGGGGAAATGACTTCCAAATTCTCAATTGGTTACTGTAATTTAGGACAGAACAAGGGAGGGCTTTTTTTCATTTACTCTAAATGCATATAGCATGTGACAAATGCAAACCTGATTTCTTTTCTGAAACCGAGCATGCCTTTAAAATCTGACTTTGTTGCTGCTTTGGAGCCGGTAGACCTGTCTATTTCCCTTTGTGTCTTTAACCAAGAATCCGAGTGCAAAGGCAAATTCATCCAGCGTTGAGCATTGAAGTCAAATGTTTTCCCAAGCTAAGCCCTAATGAGGCCCGCTAAGAACAAGTGGCGACTAAGTGTTTGAAAAGGCCAAAGAAGCCAACACGTCATTAAGACAAACCAACAGAGGGGACCTGACTTTTCCAGGCAGAGTGCGACGTCTCAGATAGTAACTTTAGTGCTGGGAGCGGTGTACGATCCCGGATCACACCAACTTACCAGCGCCTCCAGTAGCCTGATCTTAGGGCCAACCGCCTGGGCTAAAGCCCACAGAAACCAAAGAACAGATTCCCGCTGGCATCAATGGCTTTGGATGGGGGGAGGGCAAAGTCGCAGTCACATGTGTCCCTGTGGCCTTGATAAGATCGCGGGGCCATGCCGTCCGCGTGGACAGGTTACAATTTAAGACCCTTTTAGACCTAATATTTAAAAGGGAACTGGATAAGTTCATGGTGGCTAAGTCCATAAAGGGCTATTAGCCAGAAAGGGGTTAAGAATGGTGTCCCTAGCCTCTGTTTATCAGAGGATGGAGACGGATGGCAGGAGAGTGATCACTTGATCATTGCCTGTTAGGTTCACTCCCTCTGGGGCACCTGGCACTGGCCACTGTGGTAGACAGATACTGGGCTGGATGGACCTCTGGTCTGACCCAGTACGGCCTTTCTTATGTTCTTATGTTCTTAGCTGAATGCGACCCGCTCATTTTCCTTAAATAAACACATGCTGACAGGTAACTGCCTGGCTGTGTCCTCACTCAAATCGAAGGGGGTTGCGATTGCTTTCGGTGGAAGCAGGATCCAGTTCTAATGTAAGACGAACGGGTCTATGTGTGCGATTTTTATTTCCCCATCTCTGTACTCGGGGAATGAAGCACATTCATTACCTTCTTAGAGCTACCGATTGCCTTAGAGACGGTCGCCACAAGGAGCCTTCACTTTCATCTCATTTATACGGTGCCTTCAAACAGTGTCCCAGAGGCATGACCGATGCGACCTATTACACATAGTAAGGCGGCTGAAATGAACAAACTCCTGTCAAATTGAAACAGCCCAGCCTTCCCAAAAGGCTATAAGATCCCCTCGGGAAATCTCTTTAAGGCTCCTACGGCAGGGCTCAGATTTAGTGGGGCCAGGTGATGTTCCAGTCCTAAGGAAACTCAATGACTAAATCAGAAATGTTGGTCTTTGCACGGAGGTTGGATGGAAATTCACGTTCAACCGCAAACGGATCCGGCAAATCTGCAAATCTCAGACCCCTTCCTCGGGCAAACACCTCACTGAAGTCAATGGGAACTTTGCTTGAGTCGAGGCTGAAGGATTTGGCCCCATGCAGATGGCCTCGAGGAGAGCATAGGGCTCCCTAAGAAAATCATATAAAACAAATCCACTCTTAAAAAGAGGAAGAAAAACTCCGTTTTCTTTTAAAACAGCCAAACCCACATGAATTTGCAGTGAGCTTATTAGCCAAAGACCATTCCACCCACACACTCTTTGACTGGCGAGAGAAAGAAAGAGAGTCTTAATTAATTGGCAAAGTCAGTTTTCCGTCATTCTTGAACTTTGCGACTGAACGGACGAGTTTAAAGGATCCAATTCGAGTTTGATTAGTCTCCTCTCCGAAGGCAAACCAGTTTCCTTCACGTTGTAACACCAGGGTGGAAAGCGCAAAGTTATAGCTCGGACTTGCTCTGTTATGTGCCTTTTCCCTCAACAAGCGCTCACCATATTAAGCCACATTATGCTACTTATCTCTGAAAGCAAATCAATTCCTAAACCGGGGAATTCGAGACGGGGGGAAGAAAAGGGAGATGGAAGTACTTTTTCTTCAGAAAGGCTGGTTAGGGGGCTGCTAATTCTAAATGTTAGAATTCTAACAATTCTAAATTAATTGTTACTCCACAGAAATATTTGCTTACACATTTAAAAACACTAAATTGTATTCAGTGGGTCGCCTGTGTATTATCCATATACGTTAATTTCAGCTATGCATACGTATCCATGGAGTCAAATTCCAAAGCAGGAAGATACAAGTGTATATATGTGTATCCCTCAGCGCTGTAAAGGGGGAGGATACCGAAAGAAAATATAAAGGTTATTGTTATTGTGGTGTAGAATAGAACCAAGAATTAGCTGAAACACACAACCAGGATTACAATGACGTTTTTTTATTCCAGCAAAAAGGCCTTGCCCCAGAAGAGTGGAAAATGACCCAGTGCCGTATTAACCAGAACAGCTGAACTTTAAGATTGTAGGAGCTGAAGATCACTGCTGTAAATGCTTAGTTTGCAGCGTTCAGATAAGAACTCTCTCTCTGTCTGTCTATCTGTCTGTGCCCCTCCCCCCATGTTGAAAGCCACTTTCAGCAGCGAGGGTCTGTCAGGGACTTTCTTGAAGTGCATTTTGTGTGAAGACAACAGAGGAGGATTAGTACATCTGAGAAAGCTGGATGAACTCAGGGAATTTCCAGGCTGCAGCCGAGAGATGAGGGCCTTTGTGCGATTCCACAGCAAAAGCCCTACGAAACACCTTTTCTCAGAGCTTGCAGATTAGCAAGGTGTCATCTACTCGGCATCTGTGCATTCATCCAAAGCGGTGCCGCTGGAGATAGATTTCTCAATAGCTCAGGTGAGGTGTACTGTCTGAGAGACCCTGCTCTGATGCTGTGAGACACCTGATTTAAGCCCCCCACCTTCCCAAACAAATCATAGAGCGAAACTTGAAGGCCATTAATACGATAGTCGGTCCGTTCATTAACGAAACAAATGCTCACTCTAAATATTGGCTCCTCGTAATAAACACCTAAGAAAATGCCGATCATAAGGGGACGGAGAAGCACTCTTAACACACATAGCTAAAGACCCCGTTTAATATCTCACTGCAGGTATATTTTAAATCTTCTCTGCGTCCTGGTACGACACACAGCCCCATTCTTTCAGGACTCGGTCGCTTTTCTAATTTGTTGGCAACCCACCTTTTTTTTTTTTTTTTTTTTTAAGGATCTGGTATTCCTTTTTGCCACCGCCACCGGTACTGGACGTTATGGGCATATTTCCATCACTAAGTGACTGACAATGATAAAAGACAAGGTGTGGCTCCCCGTTGAAAACCTAGCCTGGTCCCTTCTGACCTTACAGTCTGTGAGTCTGAGCCCGGCTTTGCCTTTCCTTTCTCTCCCCCGCCACCGCAGGTGTCTAAAGACTACACCAACGCCTCCTCAGGCCTTCTCCACGTTGTTGGTTTTCTCCCCGATTTGTGGGGTTTGCAATAACACTCTTGCTGGGGCAGATCAGGAAAAGATCGGTGCCGCATCCTTGTCAGTTTCGCCGAGCGGGGTGGGGGTGGGGGTGAAATGCGCCCTTTTTGCTGGGCAAATCAATCGCCCGGAGTAGCATTCCACTGGAATATGCTCACTCCGCGGCATGAATGTAATATCATGTGTCCTTACGCTCCAGGAGGCTCGGTATTAGCGGAGTGACACCATGGGCCACGTTTTTTCTCTGCGGCCCCTTGACATCCAGCCGCTAAAACACACACCCGACGGAAGGGTCCGGAATTAAGCAGTTTCTGTACAAAAATGTTGTACTTACCTTCCAATGATCCCTATGTCGAAGGCCTGCTTTTCAATCTTTACATTTATTTGGGGGGGATTAAGTTTCCCTTAAAAGTCAACCAATAAGGAAATAACAATTAAAACCAACTTTAAATGGGTTGTTGGGGGTGGGGGGGGGGTATTTTATTTAATTTTTAATGTGGTTGAAAAGGATGGAAAAGTTGGGATTTGAATAAAATGATTACGGCTCACTTAGTCTCTGTGGCACTTTTAAAGACTAACAGATTTATTAATCGCATGGTCTTTAAAAGTGCCACAAGACTCTGTTGTCTTTCTACAATAGACTAACACGGCTACCCCTTTGGAATTAGTCTCTGTAGAAATTTCCTCGTGGAGAAAAGGATAGTTTTTTAAAGCCGTGCGCATAGTCAGGTAGAGATCTCTACAGAAAATCATAGACCGAGTGCATATGTTGTGTCCTGTCCTAGCCCCCCGAAGACTGGGAGTAAGGGATCCTGGGTCGTTCCTCTCTACCAAAGATGTTGAAGAAGGCCCTTCCCCCAGGCACTGACCCCAGTAACTCTATGGCCTGCCTATATCCATCCCTCTTCCAGAAAGAGGGATCCAAGCAGGAGGCCAGATCTTGAATTTCTTGCGCCTTCCAAAGGCCCATTGACTCCCCTGGGCGTTTTGCCCGAGTTCGGATAGCGGGACACGGTTCTAACTTTCTCATTGAGAATGATCAGCCTTAAGACAGAGAGGGGGAAAATCGTTTTTAGGCAAAATCAGAGACGCAGCAACACCATGGAGTTAACCCACCCAACCACGGTGCATGGAAAAAGAAACAGATGACAATTGGCAGCTAAGATGTTGGCGCTGGTAAGAAATATTGTCAGGCACACACTGGCTCTAATTCTGTTAAACCGATTTCCTTTCGGAAATACATTACAAATAGATATTGTGAACTACTGGTCAACGAAGGAGAGCCACGCTTATAGCTAGACAAGACCACCCCAGACAGCCCGGCTCAACTGGAACTCAACAGAGCCAGACCCATGGAAGCCTTTCCGTTATGATATTAAGATAATATATGCATAGAGGCTGACCTTTCAGGAAAAGCCATCCATTTAAACACAGGGATCCTGTCAACAATCTGTGGGTGGGAAAAAAAAATCAGTGGTCAGCTTAACGTCTTCTGCAGATCTCATGTACAACTCGGGCCTGATCTAAGTCAACCGCAAAATCCGGCGACTTGAAACGGGAGCAAGAGCAGGGCCGCACTTTGCAGTTAAGAAGAAACAGATTTATTGCATTCCCCGCCAGCACTTTTGCATGTCGCCCCTGCAAGTTAAACCATTTGGAGTTTCCCTTGATATCAGATGCGTGTGCCGGCTGCTTCTCTGACCCATTTTACTGGGCCCAGTAGATCCCTGGGATCAACTCTTCTCGTGTAACCCCTACCTACGTGAACGGGGTGTTCCGCTGATGGAGGTCTGCCCATCAATTTAACTGGGACTCTGACTGCAGACCCACACTGGGATGTCTCAGCTTTTTTGTTCTAACAACCTTTTTAAAGTTATCCCTCTGAAAGCAACCCGAGCTTCCTCCAGCCGGCCCCGCGTCGATCCGATTCGAACTTCTCTTTCCCGGATCCGTGTGGATCTTCGCAGCCTCGCCATCGCCCGGCACAAAAACTGCCGGGGAAGCTTCCCAAAGGGGCGCTGGTGGTATCCGCTGCCATTGGCGGCCTGCTGGGGAAGGAAGCCCCCTTCCTTTAATTATTTAATTAGTTTGTACCTGAAATTAATCTTTTTGCCAGGCAGGGCGCAGGTATCAACAGGCTGTTGTATATTACAATGTTTTCCTATTCCTCTCGGCTCCCCCTGCCCTCTACCGACTCACTGTGGATGTGACCTTTGTTATTTCAGCCCACACTCAGCAGTGAAATGGAAACAAGTTGAGCACGTTCACTGCTGATAAACATTATCCTTAAACCACTGGAGACCCGAGCAGGGTAAACGAGCTTTTCCGACAGGCCCACATCAGGAACACACATTGAGAAAGGAAAAGAAACCGAATATCGAGGGATCAGAGGCGGGGTCAGAGAAGGGGAACAGACAGGTTGGAAGACACTGAGAGAAAAAAGGCACAATGAGGGGAAAAGAGGCCACAGGCATAAGCTGGGAGGGAAACGGGAAGATCTTGAGCTCTCTCATGAAGTCAATGGGAAGTGCTGGTTGCCCCAGGAATGCAGGATCGGGCCCGAAATCGCAAGAGTAACTTCTCCCACGAAAGCTCATGCGATAAATAAATCTGATCGTCTTTAAAGATGCCACAGGACTCTGTTTGCTAAGGAATAATAAATCTGCGCCTGGAAAAGTCACTCTGAGACTCTTCATTGTCGTTGTAATTAGAGTGAGAAAAGACAAGCAAGTAACGGGACAGAAAAAGGCCATACATGCGAGGAAAACGAAAGATCATTTGTGCAATTGGACGTAGGTTATGGAAGGCCCCGAGTTAGGTTATTACTTATTTAGCAACGATCTAGCATATAAAAATAGATCCAGCTGCTTAAATTGGAAACTGGGATTTGAAGAAAAGCCTAGGCTCTAATGGATTAGTTGAAATACCACATTTAATTCAGAGCGGAGGTTTTCTGCACATGATCTCCGTGTATTGTTAAATTACATAATTAACCTCAATTAATGTTGCATTCGTGTTTCATAGATCACTACCTTCTCTTTTAGGAAAAACACACAGAGCACATCCACACGCAATGACAAAGGATGTCGGAGTCACACCACAACCTCTAGAAAGATCCATTGAAAAGCCTGAAGTGGCTACAGGCGATGGTAAATGTGTGAGATTTCTACTGTGGGGCTCCGGGGAACTCTTATATATTGAAGGAATTCCACAATTTATAACCCCGATATTCTGAACATTCAAATAACGTTTCTGACATATGCACTGAATCTGCACAAAATATGTAACATAGATTAATTGCGGAGATGTATCAATATTCCGAACATTTTTTTAAAGTCCCCAAAAGGACCATGACAGCCTTCCCTCCATCACGAAATAGTTTCAACGTGCAATTGATTCCTGTCTTGTTTCCGGTAGTATTCCAGGCTTTCCTGGTTGTGCAGATTCGCTTGGGTTTAAAATAATGCTGCAAAGACCGAATATTCAAGTAAATTCAATTGTTTCTTCTAACACCCTTCGTCCTTAAAAAATCCTCCTGGTTTAATATTTCATTTGAAAATGATATCTGGAAACAGTTCCGACACATTGGCTTTGAGGAGATCAGATTTTTATTTTTCTAGCTGATATTTCATACACACTAGTTAATGGATTGTATTCTTTCTAAATTATATAGCATTTACATATCCTTTCTTTGCTATATTCTATTTTATTAAACATAAAAGTAGAAAGAAATTTATTAGAAAATGCTGGCTGGAGTTGGAATGTGTACAAATCTATGCGTGTAGTGAAACGTGTGTGGAATGTATGTAGATAGACATAGCTAGTGAATCACATATGCCAAAACAAAACACACACTCACACACATACACAAACATCGCATGAAACGCAAGAACCCCTATCTTTTTCTGATTTAAAAAAAAACCCTATTAACCCTGTTAGTGTTTCTGCTACGGTCAAAATCAGGAATTTACATCTCACAGTTAAACATAATGTAACATTTAAATTGGGATAAAAATAAGACGCATCTTGCTTTTTGATCATGCAGCACCAGTGTATGGAAGTCATAGACAATGATTTCCCCATCTAAACACAGTCAGTTGCATCCACGTTTCATCTACACAGCTCTCAGATTAATTTGATTTCCTATATGGTTTCACTTCGTAACAAAAATAAACTTTGTTTCAACTATCACAATTCTATGGAGCGAATGCTAAATAATCTATTCATTTCTTTCAAAACGTTTTTCTTTTAAAATTACAGTAGGATCAATGAAAGACACGCGAATCTCCATTATTTGCAAAATAAATAATAAAGAGCCCTGCCTGTTCCAAGACGTTATTCCGCTGTGAAACACTGCTGACTCCAGTTGTTGGATATAAACATCAACATACTTTTCTGCCGGGTCATTTATTTTGCAAATAGCAATGGCCAGGGAAAACCTGAAAGAAACAGAAAGCAGGCATAGCTACTAACTTTGAACAGCTTGCTTTCTCTAATGAGATATGACCAAAATATTGGCACCCTTGAAATAGCACATGAAAGGTATTACCAACCCCTGGAAGTAGGTAAATTTGAATACATCTCATACACGTGTAAGAGACAGAACTGATTTTGGTTTAACAAAATAATGTCTCTTCCTCTAGCGCTATCATAAAACTATTCTCTATATTCATTGCACTCTCTCTGCGACTTACCCCTGCGTAGGTATTTAATAGTCGCCTCTATTGTATTAGAGATCCAGGTGCTGAGCATGCCTGCAAAAGAAAGCGGAAGAGCCTTCCAGGATTATGCTGTCTGTCATCGGCGAGCACCAATTGGCAGGCCGCCTTTCCTTGGGTCCGCCCCCCGGGGGGCGTGCCCCTGGTGACTGATAGCCTGAGCCGCCCGGCCCAGCCCAGCCCACGTTGCTGTGAGATTGAAATGCAGAACTCCAGTCTCTTTCATCGGGACACAGACTTCCTTTTCGCCTTTTTCCTTGCTTTCTGGCCACCACCGGGAGTGGGAGTCAGAGGGAGCCGGGGACTGGGCCCACCGGCACTGCAGGAGGCCGGGAGACTGAATCTGTTGTTAAGTTCCCTGTTGGCAGCGTAGAACGGCCCCACTGGTGTCCTGCTCAGAGCAATGGGTAAGTGGCTGGAGGCTGCAGGCGGGTCACGGGCTGTCAAAGGAGAGAGTCCCGGTGTGAGCTCATGGGCAGCCACAATTTGCTTATTGACTGTGCTGCGACTTGTTAGGGGGCAGCAGCGCAGAGCGGAGCAAGCTAATGACTGGCTGGCTGGTTAGTAACGCTAGAGCCCACTAGACGGGGCGAGCCCGTGGCACAGGGAACTGTTGCTGACGCCGGCAGGCGCAGCTGAAAAGGTAGCGCGCTCGGCTCGGCAGGGTGGGTCCAATGGGGCGGCTAACAAAGAAGGAATAAGCAGCGCTACAATCGGACAATTGCTGTCAGCCCCGCACCTCCCAGGTCTGCGCAGAATTCAGACAAGCCCTTTCGCTCGATTTCCCCCGGGGACAAGTGGACCCGCCTGCTTGCCTGATCTCGCCCCGGCGGTGTGCCCTCTGGACTATCCGGAACGGCTCGCTTTGAAAATGCTGCCACGCATTTTGAAAATGTCAGTCCCATTAGCTGCAAAAGGCTGCCCGCCTGTGACTGGGACGCGTCCCCATCTGCCTTTTGATGATGAATAGTTGGGTGGGTTCAAACGGCCCCCCGTGAGCCGCTCGCCGTGTCCAATGTGTGTGTGTCTTTGCTTGCAGAGCCTGCCTTCGGGGAAGTGAACCAGCTCGGAGGGGTGTTTGTGAACGGCAGACCCTTGCCCAACGCCATCAGGCTCCGGATTGTGGAATTGGCCCAACTGGGCATCAGACCCTGTGACATCAGCCGACAACTGCGGGTTTCCCATGGCTGTGTCAGCAAAATCCTGGCTCGCTACAATGAGACGGGCTCCATCCTCCCCGGGGCGATCGGAGGCAGCAAGCCCCGGGTCACCACCCCCACGGTGGTGAAACACATCCGGACCTACAAACAAAGGGATCCGGGCATCTTTGCCTGGGAGATCCGAGACCGACTGCTGGCGGACGGCGTGTGTGACAAGTACAACGTGCCTTCGGTCAGCTCCATCAGCCGGATCCTTCGGAACAAAATTGGAAATCTCTCTCAGCAGAGTCCCTACGACTCTTACAAACAGCACCAACCCCCTCCACAGCCTGCGCTGCCTTACAACCACATCTATTCCTATCCAAATCCCATCACTGCCGCAGGAGCCAAGGTGCCAGCCCAGCCAGGAGTGCCAGCGATCCCCAGCACCATGGCGATGCCTAGGACCTGGCCCTCTTCCCATTCCGTCACGGATATCCTAGGGATCAGGTCCATAACAGACCAAGGTAAGAACAGAACCAAAGAAGACCCTTTTTACTCACATAAGGAATACTATATAGGTAGCAACAGAGAGGCCCCAAAATGTCTAATTTCCCAGCGTTTGTTTTAGAATAATTCGACTTTTGTGCCTCAGAGCTGGAAGTCTCGAATTCTTTCAAAGTTTAGTGATAGTTTCATTTGTTTATCTATTTCCATAGCTTGTAAACTATAGAGCTATTTTCCCCAGCACACACAAAGATCAGAAACCTACTTCAGAACGTTTTCGACGGGTTTATTCTTTTTGTATAATAATAGATAATAGAGCTGACTTTAGCCAATGATAATTTAACTCAAAATCAGACAGCATACCTTACTAACTATATAAATAAATAATGGCACTCCACATTAACTCTCTCTCATATATATATCTAATAGATATAGATATAGATATAGATATATACCGAATCAGGCATTCATAAGTAAAAGCATCTTGAGAAATTCGGTTTCTCTAGTTTTCCCAATCAGGCCAAATTTGCTCAGACAGGAAGTTCAAATGTCACCTAATTGCTTGCATTCTTATGTTTTACTTTGTTTTCCTCCAAAGTGGTGGTCCAGAAAAACGAAACCACTGATACTTTGCTTGTATTTATCCCTTTTCGAGTGACTGCTGCTTTCTCCTACGTTGCTTCTTTTAGTTTGGTTAGAAATAGCAGCTTTTCGGTGAACAACTCTAGCGGCAAAAAGGAGCATTTTCAAGTTTCTTTCTTGTCAAAGAACAAACATTAAATGTGATTAAAAGAGTGTATTTTAAAAATAACTCTGGGCTCTAGCTATCACTGTGTCCTGCTCTTGAAACTGGAGTTTGGCTTTCTATTTTCTGTGCATGTTTTCAGCTACAGCAGTTGACTCCATATAACAAACACACACAAATGTATCGATATAAGGAGAAGGTTTTTACAAGCAAATGAATTCCAGTCCCCCCCCCCTCCCCGCCCACCTTGGAAAGAAAGTGATTCAAAATATAACCCATACAAACAAAACCCAAACCAAACATATGTGCGTGTGGAGATGCATTTAGAAAATATATAGGGTGGATGGAATGTTTGAAATGAGCATTACAGGAAAAACTGAGAATGTTTTATTGATTTCCTCCTATATTAACACCACATTGGCAACATGGTCTCTTCAGGTATCTCTGAATGTTTAGATTTCTTTCCTCCTCTCTCTCACACTTTGGGATTTACAAGACTCTTACTACAATATAAATTCTCATTTTACCCAAGCCTAGGTTTGGACTGCTGAACATAAGAAGCTGCATGTGAGGGTTGTTTGCCCTTGATTTGTAGGAGAAATTGACCTTGCTGACATTTAGAGGAAGCCCCTATTCATGGGAAAGTGTGAGATCAGCAGAAAAAGGGGCTCACAGAGAGAGCTCAGTTTCTTAAGACAACTTCAGGCTTGTGCCCACGGACTGCTTTTTCACTTGCAAGTAGGCTAGAGAGGGAGTTTTAAAGGGTTTCCTCTTGATTTTTCTTTACAGCTCGGGGCCGAGGTGGGTTACCAGAACCCATTCTCCTCCCAGTAGCCCGGTTCAGGCTAAAAGAGGGACGGGGAACAATTTTCTTTGCCTGGAAGCAAATTCCTCCAATACCTAACAGAGTCATTCGCATTTAAAATCAATGGGTTTTTTTTTCCTCGGGACGGATGAGGGAAAACTTCAAAACTCTGCTGCAACGTCAGAGTTCTTCGCAATATGTCTATCTCTTCCCTTTGGGGAAAAAAGGGTGCATTATTCCGTTAAATCTGTCTCGGAACTAATTATGTCAACCGCACAGTTCTTATTACGCAATTTTCTCTTCTAAATTACATGGAGTCAGGGAAAGGTGATGGTGAATGAATCGAAACAACCGCGGGGCTTGTACTCACCGGTTTATTTATACCATGTAATTTTCTTTGTATTTCGATGAAATACGGAAAAAAACCGTTGTAGGTTTTCGCCCCTCTAAGTAACAAGCCTGAATGATCGATCTTTCCCCCGTCCTCTTCGTTTCCGTTTGTCTCTCGTGCCTGTCAGTCGTCAACTCCCCCCCCCCCCCCGAAGAAATCCACCGTATTCACTGTAGGAGGAGAGAGGAAATGTACATAGATACGTATAAATTACACGTACACCGATTATATGTATGTGAAAAGATATGCGATTTACACATATCACGTATATGACATATAATTCACACATTCTATTCCATTCAATATAATTCAGTAATGACATATAATTCTCACATCCAGTATTTGTAAAAGAAAATTTTATAAGAACATACTCAGTTTTCCAAACAAGACACTAGACGTCTTCTTCAAAGTACCAAAAGGTGTCACTCAGTTTCTGGCCATCTGGGGAAGGTGACATCCGTCCAGTTAGTGCAGAAATCGAAAGGCTATTAAACTGTCTTTGGGGTTTCATTTCATCGAGCTGGAGACACTCAGAAATGCCTCTCCGTTTTCTCACTCTGGAACCAAGCTGGTGTAAACATGACAAGTAGGTGTCCGGGTGGTATCAATCAGGCACGATCGGTTATTTTTCTTGCCTGCGTGGATAGAAACAAGTAGGATTTCTCACTCAGCGGACAGGATCCTGCTAGGATCCGTAGTTACGGCGTTCGTTTTATTAGGTGTCCGGGTCAGCCAGCTGAAGTTTTACAGCTGTTTCTGTCTGAGGGCGAGGGGGGAGGCACAGCCTGGGGGCACACGTAGATTCACCCGCCAGAAGCCCAGGGCCTTCGCTCTCCCCGCTCCTGATCTCTAACCAGCCTCCCCGTGTGTCCCCACAGTGTGTGACAGCTCGCCCTACCACAGCACCAAAGCCGAAGAATGGAGCAGCCTGAGCAGAAACAGCTTCCCTCCTTCGGCCCAGCACGCTGTGAACGGCCTGGAGAAGAGCTCCCTGGAGCAGGAGGCCAAGTACAGCCAGGTAAAGAGCGACAGCGCTTGCTAACCCCAGGCGGGAGGGCTGCACGGTGGGTTTCCTTTCTCTGGCCGCGGCCCGGCTGGGTTTGTAATGGCTGGCTGCCCACACTCTTCTGGTCTCAGCCTGGCTGCAGTCTCAAGCCCCAGATCTCAGCCCTGCGCCGCTCTCTCCTTCTTCCTGCTGCGCCGATTTCCAGGTCTCTGCTGCCCTCGGCTTGGACCAGATCCCGCCTCCTGTCCAGCTCAGGGACCGGCTGGGCGGAAGGCGCGTAAAAATCCCGGGCAGGAAAATGATAGCGAGCCGCAGAGACACGAGGCCCCCTCTATTCTCCCGGGGGACAAATCACCCTTAATTCGAATGACAGATCTGGCGGGGAGAGGACGGGAGCCACACCCCGCTCCTTTCCCCGGTGCAGTGGATGAGACCCCGGGATGTGTGGCAAAGGCTCTGAAGGGACGAGCCGGCGGCTGTAATGATAAATAAGACTAAAGAACAGGGGGCCTCTGCCCTCTTCAGATTTCACCTCAAACCCGCTCCAATGAAAGGTGGCGGGAGGTGAAATAAGCTGCGCCGCCGAAGCGGACTCGCCACGCTCCTCAGAGGGAAAGAGCCGGGCCCGGTTCCCGCTGTTAATCGAACGTAATACTTCGGTGCGGATCCGAATCAGCCCCCTTGCCTAGGGTCCGATCCTGGCTTCATCGAAAGCGCCACTGGGCGCAGGATCGGGCGCGAACTCGCGGAAATCCTGGGAGGGGGGGGGCTTCTTTAAACATCCGAGCGACGCTGACTTGCCATATGGCGGGGATCGTACAAGCGGCTTCTCCGCCGGCCCTCCAGCGCTACAGGGCCTTTAGCTGAAGGAAACATGCACATCTGAACACCCTGACTCTTGCCCTTGGAACTAAGGTCCCCGATCTCTTCTGTACATCGCGCCCCCTTTGCTGTCCTGCGAATACGCGGGCTCCAGAGTTGCCGAGCGCACTTCAATCAGGCCATGTGGATTCCCTAGGCCCGCTCCCTAACACCCAGACCCGCCACCATTTTTATCCGCTGTCGAGCCATACGGTCCTCCCTTTGCCCTGTCCTAGTATTTCGCACCAGTACGCTCTCAGGCCCTACAAAAAATCGATCTAGGGATATAAAAAAGAAACAGTCTTTCCAAAGTTTCTGGGAACGTGGTAAACCCACCCACAGGCAGGCCCCAGGAATAGCGGATTAGTTTGTGGGTATTTGTATATGGATCATGGGGTTCACCACCTGTTGGGATGTGTGTACTGCTGTTTTGGGAGAGATGTTTTCTCAACAGCAAGTCAGTTACCTGAACTTCCATACTGTCACGGCACAGAGAGCAGCGCCTACCCTTTATGATCAGAGACGCAGACCCATTTCCTATTGCCCATAAATACCTAGCACATTTGGCTAGGCAATACATCGATTTCTCTAGAGAACAGAGAGAGATTTCTGACTCTAGCTACTTTAAGGTTAGCTTGGAAAAATTCATACTACTTTAAAAAAGAATAATTTCTGAGGTGCATTTAAACATTGAAAATCCACAACAGGTGATGGAATGGTTTGGAAAGAGGGTATATAAATTGCCTCTCTATATTGTTAAGCATTTTTATTCCTAAATGTTTTAGTTAATTCTTACAATTTTTCTTACTGAATAATGTTAGAAATAGTTATCTAACTTTCAGATGAGCTGATAAGAGATCAAATTGTGCTGCCACAAATAACCTGTAACAGACTTAAATAGGACTGACTGGGGTAGCACTTTTTTAACAAAATTTTTTACACACAAGAAAAATACATTTCAAAACCATTGCATATTTCAAAAAAAAAATTGTTAATTCTGATCTCTGTGTGAGTCTGAAATTCATTCAGAGGTGGTAATAGTTTGGGGCAATAAATGTCCTATTTTGTTATAGCTCGAGGGCAGCATTTTTTGAAGTGTTCAGTTAAATTTGTAGGGCCTAATTTTTGGATATCCAATCCGAGTCACTTTTTGCCTGGTTTTTTTTCCTGAGCTGAGAGTCCATCTTGTTGAAAAATCAGGCACAAGATGTCTAGAATTGGGCACCCAGAATCGGATACTTACAAAAGGAACGATCATTTCTGACAACATAGCTGCATAGGTTTAATGGAAAACATGGTGCGCCCCAAATCAAATGTGAGCAACCTTTTTACTATGTTGGCAAACACTATGCAATGCTTTTCTTAAAACTACCTTATTAGTTCCTATTACAAATAATGCTAAGAATTGCAATTAATGAAAAAACATTAATAAATTAATTTAATTTCCAAGGTTCTAGTTTTTTTAAATAAATAGTGCATGTGCAAACAAATTATGAAAAATACCTTGTCGTTATCCTTTTAAGAATCACCAAGACCTGTATAATATCTTAGGCCCCTGATCCTTCTAACACTTATGTACATGGATAACTTTTTCATGTGAATAAATCCATGGAAGTATTTGCAGTATCAGACTCTTATCTTATAAACTACTGCTTTTAACAGGTTTTCAGTCACATAAACAGATGAGCTAAAGAACAATGTAACATAAACTGAACCGTACAATTGTTTTCCTCACCAATGTAGGAAAATTTATTTTACATCTCATCCTTTCAGTATTTATGCTTTTGTATATGTATATACATTTTCTTGTGGCAACACCAATATTTTTTAAAAGTTACATACAACCCAGAAAATTGTCTATAAAAATTACTTTTAAAATTTAGAACATTACAAAATGGGGAAAATTCTACACTATTAATAAAATAGTCTCAACTTAATACAAGTATACTGTGTTAGAGTAGGAAAGGGCAAAAAATAGAGTTGTGGAAAATGTCATTTTAGAGTGGTGTATGACCAAAAAGACCAAACACACAAATAAACAAAACTCCTTGTTCCTCCCCCCAAATCCCAACTAAAAATAAAAAGTACTGCTGAGTACTTTTAAAAACATCTTTTTTTCTTCCCAGACTAACTTGTATAGATTAAAGCTCTAATTTATATTCTTGGCTACTTACTGTATAGTGGTCTTGCTTATTTACCATAATAGCCATTAAAATGTATATAGCTCCGTTACTAACTCGTAAGGTGGCTACCTCTCTGAACCAGAATTTCCTCAAAAGGAAATAAATGTCAAAGAAGAATGTGAAAATGTGGTTTTTGCAGTTTTGACAAGCTTCATGGTTTGAATAGAACTGTTCCAAAAGGTACAAAAATGGATTTCATACTGAATTCTCAAGAGACAGGCACTTTTCTTATCAGTGTGTTCATTTGGGCTGAAATTCACCCAAGCATGGTGAGTCTGTGGTAAATATTCTGTGGCTGTTAAATCTGTCAGTAAGACTGAGTAGTCTCCACAACTCCTGTATGTTGCAAGAGGGTACTGCCCCAGTAGGCTGGCATGGGCAGGCGACATTATTTGGTCTGCATTTATGTGGATTCAGGGAATGGGTATCTAGAATAGATGGAGTAAGACGTTTCAGCCAGTATTCATGCTGCAGAGAGACTACAGTGAAATACATGCTCTGCCTGCGGGTTACTGGGGTGAATGCTATTCCAGAGGGGCCCTCTCTGCCCCCACAAAACCTGTTTAGTGAATGAAGCTCTGTCCACAGAGGGATGAATGTGGGATTTCACCCATGGAACAGAAGTGATTGGTCTAAAATAATAGGCCAGATTCAACGCTGCACTACTCCAGTTTTATGTCAACATAACTAAAGTTAATAGAGTTTTCCTGGCCTAAAACAAGAGTAAAACGGTGTAGAATCAGGCTCTGTGCCTTTAATGAGAGTTCTAACTGCAGAACAAGGATGAGGAGAATGTGTCACACTGCATTTTAAGAACCTGTTTAGTGGGAGATGAGAATGTAATTATTACTAATTGTTATTATTATTTCTAATTTGTTAAGCACCAACAAATGTACAAGGCATAGTCTGTGGGTTCCGCTTTTTCCACCACTTGCATTGGGGGGAATGCTGTGAATAAACTGAGTCTGAGTTCTCATGTGGAGTGAAACAAACGAGGAGTCCTGTGGCTCTTTTAAAGACTAACAAATTTATTTATCCCAAACGCTTTTGTGGGAGAAAATCCACTTTGGATTTTCTCCCACGAAAGCTCGTGTGATAAATAAATTAGTCTTTAAAAGTGCCACAGGGCTCCTTGTTTGTTTTGTTGACTTAGACTAAAGTAACATGGCTACCCCTTTGGATCATCTGGAGTGATACTTCACTCCACAGGTAGCCCCATGGAAACTCAGTCCCCTAAGAAAGTGGTAGAAATTGAGCCCTAAGTAAGGTTTACTGTAAGTTTCAACTATATTTACTTTTTCCATCCTTGTATAAGGGCCACAGTCATTTTAATGGGCCAGATATTGCAGCCATTATTGAGGCAACAATCTCATTGATTCCTGCGTTAGCCTATTCTGAGCTGAGGCAGTGACCCCATTGCAACATGTAGGTGGTGCTGAGACTCCTTTACATATAGCCCTTCTCTCCCTACTTGCCACACATCAGTGGGAATTTGGTTTGAGTAAGGCCAAAACTCTCCAGATTTTTTTGTCTTTATTAATATGCCATCTCGTGCACTTGACACAAAATCAGTCTTTCAAATGTATAACATTTGAAGCTCCCCACATTTATCATTTTCTGGTGTCTTTGAAGCCCGAAACTTTGTCTTATATTTGGGCTTTGACAGGTTGAAAGATCTGACTGGCACATAAAGATTTGGCACCAAAAGTTCATGGGAAGTCACAGAGATACCTTGTAAAGCTCCCATTCATTTTTAATTTACTGACGCCTCCAGTCTTAGTCTGTATGGAAGCAATTGCATTATATTTTCCAAGTGCATCATTTTACACACTTTTTTAGCCAAAGCAGCTTTGTAGACTGCACTGAGTAAGAGGAAACTGAAGAGGAAAATAGATATTTCTGGGAACGTAACAGTTTTGGTTCACAAATGTGTCACATCTTTGAACTCAGCAATACAATCACATATATACATGGAAACATATTTCTCAAATGTTGGGGCTGCTTGTTAGGGTAATTACTTTTGGTGGATATTGACATGAAAAGTACCCTATACTTTAGAAAAAGGAGATTTCAGAGTTAAGCTGTTTCTAAACACAGTTGCATTTAGGGAAATTAACTGAAATCCTTGTGGAGCTAAAATAAATAGAATTCCATTTGTGCCTTGCATTTGAAATGAATATGTTTTATAAATATGGACAGTTTGTAAACTGCAGTGTTCAAAGGCCCAGTTCTTGTGACTCAATCGGCTAATTTTATGGAAGAACAAATTGAATAGTACTGAAGTTTGTATTTGCACTTCTACAAGAAAATTAATGCAAGGATTTGGATTATGTACATATGATGTGTGCAATGTTAGTAGGCAAATATTATCACAATACTTGTCTCAGAATTTATTGTTGTGAATACTGAAGGAAGAAGAAGACATGCACCTTTGACTAGAATGGCTGTTATTTCCTAACAGGCCAACATTAACAACTAGTGCCTAAGGCCACGTATCCTGCAAGTTAATTATTGGGACTAAAGACCGTTTGTAAGACCTGATTCAAACTCACAGGAGTTAGTGAAAAGACACCCACTAATTTAAATGGGCTTTGGATCAGGCCTTGAATGAGGTCTCACTCTAGCACATCAGAGACGCTATAATGGCTAAAGTTTACACACAGTAATATGTAAGAAGCCTTATTCTCAACCTGAGAGCTTCACTTACCCACAGCCAAATCTTTTATCAGCTATTGAGTGTTCACTTCCACAGCCAAACTCTTGTTAGCTTTTGGAATTTTCAGGTGTTACTGCCCCTTCCTTCCAATTGCACCAGGATTGGAAGGTCATGAACTCCAACCCTTATATCCTAGGGGAGAGATTTTCATATCCAGGCCTCCATTTGAGAGCAAATGAAGGCAAATAATTGTAGGCGCATTTCTGGACCCATAATTATTTGCAGTAACTGCTTAGGCCCGATCCTACTCTTTGCTTATAGTAGACAATGAATTCCGGGTGCTATGGGTAAAACATCTCTAATTATTTTCCTGCACAATTATATGCGCCTCCAAAAAATGGTGACTCTAGTAAGAATGAGCTGAATATTTAGTCCCAAATGTTTTGGCCTATTAGCTAACCCTCTTACAGGAGTTACTTTCCACAAAATGCAACTAGCAAATTTATTAGCTGGCATCCTCCACTCCTAATCAGATTCCAAACACTTGGAGTCATTAGTGCAGGTCCATGATAAACAAGTCCCTGCTAATATACTAGAAATATAATTTCTCCAGCCATCACATGTCCAGGACACTTAGTACATGTTCCCATTGGCTTCCCTGCCAAAATGCCAGGTAAAGTTCCTAATTTCCCAGTTAGCTGAAGGGATTATGTTCTTTGCTGCACTTGAGGATGGAAGAGTTTAGATCAGAGCAGTCTAACCCGGAGAACGCCAAGTCCTACTGTGTTCTGATTAGATGCTCTACACTGGTTCCCACCATCAGTACATTGTCACCATGAGGTCTAGGCATCCGTATCATTGCATGTTGTGGATGAGGGGCATGAGCCTATCCCACTACATACACCTGATTCCTTCCCAGGTGATCTGGATCGCACCCCATTCGAATCCTATTTGTGAGACCTGCCTCTTACTGGCCACCCGCTTCCACGCCCAAAACACAGTGCCCTGCCCAACAATCCACATGGCTTCAGGGCATTCTACCGGGATGAAACTAATAAAGAAAGTCAGAGAGGTGAGTGAATGGTTGGCACCCAAATTGCATTATGAGCGCCATCTGCTTATTGCCTGGATGTCACTGTCTGGGAACTCAGTCATGGTAGTCAAGATCATGGCATCTATTCTGAAGGAAAGAGGAGCTTAAGTGTTGAGGGATCCCCATCAGGATCAGATCCTCAGAAACATGGAAATTTGTTATAAACCCATCCTGCAAGTCTTCCTGTGTTTGGAGTGCAGGAGAATGGAGACAGGAACCTATCTTGTGCTTTGTGGCTGCCATAGTATTTGGATATTGTCTGTATTACCAGTCATAGTGTTAATGATCATTCAGTAGACCATGATGTCTCCCTCATCAGTTTGTCAGCATCTGATAATTGCCCCTGTAGCTTGGAGCCTTGCTGGACAATGGGAATGGTGGCTGAGATGGCAAATCAGGGGGTAATAGCAGCATCATTGCCCCCAGGGCTCTCCCATCACCCCTATGAGCCGACAAGTCTCAAGGGAGCCACTACTCCCTTATTTTCTTCTTCCTGCTGGTCCCCGTTTGGTGTGACTATGTTGTCAATTATACTGAATTAGATAGATATTTGCTATAGAACAATAGACTTCTATCTGTCAATGGAGAAAAGCAAAACATTTGTTCCTTACTAAACATTATTTAGAGTTGATAGACAAGCCAGTTGTCGTTCTATAGCTGAGGCTGAGTTTTATTCTTAAAGCATATAGAATTTCTTCAGAAAATTTTATGCAACTTTGTATCTGAGGGGTATTTACATTTATTAGATCCATCTTAGGTATTTGTAGAGCACTCACTATAGTTTCAAAGGATAATGATGTCCACTTATATTGCATCATGTTCTATAAATTGGATTTTGAACTGAACATGCATACAGTGCTCATACAACACTTGTCTTTTAAGAAATCCACCATCATGCCTCAGGTTAGCAAATGGTTGAAGACAGAAGATTAGAATTCAGAATTATCTTGGCAAACTGGAGAAATGGTCTGAAATCAATAGGATGAAATTTAACTGGGACAAATGTAAAATACTCCACTTAGGTAGGAATAATCAATTGCACAAATATAAAATGCAAAAGACTGCCTAGGAAGGAGTACTGCAGAAAAGGACCTGAGGGTTATTTATATTGGATCACAAACGAAATATGAGTCAACAGTGTAATATTGTTGCAAAAACCGCCCCAATCATTCTGGTATGTGTTAACAGGAGTGGTCAAAGAAAGACATGATAAGTAATCCTTCCACTCTACTTACTACCAGGGGCATAGCCACGCCATGGGTGGGCCCAGGCCCAACAACCTATCCCTGAGGTCCGCCCCCCTCAGCTCCTGGCAGTGGTGTGAATTTTGCCACCATGGCCATGGGGCTACCCAGCAGCCGATGGCCATGAGTGGGGAAGAAGCACCTGACGCCTCAGATGGAAGGGAGGGAGGGAGAGTGGGCTGCGGAGGGGGGGCTGTGGCTGGGGCCGGTGGTGGGGGAGGGTGGTGGCCATGGCTAGTGGCAAAGGGGGCTGGGGCCACGGGGAGTGGGAGGGAGCCGAGTAGGGGGCCCTGTGGGACTATAGGGGCCCCCATAATGGGCCTTTGCCTAGGGCTCTCAATAGGCAAAGGACACCCCTGGCGGTGAAGTTTGAGCCACTGCCAGCCCAGGTGTCGTCGCTCTTCCCCTCCCTGCGGTGGGGGACAGCTTTCAGTCAGATTACCGGAAGCTGCCCTTGGCCAGGCCCACCCTGCACATGCAGGGGCCCGGCCAGAAAACAGGGGTTGGCTATGCCTCTGCTCAGTACTAATAAGGCCTCAACTGGAGTACTCTGTACAGTTCTGGGCACACTTCAGGAAAGCTGTGGACAAATTGGAGAAAGTCCAGAAGAGAGCAACAAAAATGATTGAAGGAATCAGGTATATGTAGTGGTATTATGACCTACGATGGGATTTGTTTAGTTTGATAACAGTCTTCTAGTAGGTAAAAGGTTGTTATAAAGAGGATGGTGATAAATTGCTTTCCTTGGTCATGGAGGCTATGACAAGAAGTAATGCTTAGATTGCAACAAGGGAGACCTAGGTTAGACATTAGGAAAGACTTAAGCATTGGTAGTTAAGCACTGGAATAAGTTAGCTATGGAGGTTGTGGAATCTGTGTCTCTAGATGTTTTAAACCACAGATTAGACAACTAGCTTTCAGGAATGATCTGAATAATACTTATTCTTGTCTGTGATTCTGTGATTGATGTTAACTTGGTAGACAATAAGGTGTGAAAGCCATTCCACTAAGAAATCAACATTCATTTCTCATCTAGTAAAAAAACCCCCAAACCAAAAAACAAACAAAAAAATTGGACCATAGTCAATCCCCTTTCTCTCTCGTCCAGAAAAGTAAGTTTTGTTGTGTTTATAGAATGACCATTATTGGGTCCCATATGTTACCCTTTTCTCCTTTCTCTCTTTTACTGTACTGTTGCTGTCATGGACTCTCTGGGTTTATTTTTAATATGTTTGGCATTTTAAGGAGGTGTTTTCAATTTTATTTCTGTTGACCTTTGTTTGGATGATGTTGTACAGTGACCCCAAAGTTTTTGGGAGGGAGCTGTTGTTGATGTGTGAATCAAATGAATTATAACTGTTTCTGAGAGTGATTTTTTGTTCCCCTAAAGAGACTCAGACTTGGAATTTGATAGCCAAACATAATTAAGATATGTCCTGATGAATTTTACAATTTTAGTTACAACATTCAATTAATCTGATCTGATTTTTTTGTGTGTTATTTAGTGCAGCTGGCACTGTCTATTAAAAAGGGAAACAACTTTAAGTTAATAAAAAACTGCATTAAATTAAAATATTAAAAGAGTGGACCTCATTTTATAATGAAGTAGCGTGACTGTCTCATGTAGTTTCATTGCAAAACACTGCATACTGAATTCTAGTTACCATGAAACTTTGCTGACAGGAAAGTTGTTCTGAAAAAAATGACTTCACTTAAGAGAGATAGGCTGTGTGTGGACAGCTACTTAATTAAAAATTTGGACCCTGATCTTGCAAACATTTAAGAATGTGCATAATTTTATTCATCTGAATAGCTCTGTTGACTTCAAGTGTAGAATTGTTAACCTTGTTCCATGTCATTATATATATGAAGAGTAAATCAAGTAACTCCCAGTTCCTGAAGAACTACAGTTTTCACAGCCAGATAATGTAGAAATCAATGCAATTTCATTTTCCCTGAGCAATAAATAAAATATAAAACTGCTACATTTATGCTGTTACCATTTTAAATAATCTAATTTCAAGTGTATTCCAGTCTAATATATTTACTCTGCTGAAACTGAAGTAATAAATTTGAAGATTGTTTTCTAGCTGCTATTAGATGTTCCACATTCTGTTTAGGTTGAAATTTTCTTTTGGACATTCAAGTTTAAAAAAATTTCCTTCTCCAGTTTTTACAATAAATCTTATTCTGCTCCCAGTGAAATTAATGAGCATTTGCCTTTTACTTCGGTTGGAAAGAGCATGTCCAGTAAAGGTAGCTATTTCTCATATGCTGGATGGACAACATTAAAAAATATGCATAGATTTTTGTCTCAAGCATAGTAATGAAAACTCAGCAAATACATGATTGCTGAATCAATTATAACTGTACTCTTGTATATTTGACTATACGAGGGGCACAACTTAATGTGGTTAAAATTATTTTTCAGAAACATTTTTTTATGAACAGCTTAATCATAAGAAATGCCAGTACTGCAGTCTTTACGTAGTGCTCAGCTCTGTAAACTCTTACTCATAAAAGTAATTTTGACTCACATGAGTAGCCCCATTAAAATAAATGGTATATTTATGTGAATTAGCATTTGTAGGATCATGTAATTTCTCCCAGTGATGCCAAAGGACTTAGTAATGGCTCCAGAATTTAACCCTAATTCTATTAGCTACAATCACAACCAAAAATATTATTTTATGCTATTTATTTTAAAAGGTTAGAAGAAATGTACATGTATTAATTGCATATTTAGGTAATCCACTTTCCTAACGGAGATTTCCATTACATACCTGCTGCTGATGTTTTACTTGGAAAATTTGTTTACTCATCCCTTGGGATCCCGTATGTTGGCTTGATTTATAAATCATACTTACCATCCAATTAAAGGGAGTGATTTGCCATGTTTGCTTCCTTTATATTTACAGTTTGTATTTGACTGAGTCTCCTGTAACCTGTCTGACTAGTTAATATGCACATCACTAAATACATTAAAAATATTCGGGCTATTTAAGATGATTTACTCTTACTGCCAAAAGACTAGATATGCAGCAGTGCTCTCTGCTGTAGTTTTCCTCTGTGGTGGAAAAATTTACTCCTTCAATAGCTACTTTGCGAATGTGTTTTCAGCACATTGGGTGCACATTTCTATTTTACAGAAATTGCTCCAGTTTTTCATTTTGAAAAATGAGCAGTGAGAAAATGTCTATTTTTGGAGTTACGGTAGCATGCCTATAATTAAGGCTGCTGGCAAGCTTCCATTCTAAAGGCTAACTGCTGCTCTCAAAAACACTAGTGTGATAATTTTGATAATTTTCTTTTGAGTGATGGCTCTGCACTGGAGGATAATGTTAATAGATAAAGTTTGCTACTCCAAAGAGAGGAGTTACATGCACAGTGGCTTTATGGCTGAGAAATAGCAGCACTATTTACCAGAGGTGCATTCCCGTTGGCCTGACACAGGCAACACTCTCATTGATTCCAATGGGGAAATTTGATTTGAGTCAGACTGCTGGATCAAGCTCATTACTGTTGATAAACTAGGTAGTTAAGGAAGGCACTGTTTACTCATGAAAAATGTTGTTTCTCAAGGAAGTTACAATTTGTTTTTTATAGCTGTTCAGAACACCTCTTCAGAATGAAAGCTCTAATAACATCATCAATGGGTTGATGAGTCAGAATAATGGAGATAATGCCATCAAAATAATACCCACTTACATTGTTGGCCCAGATTATGATTTACAGTAAAAGACACAAATATAGTAACGAAACTTTGCCTGGTATTTTGTATACATTTTAAATAGACAATTTCTGCTCTACTCAGCTTACTGTCAGAATTCAATGAGGAAGTTCATTCAGGATCAGGCAATAAAGCAGGCACCTATAAGCAGCCGATATAAAAGGGAGGCAGGGGGAAAAAGGTTAAGGATTTAATCAGGTATCTAGGGAGGTGGTAGAATCTCCATCTTTGGAGGTTTTTAAGGCCCGGTTAGACAAAACCCTGGCTGGGGTGATTTAGTGAGAGTGGTCCTGCCTTTTAGCAGAGGGTTGGACTAGATGACCACATGAGGTCCCTTCCAACCCTATTGTTCTATGATTCTATGGTAAAAATGAGAGGAATCATTCACTAGTGGAACTCTGAATTTATAATGGGGTAACTCAGAGCAGAACTTGGCCCATATGGTTTCTAAAGGCCAAGACTGGAAAATACGAAACCATCAAATGGAAATGGTGGGGACTGTGAGATTAATAGGAGGGATTGTCTAAAGAGTGTGTTCCTTGTCTCCCCTGAAAATACAAGCTAGAGGCTGAGCCTGTCCCTCAGAATTTAATGGGAGGTTTGCCACTGACTTCAGTAGGAATAGGGTTGTTCTGAAGGGTCTGCTACATTGCAATTAGGTACTCATGGCTCATGGGGCTTGGGCTATGGGGCTGTTTAATCATGTTGTAGACATTTAGTTCAGGCTGCTTCCTGAGCTCTGGGACCTTCTCACCTTGATGGGCCCTAGTATCTGGGATCTGGTACAAGCCCAAACATCTATACCACAGTTCAATAGCCCCTTAGCCTGAGCCCCATGAGCGCAAGTCAGCGACATGGGCCAGCCATGAGTTTTTAGTTGCAATGTTGAGATACATTGGCCATTTGGCCGCTTAGTGTAAAATACGTGATTCAAAGATTATTGTTGTATTATTGTTGTATTATTGTAATCTCTGCTACAGATACTTAACCTTATATATATATATATATATAAAGCAAATAAAATGATTGGACCAAACCTCAGCTGGTAAAAATCAGTGAAGCTCCATTGACTTCAGTGGTGAAATTCTGAATTGCAACAAGCTTCAGCTCTATGGCTATGTCTATACTTACAGAGTTAAGTGTCGACCTAAAGTTGACCTTATTAAGTTGACTTAGAGAGTCTATACAAGACTCTCTAAGTCAACTGGCTAGGTCATCGGAGAGCCTCAGCTCCAAGGGAGCCTGGGCTCCGCAAGTCCCGGGACAAGGGAGCCACAGCTCTCTGCCAAGAAGGGAGCCGGGGCTCCCACCGGGGACAAGGGAGCCACACATGGCTCCCTTCCCTGGCGAGCAACTGGCTCTGGCTCCCTGCAGGGACATGGAAGCCGCTGGTGACTTCCTGCGGGGAGAGCCAGCTGTGCACAGCTTCCGTGTCCCTGCGGGGAGCTGCCAGTGGCTTCTGTGTCCCTGCGGACAGGCTCCGTGGAGAAGGGCTCCCTTCTCCCGGAGGCTCCCCCTAGCCCTAGGTCGATTTAGGGCTACTCCCCATCACTGGATTAATCCACTGGATTAAGTCAATTTAATAAAGTAGATTTAAGCATTAAGTCGACCTAAAACTAGGTGTTATTAAGTCAACTTAAGCTTTCACTAAGTCGACTTAATGAAAGCCCAGTGTAGACGGGGAGTAAGTTAGGTTGACTGAAGCCTCCTTAAGTCAACCTAACTTGTAAGTGTAGACGCACCCTATGTGGCCAACTATTTTAAAATTATGGACCTGATTCTCCTTTCATACACACTGGGGTAAATCAGAAGTAAATTAGTGGAGCTTCACCTGTGTAAATTTAGTGGAAACTAGAACAGAATGAGGTCCTGTATCTTACGAGCAGAATTGAGAGAACTTCTTTTGCTACATGTAGTAACCACTAAAAATCATGGGTTTTACATTCTGAACATAACTCAGAACTACTGAAGTTCTAGTTCCATTTGGCTCTTGAAAAACATGAAATCTAGACAGATGCAACATTGAATACCAAACGTTTTCCCCTCCTCTTCCTAGAAACAGGGTAGTAATTACCTTCCAACAAGATTCTTTATCATTTGTATAGCCCAAGGTTGCATTCAACTGAAATACATTTGTTTGCTTTTAAAATTAAATTTCCTTTGAAAAACAGTGGTTTAAATTAAGAGGGAAAATGTTCTGAAATTTTATAAAGTTTTGTGAAACCCAACTCTTAAACCAAGTACTAAAGGTTTAGTGAACCCAATAATACCACAGGGCTTGCCCTCTCCTTATTACATATGTTTGGATTTTGGTGGTCTTTTCCGCCTATTGAAATACACAGAATGAATTATTCATACAATGCATATGGTGTCATGGAATGTGATCCATTCCATTTATTTTATAAGTGAATGTAGTGCTTGTAAAAAGTGCCAGATAGAGAGATGGAGATTCAAGCTCTCTGTTAACCCACACAATACAGAATACAGACCGCATCACTGAAAGCTTCCTTTCCCTGTCCCACCTATATGCCTCAAACTTCATTTGCAGTGTTAGTTTGACCTCTTTGCTGAAACTTTGGATTAGAGTGCCAATTAGTGCCAACTATGATGATGGTTTTGTGAGATAAACACTGGTTAGTTAGGAACTAGAATGAGACCAATTCATTTAATCAAAGAGCCTCCAGATAATAACAGTTTTCAATCATTTTCAGCCACTAGGAAAGATTTGAACTGGTGACCAACAGGTAGGCTCCCTATCCAACTACAATACATTCTAAATACCAAAGCCATGTATCTGAGTAATAATAAAACATGGCAGATCATCAGAATTGAAGTTGACATTTAAAAAATCTGGGTATATTTTTATTATTGATCTTTTAAAAAAATGAATGAATTGGTAGTCACATTTTGTTAATGAACCACTCATATAACAGCTGTATGTAATTCGATAAAAAACTGAAACCCTTCCAGTATTAAATCCATGGCTCTGCATTTTATTCACTGTTATAGCATCATGCTAGGTAAGGCCAATGCAAAGATATATATAGGAGAAGATGAAATAAGTGCATGCATTTTTGGGCCTAACAATTTATCAAAAAACCATGCAGTCACCTATTCTTGAACAATGCCTGACACACTTATTTTAATGACATTTGGCATATTGTAAGTAGTCCCAGTTCTACTTACAATGCCAGATTGGCCTTATACCATACACAATATTCAGTTCTGGAGTGCCTGTCCAGGCAAAATTCTCATTGGCTTCAATGACAAGTTTGCCTAGGCAAAGTCTATAGGACTGGACCCAACAGACAGTAAGTAGTTCTCGAACTCCAAAAGTTACATTGCTACTAACCATAATTACTTCTCATGATGTGTGAATGATGTGAAAATAATCATTGTCATTGTAAATCAAACAGTGCATTAAAATGGAAATGGCAAAGTACCAGAGCACATATTTGGACACAGAAATTCTAATCACCTCTTTTTTTTCCAAGTAAAATAATTGCATCCTGCTGTAGAATCTTCATCATATTCTAAGAGGCACAAAGAAAATAGCCACTGTTTGTTTGGGACATTCTCTGAGAACATTCTACAGAATGATGTTCTGTACAGCAGATGTGAAACATTCTATTTTCTTCCCTGTTCATAAAACTAGAAGCCCAATCGTTCTTCCAGATCTGTATACTATGGGAAATCTGCCTTGGTTTGTGCAGAAGTGAGAGAGAAAGGAGTGATGCGGGGGATTGGTGGGAGACACACATTACTCTCCAAACTCAGTGAGGAATCCTTGTAAAGGTAACACAGACTTTAGTTGTATAATTTCTGTACGGGGCCGCTCACATTGGGTAACTCCTTTTAAAGGGGAGAGTTCCAGAGGTAGCCCCCTGAGAAGCAGCTGTTCAGCTCCACTTGGAACTGTACTGGCTGGGAGCTGGTCAGGGGCTTACTGGGTTCCTAAGGCAGGGCAGAGGCACAGGATATCTACATGTAATTCACACAACCAAACATGTTTTGTGGTTTCCTAGGAATCGAGGGTTGAATGCCTTCATGTGGTGGGCAAGCCCCAACTCTCATTAGAATTCAGAGGAAACTCCATGAGGGGCAATTCCAGAGCTCTTCTTCCTCCAAGATCGGTGTCAGGTGCAATTTCACATTATGTGTCTTTGTGCTTTACACTAAGTACCTCAGGCATGTCTACATTAGAAAAGTTATGTCAACTTTTGTTAAGTCGACTTAAAATCGAGCTTAATAAAGTGACTTAACAAGTGGCAACACTTCAAGTCGACTTAGTCCATTTTGTTAAGTCGACCTAACTGCCCTTAGGTCAACTTAATAAAGTGGACTTATGCGTCCACATTGGGCTTAGGTCGACCTAAGGAAGCGTTAGGTCGACCTGAGGAGGCTTAAGTCAACCTAATGAGTGGTAGTTATAAAGTCGACTTAAGGTTTCATTAAGTTGACTTAAGGAATTTCTTAAGTCAACTTAATGAAAGCCTAGTGTGGACGTGGCTTAATTTAAGTCAACTTAAGCCTCCTTAAGCCTCCTCCTTAAGTTGACTTAAATTGCCATTGTAGACATAGCCTCAGAGCTCCCCTTTCCTGTTTCATTCTGCTATTGTGAAGTGTTTTCCATTGTTTTTAGGAAGAGCCCAAGAATTTCACATGGTGTACTGTAGAAGAACATTTCATAACATCAGAGCTGGCATGGGAGCCCTCAGATAAGAGCATTTTAGTAAGACCTTTAACACCCAGTAATTGTACCTATTAGTAGCATTAGTGAGATGAGCTTTCTCATCATTTAAGACATGTTATAACTTAAGTGCAATCATTCAAGGATTCATATTAATTGTTATTGCTGAAAATACTAAGATTTTTCAAAACAAAATTTGGATTTGGAAAAAAAATGGCAATTCAGTTTCAGTTAAACATTTGTAACTTTGTTACTCCTACAGCTGTATAATTTGTACTAATATGTCTGTAAAAGGCTAGCTTCTCCCTTCTTTTATGCTGGTTTTACTGCTGTAAAACGTTGTTTTGACTTCAGCAGATACACTCTTGAATTTGGTTAGGGTAAAAGAGAGGAAAATCAGTCCTAAGGGAACTACACACACACACACACGTGTGTGTGTGATCATAACCAGACTTTTATAATTTAGAAAGATCTAAAATGTGGATATAAATCTGAGTTTTCATCAGGTGAAATCCAAACAAGAGAAAAATAGGTGAAGTGGAAAATTTTAACATTATTTGAAGTTTTATGTGAAACAAAAGTCTGCCACTTTTTTTACATAGTTTGGCCCTACTTCTGCAAAGTGCTAAAAAATGTGCTTATCTTTAAGCACGTGCTTGCATCTAATTGCAGTGAATGGAAAAACAAAACATGCTTATGTGCTCTGGTGAATCAGGACCTAAATGCAGTCCCCTGATATTTGAATAGAAAACTTCCTTCCTGAAAAAAAAACCCGACACTGAACCATAAAACAGAACTACATGAATTAAAACCTGAGCAAGATAAATAGCCTTGCTTTGCATGTACTCTGGCAAGGAAGCATTTACAATATGGGGATTAAAACACTGACCATTTTTCATTTAAAAAGGATGGCAGTCCTCTTGAATGCCTCTTGTGACTGACTGAACGTCTCTTCCTTCTTTCTTAACATAAAAATCCTTACCACCATCCTACATAAACGTGAAAAATGGTAAGGCTGTTGCAGTTGCTCTGTAATTGTTCTGCTCACAAAAGTCCCATTGAAGTGAATGGAAATTGTCAGTAAAGATCGTTTGCAAAAGCAGATCCCAAAGATGTGGAAGTAGGTTTAAAAAGACACAATAAATAACAATATAAGGCACATGACTATCACTTCTCAGCTATACAACGAAACATACTTTACAAATGTGGATATGTATAATTATCCCCCTGTTCTGGATGGGAAAACTGAGGCACAAAGGTGACATCCTTGGTGCATTGGGAGTTTTGCTATTGACTTGAATGGGATGAGGATTTCAGTAAAAGAAACCTGAAGTGAATTGTCTAAGTTCACACAGCAAGTCAGTGGTTGAAGCAGGTAGGAATAGAACCCAGATCTCCATATTTGCTCAGGCCACTGCTCTGCTCCCTGGTTATATAGACATGTATACAAATTCATGGTTCATTCTTTCTGAAGCAGAAAATTATGTATATTTTAGAAACTTTTTTTTCACCTTCCCTTTTCAGGCACCAAATGGTCTTCCAGCTGTCAGCAGTTTTGTCTCAGCACCGACTATGGGTCCTTACCCTACAGCAGCCCAGGTGTCACCTTATATGACATACAGTGCCACCCCTTCCAGTTATGTGACAGGCCATGGCTGGCAGCATGCGGGAGGCACCCCACTCTCCCCTCACAACTGTGATATTCCTGCGTCGCTGGCATTCAAGGGCATGCAGACGGCCCGAGAAGGTAGTCACTCTGTCACAGCTTCTGCTCTCTGATAAGAAATTCATACTAGAATAACTGTAACTCAGCTAGTTTCTTCCCCTCCCTGGCTCAGAGACTGATCTTTTGTGTTGGTGATGACATTTACATATTCCTTTCCCTGACTTTTCTCCCACAAAGTCTTTGGATTGAACTAGTAAAAACAACACAAGAAACGGATCCATGTGTTGTTGCCCGTACACTGTTTTAAGTAAAGAAGATCTTACATCCCTCAAAGGGCTCATAGAACTCTAGTCTGACTATTCATTGGTAAAACCACACATATTTATTCTAAATCAACAAGAACTCTTTAAATGTGCAATTGTTGTTGAGATTGGTGTAAAAATCAATAAAGAAAAATCAACAGAGAAAGATATGCTATGCCTCTAATCAACAAAGGTGGCCAAACAGAAGTTATTTGCTGATCTGTCTCTATAGAACAAATCCTTTATCAAGAAGGTTAAGTGATCCACTGTTCTTGTTAAGAAATTACTTTTTGTTTTTGTTTATCAAATATAGAACCAAGACAATATGTGACTCTCACAGTCTTCCTGTATTTCATCCTGTTACAAAGGCAGTAATGACTTTGTATTTTCTAACTATTTGTAAATAGAAGCTTTGGACAGCATTTATGTTTCCATTCCCCGGTACATTTCTGCGTATTTTTTGATGTTAAAAGGTGACTTTCTAGCTTGTTTCTGTTTCTTTGTTTGGTGGTGGCGAGAGCCTCAGGTCACTGAGGTTTAGACAGTTCTATTCTCATGTTTTATGCATACAGTGGAGGTGCCAACATCTTAAGAAAGACATTTGTTTCTTCAGCAGAGGATTCAAAGGCAAACGACCAAATAACGCTTCCAGGTCGTCCCCATCTCATAGAGTCATGACACAATCACACATGTGCCACGTGTACAAAAGAGAAGTAGGTGGAAAATATCTGAAGAAAAATAAGAACTGTTGAGGAAAGTGACTTAGAAGTTTAAGTTTAATGTGAAACTTGTGCAGAGACATTTAATCAACGCAAGTTAACAAAACCACTGTGAAACAAAACTGTACTGTCCTTGTTGGCTTACCTGTGTTCAGCAATTTCAGCCCCAAGATTTTGTTGTAGCTTTTTTAAAAGAGAAAGTTGTCTTAAAATTTCTGCTTTAATGAATGTAAAAATGGATTCCCGTTAGAGTTTACATTGTTGTACATAAACTTGTTTCACTCATAGGTATGGTGATGGTGGTACGACAAATACAAATAATATTTAATGTTAAACTCCCTTTTGGCATTTCTGTATCTACTGGTAAGCACTCTGTCCCAATAATTTTATTTTACATTTTTCTTCTTGACATTAATGCCCCCAAAAGCTAATATTTTGGTCTTTTAAAACTTACCTGTTTTCCTTGGGCAATAATAAAGTTCTGAATATTACTCCAGAAAGTCTTCCACATACTTCCAGACATGTGGAACACAGCCATGAAAGAGAAAGATCTGAAAATTGGTATGACAGTTCATATCCGTAATAGAATATTAATATATTGTGTACTTTTATAATTCTTGTGCAATAACATAAAAGAACATCACTAGATATAGGCTTTAAAAGACTGCATTAATTACATCATCTTGATTCCTTCTTAGCTATATTAGACATTGCTTCAATGGCAAGATAAAATCCAGTACCTATTCTGGGAATTTCATGTTTTTATTTATAACTCAGATGGTCATAGGCAGATTTCCATGGCACTATATAAGGAGTAAATAGCTGCATATATGCCTTATGATCAGTAAAACACATTTAGGCCCTAATTCTACACCGACGTAACTATGCTGAGTAGTTCACTAACTTCACTGGGATTGGTTACGTGTGTTGGTCTTTGCAGGATTGGAGCCTCACAAGCAGCTTGAAACTTTGTGGAAAGCTTTCAGAAAAACATTTCCATAGTAAGCATTTATAATTTCATAAATAGAATTAGGCCTACAGATGAGGAAGAATTGGCAGGGCAAATTGACTCTACAGGCTGTAATTAATTTTGATCTTTGTATAAACAGCCAGTTGGATCATCAGAACTTCTACACACGGAACACAGATATAACCTGGCCTTAAAGAAACAAAAATCCTGGAATTCAGGAAAACTGCCACTGATTTAGGACCCAATTCAGTAAAGGAAGTCTGCTGTTTTTTAACTTTAACAGTGTACTTAAATCCATCCCTATTCAGTAAAGGATTTGAACATGCACTTAATTTTAAGCATATGGTTAAGGCCCACTGAAGGCAATGCGATTTAAGCATGTTCTTAAGTGCTTTGCTGATTTGGGGATTTTAATGAGAGGGCTTGACTCTGCTCTTACTCGTACCATTTTTACACTGGTAAAACTTTAATGACTTCAGTGGAGTTACTCCATATTTATACTATTGAGGTCAGAATCTGGCTCAGAGATCCTTAATACCATGCTAAAGACCCTGACTTCTTAATTCCAGGCAAATTATTAAAAAACTAAAAGAGAAAGAAAAAATAGGTGAAAATTATTAATAAATGATTTTGTTGGCAATGTCATATTTTCCATGTTTTTTACTTTTAAATTAATTGGTAGACAAGATATTATAAATATTGAATTCCCAAGTCCATCTGTAATCAGAAACAAACTAACACAAAGAAGGTACCACAAAGGAAGGGGAAAAAAAAGAAAGAATTACAAATTTTACATCCTGAAGCATAACAGGTCAGTGACAAAAATACCCCCTGCTTCAAAAATCCGATTCTCTTCCTTTTCTCATTCTTTGACTCCTAGATGGTGTTCCAATCTGTTTTCCTGTGACTCCCACAAGGCAAAAATATGTCTTTAAATTATACTTAAAGGGTCAGATCCTCAACTGATCTAAGATCTGCTGACTTCAGTTGAGCTAGGACAATTTATATAAGATGACGATATGGCCCACACTAATTATTCCTTGTGTAGAAATACAACCCAGTAACAAACTTTCTTCTTTTATCTGCATTCCTTTGCTTAGGGCCAGATAGTGATACATTTACACACACTAAATAACACCTTACTCTGTGACTGAGAAGTCAGTAGGACTATGTGGAATAAGGAGCTACTCAAGGTGAGTAAAGGTATCTGATGTTGGCCCTTATTGAGCTATTAATAATTGCTTCTTGGGGAGAAAAGGAAGTTAACATAATTTTACATTAAAAAAAGAATCATGTAGAATTTTCCTTTGCCCAAGGATTTTTCTTACAGAATATATATACTGGTATATGAGATAAACTGAAAGAGGCTATGTTAGCTTAATGACCGTAAATCTTTCAATTAATTTTTAAAAACTAAATCCTCATTTTTATTTTAATGATAAATGGGTCAAATTCTGCTCTCAGTTGCACAGTTTTAAATCTGGACTAATCCCAGTGAAATCAGTGGAATTACTCTGGATTAACACCAGCATAAATGAGAGCAGAATTTAGCCTTAACAGACAACATTTTTCCACACCGTGCACGTGAAGGGCCCAGTCCTGCATTCTTGGAGTACTCAGATCTTTCATTGACGTCAATGAGGCTTAATACATGTTTATACTAATACCCCGTTATACTTCCAGAGTGGTCATGTAAAATGTCCTTTGTGTAAATGAGAATGAGGTCCAATGGCGTACTAGGAATAGAAAATAGTGTGGGCTTGAAGAGATTAAAAAAACACATTTTTTTAAAAAAAAGCAATTCTATATTTTCTGCAAATGATCTTTTGATCAAAAGATCAGGCTGAACTATAATTAAAACTAATAAATCATGTTGGAAAAAATGTACAACAGAAGGCTGTTTATGTATATACTGAATGTTAAAAGCCTTTTATTTTTATATTTTGAATGCTCTAAATTAATAAAAGAATAATTATAATGTATTTTGTTTTTCATTTTCAAAATGTGCCAAGCACTATCTCTTACACTGCATGTTGATAATAAAATGAGGAATGCTTCCTAGGAATTGTAATAAAATTACACAATGGAACATATCTAATTTTGTTGGTTTTAGCTACTGAAGTAACACAGCTTTGAGATGTCAGTGTTGTCAAATCCAAACAAAAGAAACTTTTTCTGTGTGCATGCTAGTACAAGAATGTTGGAAAATGCTGAGAATGCATTTCTTGTCTAACTCTTTTCATTTTATAATGCATTTTTAAAAACATTGCAGACACCAGTCTTCACACCTGAGTTGTCATTTAAAAAAAATAATCTGGAAAGATAGTCTTGTAAGATTGCTGAAGAAAAAGTTCCATAATTGTCTAGGAGGAATAACATCTAAGTTATACAAATACAGTGTCTGATGATGACATACATATTTCCAGCTGTTTCAAAATACATATACAAGACAGGACTAGATAAAGGTAACTGTTTATTGTGAAAGAATTGCATGTCTTCTAAAAAAACAGCACTTGAACAACGTCAACAGATTGGTGGTATAGTATATGATGTTAGATGTTGCCTTCAATAAGCATGACAGTAATGTACTATATCTTATAGCCTAAACAGCACCTCAAAACAGAAAAAGTGTAGGAAAAGATATCAGAAGTGTTTAAGACTACATATGTGATATCAGTACAGAACAGTGCTTCTTAACCTCCAGGAGTTCATACTAGGCAATCAGCATGGTCATGAGGTGTTCAAATCTAAAGAAAATAAAAATCTCCCACTCCTTGCTGCCCTTTACCTTTAAAAGTCTAGTATTCTCTGGCAACCTCTCGAAACACACACACATACACAACTAAATGATACATATAGGCTTATTGATACATTTTCCCTCTCACATTTATAGCAAAGAAAGGGTGTTCCTGATCAGTTTTGTCTTCCCTCTCGTTATACCTTTTATATTGATTTTCTAAATCTGGAAATAAAAACACCTGGGGTGAACTCTTGGCCCCCCACTGAAATCAATGGGAAGTTAGCCATTGATATCAGTGAGGCCAGGATTTCATCTCTGAACATTTTCCTGAAGTTTTTTAACGTTTTCTATGGGCAGCATTCAATGGCCCTACTCGTGTGAATAACTGCTCACAATTTGCGTTCACAATCTGGCCTTGTTCTTCCAAAATAAAGTAATTAATTAACTGGGTGTTAGTCTTATTGTCTACTTCGGTGCCTTCTATGGGTCTTGTTCACTTTTATGTGAGGGCAGAATTTACTGTAACTGATTTATGCTTGCTGTTTTTCTTTGATCCGTTAGCAGTAAGGATAATATTGGATGTATAACTGAGACTATGCAGAATGTCTGACAGTAGAATATTACTTGATGTCTGGGGCCAATCCTGCCATCCTTTTTCAAGCATCACTCCCATATTGCATAAGACCTGTATGACCAGACCCAGGATTTGTTTCAGGTTTGCAAATCAGGGGCCAGGTCAGTGGCATACTGATGGTCTCTGGCACCTGGGGGCCAAGCCTACATTTGCCCCCCCCCCCACCTCACACCCCCTCCCCGTGCAGGGCAGGAGATATCTTGGTGCCACCCCCCCAGCTGCCCCGCGGAGGAGGGTCTGTACCTGCAGAACAGGGGAGGGAGGGAGACCTGAGGCTTGGGGGTGCAAATGCAGGTTTGTCTCTGCTGTCCCCATAACCCCAGCTTACCCAGAGTGTAATGCTCCTGCTGAGGGCTCACTGGCCAGGCAGGTGAGCTTTGCAGGGCAAGCTTTGTTCTGTATTTTTGCAGGGGAGGCAGTGTTAATAACATAGATCTGGCTTGTCCAACCTGCAGCCCACAGGCCAGACTCTAGCCCGCCAAGGGCTCTTATCCAGCCTGTGAAGTCTCCTGAGCCACTGCAAGAAGCTGAGGCTGGGCTGGGGCCTTTTTATGCCCGGGATGGGAGTGACTGGGTCAGATAGCTGTCTTCAAGGGCTGGAATCAGCCCCCCTGAGGTGAGAAGGGAGGTTCAGGGGGCCAGGGCAGGGGTTTCCCATGGCGCAGAGCTGGGGAAAGGGGCATGGGGCTAGGATCCAGCCTGGTGCAGAGCCAGGGAAGGGGGAGCCCATGGCACAGAGAAGGGGCCAAGGAACTCTCAGGGAAGGGTGGGGGGGGGGAGAGAAGCCTGTGTGGTGCAGGGAAGGGGCCAGGGAACCTGCAGGGCAGGGGGAAGGGCTTTCCTGCCCTGCCCTGCCCTGCACCCTTCCCACCATCTCTCCCATGCCATTCCCTGTCCTCCGCCATGCTCCCCTGCCACATCTCCCCTGCCCTGTCCCTGCTCCCATGCTTTCCCTTTCCACCCCAGACAGCCACGCTTGCACTCCCTTGCCCTGTCATGCCTCCCTGCCCCCTGCACACACTGGCGTATCCTGAAAAAAATAACGGTAAGCCCTTTTCAACTTTTCACAAAATGTGGTTTAATTAACAAGTGAAAATTTGTTGTGTACAGTTGTGAAAGTGACACTTATCTAAAGGCTAGTGTAACTTTCCAGTTTTACAGAACCAAATTGAGTTTGTAAACCAGTGTTTATTGTTTGATTGTTTACATTTTATTAATACAAGATCATTTCTACTATGCCTTATCTATGCAAAATTTGCTCACCAACCCTCCAGTTGAAAAAGAATTGCAATGTGGCCCACCACCAAAAAAGATTGGACACACTTGCACCCATCCTCCTGGCAAAAAAGTCCTTGCCCAGCTATTGTTTGTTTGTTTTTTTAAGATGCAAAGTCAATTTGAGAAGTCAGAAAATGCTTTCCCCCTTTTTTCTCTCTTCTGGGCAACAGTGGCCATTCCCACTGCATGCTACAAGTAATAGTAGGACAGCTAGGGAGGGAGGGGGGGTCTCAGTTCCCAGCCTTGTCCCTCCTCCCCAGCTTCTTCACAGGGCTAGAGGCAGCTTTTTGAGCCTCAGCCCCTGCAGCAGGAAACTTGGGGAGGAAACTCCACCTGAACAGGTTCTTTCCAGCCCTTAACCTGCCTCTCCCCGCCCCCGACTCTAAGGCTATGTGTACATTAGAAAATGTTAGGTTGACTTTGTTAAGTCAACTTAATAAGGTCAACTTTAAGTCGACTTAAAGCTGACCTTATTAAGTTGACTTAATAAAGTGGACTAAGTCGACTTAAAGTTAAGTCGACTTACTCCACTTTGTTAAGCCGACCTAACCGCCCTTAAGTTGACTTAATAAAGTTGACTTAAGGGTTACTCCCCATCCACACTATCCTTAAATCGACTTGAGGAGTCGACTTAAGGCTTAAGTTGACCTAATGGGCAGTTCTTATTAGGTTGACTTAAGCTTTCATTAAGTCGATTTAAGGAATTTCTTAAGTTGGCTTAATGAAAGTCTGGTGTAGACTGGGAATAATTTAGGTTGATTTAAAGGTACTTAAGTCGACCTAAATTGCAAGTGTAGACATACCCTAAAGGTGCATCTACACTTACAAGATAGGTCGACTTAAGGAGGCTTAAGTCGATCTAAACAAAGCCATGTCCACACTGGGCTTTTCTTAAGTCGACTTAAGCATTTCCTTAAGTCAACTTAAGGAAAGGTTAAGTCGACTTAATAGCACCTCCTTTTAGGTCGACTTAACGCTTAAGTCGACCTTATTAAATTGACTTAAGCCAGTGTTGATGCGGATTAGTGCCTAAATCGACTTTATTAAGTTGACTTAAAGCGTTAAATCGATTTAATGAGGTCAACTTAGAATATGTCTACACTAGAAAAAGTTAAGTCAACTTTCTTAAGTCGACTTAAGAAAGTCAACTTAACTTTTCTAGTGTAGACATAGCCTAAGAGTCCCTCATGGTTCTCATACTCCCTTATTTACGACATTGCAATGCTGAGGGAAAATCCCCATCTTTGCAATGTAGGTCAGGGAACTTGGAAGCCCTGGCTGCAGCTGTGCTAGGGTCCCCTATGCCTATGTGCAGCTCTAGGGAACTGGAGTGGGTGGGGTCATAGCCCCCAGCCTTGCCCTCTCCAACTTCTTCAGAGCTGGGGGAAGCTTTTCAGCCTCTTCAGTGGGAAGCCTCAGGGGCAGCCCCCTCCCGCTCCCAGGCAGCCAATTCCAGTGAATCCACATCAGCTCTTATCCTCTGCCACCTCCCCTCACCTCCTCCTGCTCAGGAGGATACTCATTCACTCAGCTAAGCTGCGAATGACTATCAGGAGCCGCAGCAGCTACCGGAGCAGGGTTTGGTGAGGGCCCACCCAGTGCCCCCTCCAAGGCCAGAGCCCAGATGCGTGTCCCTCGTCACCCCCGCCCGCCCCCATGCTACTGTGCCAGGTCTTCAACTTGGAAATCAATGGAGCTATGACAATTTTTGCCAGCTTAGGATCTGACCTCACATGACTTCTCTTGCAAAGTTCACTTATCAAGGAACTCAACTTGACATTTCAACAATCACTAGATGATAAATTGGTGCATTTATGAAAAGACATACTTTATTATCCATGACATTGAGTTTGTTCTTTAGAAATTAATTTGTTCCCATGTCACCTTTATATATTTTCCAGGTCACAAGAGCCCTGATTCAGCAAAGTAATTAAGCACATCAGTGCTTAAAGTTAAACGTGTGCCTAAGCGCTCTGCTGGATCAGGGCCATAGGGCTCAGTGCTGCAAACTGATAAGTGCCTTCAACTCTCGTTCACGTCAGAGAGAGCTGACAGTGCTCAGCTCCTTGAAGGACGTCTGCCTCTTATATTTTGCTTTCCCTATTTATTTCTTTTATCTCATAACATGTCATCAGGTACCTAATTTCAAGCATTACATTGTTTTAGAAGAAGAACTTCTAATCACCAATTCTTCTGAAGCCATGCATAAGCATATTCATAAACCAAAAGCATCAGTGCACCACCTAGAAAAGAGGATATTAGCTTGTTAAGTATAAAATTAGATGGCTTCAGTATTTTACAGGACATATATAGTGTCAATTCTCCTGTATTGTAATTGTAAATTGAAATGTAATGAAACTATATCAGCAAAAACTCTGCAGTCTACCAAATCACCTCTTAAACTATATAAAATTTACCTAACATTTGAACACAAAGTTAATGCAGGGCTGGATTAACCGGCCCAGGGGCACCCCCCTCTGGCCCTCCCCACCGCAGGATCCCCAGTGTGGACCCCTACTGCAGGGAACAGCCCCCAGCCCCCCGTTGCTGGCGGGGGGGACCTTGGGTCCAAGGGCACTCCCATCCTGGTCCCACTCCGGCCAGTCTGCTGGGGGGTGGGGGGAAGAGGTGTGGTGGCTGGCGCATGGCAGGCAGAGCAAACAGATTCTGGCTTGCCCGCCCCTGGGGACAGATCAGCAAGCCCAGGGATGGGGTGGCAGCGTAAAGCCCTCTCCCTGGCTCCAGGCTCCCCTGCCCCCACAGCACCAGAAGGGCAGGAACGCTCTCTGTACTCCTGTCCTGCCAGTGCTAAGTGGGGTAGGGGGTCTCCAGATCATCAAAGAGGTTTTTGGGGCTGGAGCCAGGGGCCTCCTTTTGGCTGGGGCCCAGGGCTTAAGCCCCTAAAGCCCCTTTTAGAAGCCGCCCCTGAGTTAATGTGAAAAGCTTGTATATTAAACCCAGAGTTCCCCTGCTTTTGAATGCCACTTCCTTACATATTACTTCATACTTTGTTCTAAAATTTTTCAGCAGGTTTTCTTTTTTAGTTATGGTACAGACAAAACTCTTGATCTGCAAAAAATGTATGTGCATAGAGATAGATTTGGATGTGAAAAGAGTTGATTGAAAAGACAAGAATTCCTCACCAGAATTGTGAAAAGCCTTGCAAGTAAGATTTGAAAAGGCTTATCAAATCTGTTGTTTGGAAGTTTGAAAATCATGATACTGGAATGAAATCTAGTCTTCCCACAGCTATATTTCTTTGTGGACCTTCAGGCAAAATTTGGGATTGATGGATTGACGCTGGTAAAATCAAAACCCTTAACTCTCATGCAATGAGAGAACTCTGATCTGAGAGAAACAAATATGCCATTTTAAGATGAGGATATTCTTCTTCTTCAAGTAAATAAATAGAATTGACACAGTGCCTAACAAGAGAGATTTTCAGAAGGTGTATATAGGCCTTTACCTAGCATATGAAGGGACCTATGTAATGGGAAATTATGAAAGATAATGGACAACCAGATTCCATGCCATAGAAGTAAATCCACCACAACCTTGACTTAAATAACAGATTAGGGCATAAATACTTTTCTTCTTTCCCTAATTTTGCCTGTTGGGTTAGACAGCTGAATTAGAATGAAAAACCAAATAAAAATGTCTCTGCTGAATTGAGCTGACCTTTCTGGTCACATGGGATAGGCTCAGACAACCACGGACATAGGCATACTATGGGTGCGTCTACACTTGTAAATTAAGTCGACTTAATTTACTCTGCGTCTACACTAGACTCTCCTTAAGTTGATTTAAGCAGCTGCTTAAGTCGACTTAAGGAAAAATTAAGTTGACTTTCTTAAACCTCATTTTAAGTTGATTTTGGTGGCTAAGTTGACTTTAGAAAGTCGGCTTAGCCAGTGTAGACATGGAATAGCCCTAAGTCGACTTTAAGTCAACTTAGAGGGCTCCAGGGGGCAAAGGCTGAGCCCCTTAGCACTTGGCAAGGGGTGCCCCCCCTGCCACCGTGGACCTGTCTCAGGTCCACTTAGCCCCTAGAAGTCGACCTAGGCATCCAGTGTGGACGATCTAGGTCGATTTTGTAGGGTCCCCTCTAAGTCGACTTAAAATTTGAGTGTGGACATGCTAAGTCGATTTAACAAAGTCCACTTAAAGTTGACTTTGTTAAGTCAACTTAGCTAAGAATCCATCCTGAAACACTTGGAGGAAAATAGAGTGATCAGGAACAGTCAACATGGATTCACCAAGGGCAAATCGTGCCTGACCAACCTGATTTCCTTCTATGATGAGATGACTGGATTTGTGGATGCGGGAAGAGCCATTGACGTGGTATACCTTAACTTTAGCAAGGCTTTTGATACGGTTTCCCACAGCATTCTTGTCGGCAAGTTAAGGAAGTATGGGTTGGACGAGTGGACCGTAAGATGGATCGAAAACTGGCTAGATCAACGGGCTCAGCGGGTAGGAATTAATGGCTCGATGTCTGGTTGGCAACCGGTAACGAGTGGAGTGCCCCAGGGGTCGGTCCTGGGGCCGGTTCTATTCAACATCTTCATTAATGATCTTGATGATGGAATAGACTGCATGCTTAGTAAGTTCGTGGATGACACCAAGTTGGGGGGAATGGTAGATACTCTGGAGGGCAGGGACAGGATCCAGGGAGACTTGGACAAATTGGAACACTGGGCTGAAAGAAACCTCATGAGGTTCAACAAAGACAAGTGCAAAGTCCTGCACTCAGGACGAAAAAATCCATGCACTGCTACAGGCTGGGGACCGATCGGCTAAGTAGCAGCGCTGTAGAAAAGGACCTGGGGGTTATGGTGGATGGGAAGATGAATATGAGCCAATAGTGTACCCTTGTTGCCAAAAAGGCCAATGGCATATTAGGCTGCATCAGTAGGAGTGTTGCCAGCAGATCGAGGGATGTGATAATTCCCCTCTATTCGACACTGGTCAGGCCGCATCTGGAATACTGTGCCCAGTGTTGGGCTCCCCACTACCGAAAGGATGTAGACAAATTAGAAAGGGTCCAGCAGAGGGCAAGAAAAATGATTAGGGGGCTGGGGCACATGACTTATGAGGAGAGACTGAAGGAACTAGGCTTATTTAGTCTCCAGAAGAGAAGACTGAGGGGAGATTTGATAGCAACCTTCAATTACTTGAAGGGGTGCGCCAAAGAAGAGGGAGGTAGGCTGTTCTCAGTGGTAACAGAGGACAGAACAAGGAGCAATGGTTTCAAATTACAGCTGGGGAGGTCAAGGTTGGATATTAGGAAAAACTTTCTCACTAGGAGGGTGGTGAAGCATTGGAATGGGCTATCTAGGGAGGTGGTAGAATCTCCATCTTTGGAGATTTTTAAGGCCCAGTTAGACAAAACCCTGGCTGGGGTGATTTAGGGGGAGTGGTCCTGCTTTTTAGCAGGGGGTTGGACTAAATGACCTCCTGAGGTCCCTTCCATCCCTATTATTCTATGATTCTATAAGTTGACTTAAATTAACAAGTGTAGACATAGCCTATGTGACTTGCCGCATATGGTTTATCCCAGCAAATCATGCTCCGACTTGAAACACACTACAGATAGCAGCCTAATAAAGTTCACAGATAGCCAGACGGCATTTGTGAAGGCCTTTTGCAATTTTTTTACCTCTGTCTGGCTAAGCCATACCCATTTATAGACAGTTTGAACTCAAAGCAGAGCGGATTTTGAGTATTTAGATAGTGTCAGTTGTTCATAGAGCTCTTGTACTCAAACCACTTATGTTCTAGAGCAGGGGTGTCATATTCATTTGCCACGGCAGGCCAGGTTTGACTTAAATGGACTTCAGGTGGGCCGTATATACTATGAATTGAAATATTATGGCACTCTTGCGGCATCACAGAGTGCTATGTATATGAAACTGTGCTCCGCGGTACATCTCTTTCTCTCTCTTTTTAGGGAGAGAGTGTGGTCTGGTGGAGCACAGTCTCACATACCCAGTGCTCCGTGATGTAGTGAGACCTGACACTCTGGTGGCATTGCGGCATGCTGGGTATGCGAGACATCTCTCTCTCTCTCTTTTAGGGAGAGAGTGTGGTCCCATGGAGCACAGTCACGGGCTGAATGGAAGAGGCTTGCGGGCCGCATGTTTGACACCCCTGTTTTAGAAAGACAGATTTACCTTTTCAACCACAATTAAATTTGTTTTCTTATTTTATTCAGAAAGCAAAATCTATATATTAGTCAATGGAACAATTCATAGGCTTAAAGTCAAGCACATGCACCACTGTTTTGCTGGATCTGGGGCAGAGTGCCCAGTACCTTTTGGGATCAAGTCCTTCCTTACAAAATGCTGGGTGGGACAAGGACACTGGGGATCATCCTCCTTCCTGCTTCCTATGGCTATGTCTACACTTGTAAATTTAGGTGGACTTTAGCTAAGTCGACTTCAGTAAGTCGACTTAGTTAAGTTGACTTAGCATGTCTACACCTAAATTTAAAGTCGACTTTGGAGGGAACTTACAAAGTTGACCTAGAGCATCCACACTGGATGCCTAGGTCGACTTCTAGGGGCTAGGGGGACCTAGGGCGGGTCCACAGAGGTGGGGGGGACACCCCTTGCCCAGTGCCAGGGGGCTCAGCCTTTGCCCCATTGTAAATGGGTACAATGGGGCAAAGGGGGACAGGGACCCTGGCAGGGCATAGGGGCAGGGAGGGCAGTGGTGGAGTCCTGGAGTAGCCCTAAGTCGACTTAGGGCTACTCCAGGTCTACACTGGCCTAAGTCGACTTTAAAAAGTCGACTTTAGGCTTAAGTCGAACTAAAATGAGGTTTTATAAAGTCAACTTAATTTTCCTTAAGTCGACTTAAGCAACTTGCTTAAGTTGACTTAAGGAAACTGTAGTATAGATGCAGGGTACAAGTATAGATGCACCCTATGGGTGCATTAGGAAGGAGTATGGGTCCAGATCCTCCTTGGATTGTATCTGGATTCCTTGTGCCTCACCCTTCTCTGAAACTGCACAGAGCCCAGGCATGGTCTAACTCTTGGCAGGAGAAAACCATTTACAGGAAAATATACTTTATAATGCAAACCATTAAATAGAGGCAGAACAGACACTGTTAGCAGACACAGCTACCCATTGGCTTTTAAATCTCTGCAACCTGGCCTATTAAACCACATACTCCAACTGGAAACGCTTATTTACTTGGGAATAAGATTATGATCTATTTGGAGTACCTGCATTCTCAGCCAGGCAGTGCCCACTTGGAATGGCAAAACTCAAAAGGCCACAGGTCTGCTCTAATTTACACTCTGTTTCCCATTGTCCCCAACATGTTCCTGATTTGTCTTGCTGGTGGGGAGCCCTTCTGTCAGCACTACCCTGACCAAGGAGACTCCCAATCTGAAATATATTCTCAGGGAGCCACTTACATCCACTTTAAGGCACATTTACAATGCCAAAGAAGATAAATAGCCTTACTGTAAGAGGCCCAACTCCTTCAAAAGTGTGTCCGAACAAAATGTGGACACATCCATTTGTATATATGACCCACCTTGCTTCATGACCTGTTCATAAATCAGGCATCTGCATATACCAGTAGGTAATTGGGTGCACAGCACTCCAATTTGGACAGACAAATGTGCTTTTTTTCCAGGCAAATTTAGCTCAACACATCCAAAATAATTTTATCAAAATAAATAAATAAAAGGAGGATTAGGGGCAGGTTTTTTATGACTTTTTATGTGCAGCCTTTCATTTATTTTATTGTTATTTACTGGGCCTTAACTTTACATGGAAACCAGAAATAGAAACCAGGAATAAAGAAGAGACAGAAATAATGGAGGTAAAATTACCTGGCCCAAGCCTCATAATCTTGGGAACCAATCCTTTGTACAAAGCCAGAAGTCTGTATCAGAAAGGAAACAAAAATTTCAAACAATATAATTTTTCTACAAAAAGGATGGAATTTTATCTTATGATTGCTAAGATGCTGGCATAGCCCCTACAAGCAATTATTTGTAATTATACATGTTCAATAGCAGCTGATATCTGGATTTTAACATTTCACCAGAGGCAGATCAGATGAAGAGAAAAAAGTTAATTAATGTTCAGTTACAAAAGCTATGCTGTGATCCCATCCAATCAGAAACATGACTTTAATCAGTGAGATGGCTTTTACTTTAAAGACAAGTCTGTTAACAACAGCTGCATTACATGAATAAAATGACTGCTATAATTGAATATCAAAGCTACAACTCATTGCTCACTTGAGAAATATTTAAAAAGTTGGAGAAAGTTATTGCTAAAATGTTCTGTCCTCTACTTAGTTACTTCAAAAATCATTCCTAGTGTATGCAGAAATTGGAAATAGAGATTTTAACGGTGAAATATTCCATTATTCTACTGTTATTTTGCATCCACAAAGTGAAGTTTTATTGTTACCAAGCAAAAATGCTGTGCTTGAGTTTTATTAGGCATTTATTTGTGGGACATAAATTTTAACAACATAATATTTTTGTGAATATTAAAACCAAAAAGCCCTACAGCTGAAGTAAGAAGAGGTTTCTTTGTAAATTTAAAATACCTCTCTAAAATGTTACATTGCACTCTCTGAACACATAAGTGTAGGGTGGTTTCATGTCCCTTATCTAATCTGACATATTACAACATGTTTTTATGAACTCATATGACCTTAAGGAGAGGCTGGACATTTTATTAAAATAAGAATGTTTTACCCTTCTTCTTTATAGACTGTTGCCATAGTTTTAAAACAGGTCCTATACTTGATCTCTCCAGGAGTTGGCTGTGGCCCTTGAATCCTACTTTTTGCAACATCAAAAGGGATATTCATAATTGAGGCTATTGTCCCTGAGACTAGCCCAATTCCAAATTTTCTCAAAAACTCCAAAGTTGGCTCCTATAAGAAAGAAAGAATGAGTGAAAAGGGAAACGGAAGCATCTAAATAGGTTAAACACTACAAAGTAATATGCATTTAATCAGAAAACTTGCACAACACGACGCACTCGTGTTATTCTAGCGGAACACATTAGGATTTCCTAGGCTGGAACTTGTTTTCTTGACAATCCTATTGGCTATGTTTTTACACATGGTCTAAATTGCTGAAGTACACATTTCCTCACACAGGATTTATAAACACAGTTCATAAAGAAAGACTGGTATGGCATATGGGGATGATTTGTATAATTGGGCTTCACAATGTACTTAGTATTACTGTATCAAAACAGGAGAAATCCAAGCACACTATTAACTAATTGGCCAGAATATTTTACAAATGACAGCAACTTCCACCATGAAGCCTACTAAAATGCTCATTTGTGTGTTAGACCCCCAAATGTTAAATTAAATAAAGGCTAATCTCAGTCTGCTGCCATTCCCCTCCAGGTTTTTTACATTTATGTTCACGTGTAGCTGATCCACTGTACTGGGAAGTGCTAGCTTCCTGTTATTAACAATCCAACTTGGTGCAACTGCAAAACAGCCTTCAACATTCTGTGCATCATAAACAGTGGCAACTCACTAAGCTAATTGGCTGAAGAATTTACAACACATTGTTTCTAAACCCTACTATTCTTTCATGGTAAAGGATAGAAACAGATTATAAAGTAGACCTTAAAACAATTTGTTCTTTTGCTATTTGAATCTAGATGATCCAATTGCATTTTACTGGATTCCCTTAGAAAACCTTTCTACCTTGGCATTCTCTATGACATCAAAGTACTCAGTTTATTTGGGAATCAAATTTTCTTTAACAAAGTCTAATCCTATTTGTAGGAACAGTGGAAGTCACAGTGAATTCTGTCAGAAAGAATTTCCCAAGCTGTCTGTATAATTTTTATGACCCCTTTCTTCCATTCTACACACCAGAGCAGAGATCCTTTTATATAATACCATGCACTACATTCATTACACCCCCTATGTCTTGCAAGGAGGCACTCTACATGGAGCAAATCAACAGTAAAACAGTATAGGATCATGCCATATCATACATTCAGCTCAATATTAATAACAAGGCTTCTTTTAAAGGTGTTATTTGAGCTAAACATATTCCTGAAGAAAAGACATCAACAAATTAGGCACATACTGACAAAAAACTTTTACATTTATGACTGAAGTTAGCAACAGTCAATAGGTTTTCCTTTACAGATTTGCAACTAGGAAAATTGGTTAAAACTTAATAATATTCATCGGCCATCCATGCAGGCGTGTTGTAAGTTTAAAGAGAGGTTTTTAAATAAGAGAGTGCTTATTATTAGTTACAGAAAATGCAACAGTATAATTTCACAATAGAGGACATTTACTTGGATAATTCCTTTTTAACTAAAGATAAAATAGCATTTGTTATAATTAAACATTATACAATATACTCACCAGACTGCATAGCAGCAAATTACTGTCTAGACAATCTGTACAAATCCAAGCTGCATGTGTACAACTACAATTAAGGTTGGGGAGCCCTGCAAAATTTCAGGTTTTATAAAGCTTTAGAACCAAACTCTAGCCAGGAAGTGACAATGGTGCATTAGTAATCTGGGCTGTAACAGTCTGAAACCCTGTTTGGGAAGGTAAGGCTTCTAGGGCAATTACCATCATTCACTATTTATTTGTACTGCACCTAGGACAGTGGATTGCTGTGCTAGGTAGGTGCTACTGCAATACACATGTTAAGTAATAATTATATTATGTTATATATTGAACCTGAGGCCCAACTGCATTTGTGCAGTGTCCTGGCAGGTCACCTCTTTCTGAAACGTTGAGCACTTGCTTGTGCTTTGGGAGGCTTTGAATTTATATGCTTTAGGATTAATAGAGATACAGATGCCATGATGCACCAGTATAAAAACAATACAAATCTTATTGAAATGTGCCACTTCCATTCCCAAATTAGAGGTGTCAATGCAAGAGATTTGCACTAATTTACCTGAAGGGCTATGTCTACACTTGCACTTTTAAGTCGACTTTAACTAAGTCAACTTAGTGTGTCTTCACTTAAATTAAAGTCAACTTAAAGGGGAACTTACAAAGTCGATCTAGAGCGTCCACACTGGATGCTCTAGGTCGACTTTGTGGGGCTAGGGGGACCTTGGGCAGCTCCACGGTGGCGGGGGGGAATCCCCTGTGTACAATGGGGCAAAGGGGGACAGGGACCCTGGCAAGGCAGAGCCCTGTGTGTGATGCTGTCTGGATTTAGGGAAGCATTTATGATTTATTTTCTATGGATATCTCATAAATGCTATAATCCATAGGAACTATGTCATGTTTGGTATCAATAGAAAGGTAGTAATTTGCTGGGAATGATTATATAGTTTATGTCTAGGAATTCTATTTTGATTAGAAGTTAAGAATTTGATGTTATATCCATACTTTAACTTGTGTCATTCTGGACAAATGCCTTAGACGGGAGGGTGTGAACAACCATTGTCTCCTTAATGTTAAGGAACCTGCCAGGTGATATGGTCCCAGGGAGTAAACTGATGAGCCATTAAGGACATAAAGAATACAACCATTGTGTGTTAAACTTGGCTTAAGTCGACTTAATTTACCAGTGTAGATGCAGCCAAAGTGTGAATCGAAACGGATACAGTAGAACCTCAGTTAGTAACATGCGAGTTACAAACTGACCAGTCAACCACACACCTCTTCCGGAACTGGAAGTATCAATCAGGCAGCAGCAGAGTCATGCACACAAAAAGTAAATACAGTACAGTGCTTTGTTAAATGTAAGAAACCCGTTAAATGTACTAAATAAAGCGGAGGGGCGGGGGGGTACAGCATTTTTCTTCTGATTAGTAAAGTTTTAAAGGTGTATTAAGTCAATGTTCAGTTTTAAACATTTGAAAGAGCAACCATAACGTTTTGTCCAGAGTTGCAAACATTTCAGAATTATGAACAACTCCTATTCCCAAGGTGTTCGTAATCCTAAGGTTCTACTGTAGTTATTTCATTTTTAGTGGAGAAAATTTGATCCAACTATACTATAGTACACATTAACTTTGTAACATAGCTATGTCTATTTATTTTCTATTTATTTTATTGCAGGATGTCCCCAATTCTAATATCTAGATATATTCATGCATAAACAGATTCCAAATAAATTCAGTTGTTACAAATTATCAAAATATATTATTAATAAAAATTATATAAACAACAGAAGCTTTTCAGATCAGATGACCTGATGGGAACGCACTACAAGGAAAAAACCCAAGTATTGCACATAGGTAGAACTTCTTGTACAAGGAATTTTAAAACACTTGCATGCATTTGTTTGTGAAAGGTTGGATGGCCAGAGTGAAGAGTATAATGTCATGGACACAGGTATACTGGCCATATGACTTTTCGCAAACAAATGCATGCAATTGTTACAAACTTTCTCATACAAGAAGTCCTACCTATGTGATTTTTTTCCTTGTAACACATTCCTGTAAGGGCATCTGATCGGAAAAACTTTTGGTTTTTTTATAATTTATTTTTTGAAGACCAAAAAAGTGAGGAGGCATCCGCAGGGGTGCTGCTGAACAGCACTTGCCTCTGAAACCTATGAAGGTTGCACCATCTGCTAGAGAAAGGTGGGAAAGCACAGGAATACAAACACAGACACACAACCAAAGTTAATATAAAGGTTGTCTAAAAAGCCGACACCGGAGGCTGCTTTTTTGAGAAGTACTGCCTTCAGAAGTAAGAGGGAAAGAGAGATGACATTGGGTGGAGCCACAGAGAAATCACTTGTGAAATGAAGTATGATTTGCCTCAATTTCAAATGAAGAAATGCGGTATTTCACAGTCCCATTTGGGTGTATCCTGGTGTTTCTATGAAAGCGAAGTCTTGCTGTGATAGGATGGGTGTGTCTATGGTTCCCTACACTTTTATAGTGAACTCTTTGGAACAGCATTTTTTGTACTTCATGCTCTCATTCCCTGAACACCATACACCATCTAAAATAAACTGAAATAGAGGCAGTTTACACTAGTTAATAGTTCATTCCCGTGGTTTCCAATCTTTTTGACTCGAGGGCCACAGATATCATTTTTACAATCTTCAAAGGCCACCAATTTCCACCAGCAGGTCACCCCCCACTGCAGCCAGATGGAGGGAGTTCAGCAAGGAGGCTGTCTCCTTGCTGATCTCCTACGCCCGCCGGCTGCAGCAGGGAAACAATTTGCATCCTGTTGCCCCATCCACTTGGGTCTCTTGACAGTGGTTTCCTTCTGCAGCCAGTGGGACAGAAGATCAATGTTCCCCTACCTCTGGCTCAGCAGAGACCCCTGCTCCTATGGACCGAGGCAGAGCATTTTGCTGTGTTCCATGCTACAGCCAGGAGGAAGTGAACCCTGTTTTCCCATGCCCCTGGCTGCAACAAGGAGCCTGCACTGGTCTTTTAGCCCCGTGGAAACATTCACCATCTGGGTCCTTAAACAGAGACTCCCTTCTGCAGCCAGCAGAAGAAGAGCCATGGGCCATTTGGAAAGCTCCCTTCTGTGCCACTTTTGCCCCTGGGCCACAGGTTGGGAACCACTGGTTCACTCTATTTACACCCATACTGTGCTTGTTTCTATTATCTTTGCAGAAAGACTTTTTTTAACAAATCGCCTCCCCTCTTATTATATTACATTTGTAGGAATATAAAGATTTTTGTTTCCTAAATATATAGTGAAGCACTAAAGTTCCTTCTAAATTATTCACGGTTTAATGCATCCTCTCTTCTTATACCAGTTCTGGCAAAAAGAGATTCAAGCAAGAATATCTAATATCTTTTATGGCTAAGCCTAGGAGTGGCCCTGTACCGAAATGGAACTGTTTAATTATCTGTTCTCTGTCCCTCTTAATTCAAGTCTTCCCCCCGGCCCTCCCTGCCCCACTATTTTATTCGCTTCTGTTTATTTTGCTGGGCACTCTCTTGAAAACTCTCTCTAAATCTTTGATCTCAGCCAAGACGTCCTTGACTGCGATGATCCCAACTACTGAGAAAGATATCTAATTCAAAATGGATGTATCAATGGAATAACTGAAAAAAAATCACTTTAGAATATTTTTGCCTATTTTACAATGAATACTGAATGTCATGTGTATAATGGTGTTCAGAAACTCACGCGGGAACCTGAAAAGCATGGGCATTCAGGAATATTTCATTCAGGAACTCTGTTTCAGCAATCTTTGCTCATGATAACTCTTTGCGGAGTATGGTCCTACTCAATGTGGGTAAAAGTAACAGAATCTGTACCAAAGAATCTTAAATTATAGACTCATAGACTCTAAGGTCCGAAGGGACCAATATGATCATCCAGTCTGACCTCCTGCACAATGCAGGCCAAGGACCTCACCTACCCACTCCTGTAGTAAACCTCTAACCTATGACAATATAATTAAATCCTGTTTCTAAGCAAATGATATGGACCTTGCTGTAAGTGTAGAAAGCATTATTTTCTTATTACCCATCTCACTGCAGTGATTTTTTAAAAATTGTCATTCATTTTGTGATTCAATGTTAGGGTGTTCCTTTTAAGACATCTTGATTTTCTGAGATGCTGAGGGTCAGCAGCTTATAATAAATAAAATTTTTAATTTACATAGCACCTTATATCCTAGGATGTCAACATCCTTTACAAGCTTTAAAAAATAATTTTAATTCCTGTTAGTTAAGCTGTTTGTGGAAGAGTAGGTCTTTTGCTATAAAGAATTATATAAATTTATGATAATATACATGATGGACAAATAATAAGAATAGATTAGTAGATAGATAGATAGTTTCACAAAGAAGCCTAAGAGAATAATACACACAATCCATTGATTTTCTATAGGATTTGGGTATCTAAATCTCTTAGGCTATGTACACACGATCAGATTACAGCGCAACAAGGCAATTGCGCTATAAAACTCACGTGACCTTTATTGCGGGACAACGCGTACACACGTTGCTCCCTGCAACGCAACAAAATTACATGCATTATCGCGGTTGAGCGCAATGACTTCTGGGCACCTATCCCATCGTTCCATTTTCCCCTAAGTCGGCGCTATGAATCATGGGATGAAGGAAAGGAACGCAAAGCGCCATGGGTAAAGTGTCAGTTTCCCATGGTGCTTTGTGTTCCCCTAGCGTCTTCGTCGTTTCCAATAGCAACTCGCGCCTATTTTCAACATTGCAGTGATGCAACGCACCACTTGCAATCAATCACAACAGCGACAGCATGGATTCTGCTCTGATCTCCACTGTCGCCTTCAACATTCTGAATACATCTCGGCTTGTTGCTCAGTACGCAATGAGCTCCGAGTCAGACGAGGACACCGAGGAGCAGGGGCTGATCGATGCCATGCAGAGCAACAGCACCGCATTGCTCAGCTCCTTCACCGATCATCTGCACACGGTGCAACGCCGTTTCTGGTCGCGAGAGACAAGCACTGAGTGGTGGGATCGCATTGTTATGCAGCTGTGGGATGACGAGCAGTGGGTATAGAACTTTCGAATGCAGAAAGCAACCTTTCTGGAACTGTGCTCCGAGTTGGCCCCTGCCCTGCGACGAAAAGACACCAACATGAGGTCAGCCCTAACCGTGGAGAAGCGTGTTGCGATTGCTGTATGGAAGATGGCGACTCCCGACTGCTATCGGTCCGTTGCAAACCAGTTTGGAGTCGGGAGGACCACCGTCGGATTAGCCCTCTCACAAGTGTGCCAAGCCATCAATCGCATCCTGCTACGGAGGACAGTGACATTGGGCAATGTTCGAGAGATTGTGGACGGCTTTGCTGCCATGGGATTCCCTAACTGCGGGGGAGCCACAGACGGCACACAGATCCCTATTTTGGCTCCAGACCATCTCGCGATGGAGTACATAAACAGGAAGGGCTACTTCTCCATGGTGCTGCAAGCACTCGTGGATCACAAGGGTCGTTTCACGGACATCAATGCTGGGTGGTCGGGAAAGGTGCATGATGCCCGCATTTTCAGGAACACTGGTCTGTACCGGAAGCTGCAAGGGGGTACCTTTTTCCCTGATCAAAAAATAACAGTGGGGTAGGTGGAGATGCCCATAGTCATCCTCGGAGACCCAGCAAACCCACTGATGCCATGGCTCATGAAACCCTACACCGGGAACCTTGATCGCAGCAAGGAGCGGTTCAATTACCGATTGAGCCACTGCAGAATGACTGTGGAGTGTGCCTTCGGCCGTTTAAAAGGGCGCTGGCGCTGTTTGTATGGGAGGCTGGACTTGGCGGAGGACCAGATCCCTGCCGTGATTGCGTCATGTTGTGTCCTCCATAACATTTGTGAAAGTAGGGGAGAAAAGTTTTCCCCTACGTGGGCTACGGAGGCACAGCGCCTCGAGGAAGCATACGAGCAGCCAGCCACTAGGAGTATTAGGGTGGCACAAGGAGAAGCTGCCCGCATAAGGGAGGCACTCAGGGAGCATTTTAATTATGCCCTCCCCTAGTTAAGTTCCATGACGCATCAGGTGCACCTTAGGATCATTTCAATAATGTGTATAAATAAATGCATTCTTCAAAGTATTTGTTACTGTTTTTATTAAAACCTAAAAGGTGGGGGTGGGGTTACAGGTTGGTGTAGCTCCGGGTCTCAGAAAAGTAGCTGGGGGCGGGGGGGACTGGATGTTGTCCTGTACCGGGGGGAAGGGTGGCCTTCAAAGAAATGCTTTGAGGGACTGCGGTGTGTGGGAGGCAGACACGGCTGAACTGTCTGGAGTGGAGCCCGGACATTTATCGCCTGGGACTGCAAAGCAATCATGCTCTTGAGCAGTTCTGTTTGCTCCTTCATCACGCTTATCAGTTCATCCCTGTGTTTCTGCCTCCTCTGCTGGGATTCCTCTCTCCAGGCTCTATTTTCCCTTGAGGATTCCTGTGTTGCTTTCAGCAGCTCGTGAAACATATCCTCCCTGTTTCTTCGAACACGCTGCCGAATGTTTCTCATTCGGTCAGCTGGGGTAGACACCGGCCTTGTGAAGCTCAATTCTAATACAAAAATAACAATAAAGACATTGTTAACACATAGCATAGATAGCCAATGTAACCTTCCAGTTGCACATTCCACTGGAAGGTACAGGGCGGTCAACACACTACGCTTCGCTGAAGCAGACAAGGTACGTTCTAATAGACGGCTTACCGGGGGCTAATAATCGGAAGAGGGCACACAGATGGAACCCAATATCGCTCTCCTCAGAGTGCCCCTGCCATCTAGAATACATCTCCTACATGCCGCCGGTAGCAGGCCAGGACCGTATGCTGCTGCACTGTGTGCTGCCATGGTTCCCAGGGCTGTGCTTTGCAGCTGGAGAGGCAGAGTATCCGTCTTTGGGAGCGTAGACACAAACGCTCTCCCATCTAACCTGAGTATTAGGCTCTGGAGGTACATCGAGGAAACCTTTACTGACCTAAATGCAGATGATTATTTTACAATCACTGCTTGTATTGATGCCCTTTTAATGAATGCAGAGTAAATAGCGTGCACAGCGGGGACCTGCAAGCACCCCCACCCCAGACAATGATATTTTAGCAGGAGCAGAGCTGAATGAAGGAGAAACTTACCTGAACCCCCCTCTGCCGCCTCAGAGAACACGCTGCAGTTCAAGCCTTGGGTGGAAGTCTCAGCGGGGCTGCTAAGAGCTCCTGGCTACACGCAGTTGCGCTTTCCTCCGTGTCATCCTCCATCTCCTCCTCCTCCTCAACAACGTCCTCATCCTGCTCGGCTCTGGCAATCACCGGATGAGTGGGGGCTGAAGTGTCCACGGGACTTTTGGCAGTGGTTGTGGGGTCCCCACTGAGGATGGCTTCTATTTCCTTATAGTACCTGCATGTAGCAGGCGCTGATCCGGAACGGCGGTTTCCCTCCTTCGCTCGGTGATAGGTTATTCTGAGCTCCTTCACCTTTGATCTGCACTGCACTGTGTCTCTATCATGCCCTCTCTCTGACATGGCCCGAGAAATTATGCCAAATGTGTCATAATTCCTCCTGCTGCCGCGTAGCTGCGCCTGCACAGCGAACTCTCCCCAGATGCTGATCAGGTCCAGCACCTCTGCCGTGCTCCAAAGGGGTGCGCGTCTTCCACGGCGGGCCGCCATTGCTACTGATGATTGGAGCCCAAACACACTCCACGAGGAAGGGAGCAGGAAGTGAAACAGACTAGAAATTTAAAAATCCCGGGAATAAGTTTGGGGCAGGGCGGGGACAGTTTCGTCACGGCCACAGAGCGGGTGGGGGGAAGACCAGAGAGGACGACTTGGGAATGCTGGGACACTTCCGGAGGCCAGTCAATGCGCGGTAAGCGTACACACGAGCTCAAACGCGCAACATATGATCCGCAACAGCTGTTACCACTCTCGTCGGAGTGGTTGTTGGATTGCGCGACAACAAGGCAGTTAACGCGCAAGAGCCCTGTTGCACGTGTGTACGCCGTTGTTGCTATCGCGCGGTAATGAGCTTTAATGCGCGATAAACTGATCGTGTGTACAAGGCCTTAGACTCCTCTGAACGTTCCAGTCAGAATACTCATGAGTTAAGAAAGGCATAAAAGGGTTAAATGATTTGAAATAAAGTCATAAGAAATAAAAACATAAACTAAGTACATTGGTCCCATGTCATTAAATGGGCAGGGGAGAAATCAAAAAAAGAATTTAGAGGCCAGATTCCCCCATTTTCTGCTCTATACACTAGACCGCACTCCCTCTCTCTACATCATTGTGATTTGGTGCTATGACTCTTCTAGGAACCAGGATGGGTCCACCAAATTAATTTTCACTTGTGACCTGCTTGGGATTTGAATCAAAGTTTCTAGAGCGGCAATAACAGTACACAGACACTGCACTATCTAGTTGCTGTTGCCTGACTCTGAAGGGAGCAGCTGTAGCAGTATGTCAAATTGAGCCCGCTCTTTAATGGAATTATTGGTGTAAAAGAAGGAAGAGTTTTCTGATTTGTTTTTTTAACTAGAAATGGAGGAGACCAAATTCTGAATTGGTTTACACACAAAAAATTCCATTGAGTTCAGTGGGATTACAGTGGTGTAAATCAGCGAAGAATTTGCTTAAACATCTCTTCAAAGCTTTGAACATATACTATATGTTACAAAATTTAACTAAGAAATAACCTACTACGTGTGGGAAACATTCGACCAACCTTGAAAAAAACATTTTTCTTTTGTCACTCAGACCACCATCCTCCCTGCCCTATAACATCCTAAATAACATAATCTAGTGGAAAGAGCATTGCACCTGGGTTCTTTCCCCTGATCTCTCAACCTCGGGCAAGTCTCTGCCTCTTGGATCCCCTCACACCCTTTGTCTGTATTGTCTATTTACACTGTAAGCTCATTGAGGTACAGACTATATCTTACTATGTTGTTAAGATGGGTGACTGCCACTTAGAGGTGGTAGCGAGCAAATGTTTCAATTATTCAGAAATTAACATTTAACATCAAATCTAACTGTGATCAAAAATAACAAAGAGGAAGCTACCGGAAATCTATGAAAAGCATAGCAAAAACAAATTACTACAAAATCTAAGTGAAATAAATTACAGATCAATTCAATTGCTAGTGCAGATGCATAGAAGCTAATGCGCTGTGGTTTATACATTAGCGGCGAATGAAACAAGCCTGGCTTATTCGATTTTTAATGAACAGACCATGAGGTTGATTATAAATGGTCTGTTTTGCAGAATAGACTGAACATATGAAAAATTATTCACTTTGAACACTTACAACCCACACATGTCATTTATATCATTCAGTCACTCAACATAAAAAGTTTATTGTTTTTGGCAAAATAAGATGCAAACATCCTTAATTAGGATGCAAATTTAATGCATAGTTTAACACTGTTGACAGCTAAAAGGCTTATATGGACATTTTGATACATTTTTCCACTTACGATACAGATGTTAAGCAGGAGATATATAGTAAAGAGTCTGAACTATTTAAAAATATACTATTTTTATTTCACAGTTTTTATATATTTATTAGTATCACAAAACTTACGTTGAATTTTTCTTCTCTTGGGAAAAATATGAAATGAAAAAATTGGTTTTTGCGATGAAATACTTGAAAATAACTGAAGAGCTGAATCAGTCTAATCTTTTCAGCTCCAATTGAGAAACAGTTTTTCTGTTAAAACTAAATCAGATTAGCCTCTATATTGCTTTCCCACTGCTGAAAAAGGAGTAGATTACAGATAATTATTATTTTTTTGTCCTTCAAACACTCAAGTGGAGTTCTGTGTTCACATATATGTGAGATATAATGCCTCAGTTAGACACATAGCTTGCATATTAGGCCTGATACAACTCCCATTAAAATCAGTGGAAAGACCCTCACTGACTTCAGGTTTCCCATCTTCAAAGCATCTGGCGAAGTGGGATTTTCTCCCACGAAAGCTCATGTGATAAATAAATTTGTTAGCCACAGAACTCTGTTGTTTCGCTGACTTCAGTGACACTTGGATCAGATCTACTGTGGTCAGGCTCTATGCAAACTTCTCTACACATCTGCAGTTAATGCAACCTAATCCTATAACTGGCTACACCCTTGAAGATGACTGTATTCTGATTGTGGTCTATTTGTATACTGAAGACAACTGGGTGGATTCTGGGCACCAAACTCACTTCTCTTACATTTTATTTATGATTTTAAATTTATGTCTCCAGTTCTGCATCACACTCTGAATTCTCCCTCATATTGCAGTCACAACTTCTTTTTATTTCACTCTAAAAAGTTAATAAATACTTATTATGCCAGACTTTATCACTATTCCTTTATTACCAGGTAGGAACTCTTCATTATTTGCCTAGAAGGTGTGCCTGATCCTCCATGTTCTTCAGCATATCTGACTTTTCATATTTTGAAATTTACAGTACTATAAAAACATGTAAAATGGTGAAAAGTATCATGAACAATATACGTGAAAATGTCCACTAGCCACAGAGAATTTTTTAATCTTCTTGGCAAAGAAAATATTTACTTCTAAATTAATGTCAAGGTATTCATGAGTTTTGAGCTTAAGGAACACATTCTGAATGCGTATTGTTAGAATATGTTTAAACATCCTAAAAGAAACATGTAGAAACTTGCATGTTAGTTGCTATTGAACAATTCAATTTATGGTAAGAATTTGCAAATAAGTAAATTAATCTTTTCCTTGTTTATATTAGGTTGCCAACAAAAATACCAGGTTACTTAAAAGTGTAGAAAAATGGGGTGTTATTTCAGATGGGAATTGAAATGAGTACCTTTTGATGTAAATTACAGTTTTTTATATGAACATCCCCAGATATTACACCCATGATTGTTTAAACTGTTATCATAGCTTTAGTTTTACATTAGTGAAAACACAGTTCACTAGGTGTGATACTAAAGCCATTAATAAACCATTGCTCTCCCAATTCTTTAGGAAGTTGTTGATACAATCATTATTTACATTAATGAATTTTCCCTTTGTTATATAATACAGAAGCATGTAAGCCCATTTTAATAAAATTGTTTTTTGTGAATTTTCAGCTACAAAGGCCTTAATTCATCTATGATGCAGACAACACAAGTTCTATACAACACTTAAGTCTCATTTAAATACTATTATGAGTTCAATCTGCTATACACTGGTGAATTTATCTTTTTATCCTTGCGCACTAGGCTGATCTGTGTCTGGAATAAGTAGATTCAGTGCATGGTCACCAGACACAATGTTCTTCAGCAACTGCATCACAGAAAGCTGAGTCCCCTAATGTGACTGGAACTCTGTAAACACTGCTAATTTCAAAATACTTAATTTGCTGAATGGACTTCCATTTCAAAACATCACCCTGGCAGAGCAGCAGCCCCTTCCAAATGATCCCAATTAAATCCAATACAGCAGGTTACTGCTTATTTAGGGGACGATCAGGTTTAGTTTTCTCTAAGTGTTTCGTTTCACTTTGCTTTTCATACTGAAAGTAGCTGTTCTACAGAATTTAATTTTTATCCTTCTGAGCCATTTCGGATGTTACTTCAGATAGCACTAAAATCTATTGACTAGTACAGATAAGCAAGTAGGACAAGATTTTCAAATTAAGGTGCCTAATTTAAATATAGATGTAATTTACTCCCATTTTACAGCATCATTACACAGCCATAATGGTGCAACATGATCTTAGTGTAAACGAGACTTTAGGCCATGCATATTTTACAGAATCATTTGTAGCTCACTGTGCTTAAAAAGTCAGAAGTGCAAATTCTTGTTTTGCTACAAAAAATAATATGGTTATAGACCATAAAATAGACAACTAGAGCAATACATACCTCTGAAAAGACCATAGTTTTGCAAGAAAAGGTGGTGTCAATTAAATTGCTTTATTAATGAGCTGTCCTTTTGTTTTACACAGTATGAAACACTTACCTCATTGACTGGAATAATGTTTTTGACGTTGAAGTAGAATCCAAAGTAAACCATATTAAAAACTCCATGACGGCCCAACGTTGCAGTGAGGCCTTTGTTGAGTCCACGAAATCCCAAACCATCAGTTGCAATAATTCGCCGTGCCTGGACAAAGGTTGATGGTTGCTGCATGTGTAAAGCGAAAGGAAGAAAGGACCATCTTTACAAACAATAGGTGTAGCAAATTATCTTCGAAGCCTCTTTTCAAACCAGATGACTATCAGTGTGTTGCCAACTCCTGTGATTTTATCATGAGTCTCAAAATATTTACTTGGTTTTCTTAAAGCCCCTGGAAACTTGTGATTAGGTGAAAACTGCAATTTTCCTTTGGTTCCAACCCTCATGGTTGCAGAAAAAGGTTTCAAAAAATGTGTCCTAAAGGCTCAGAAAGCAGAGGGTGAAGAAAAAGACTCCAAAATTCTTATGTTTTTAAATCTCATGATTTTTATATCAATTTTATAAGTTTTGTTGCCTACTCATAATTTTTCAGGGGTGGGCAATAGTGTGAACTGCAGAGATGTTGTGTTGCTAAGACTGCAGTAGATGAAAAGCCAAATATAAACTGTATTTGAAAATGCCTCAGTATGGATTTCGAAGCCTAACTTGGTGCATTCAGTTTTGAAAATCTTCGTCTCTCTTGATTGTAAGTACACTGAAATTAGTGTTTAAAGAGAGGTAGTCAATTTTTTTTTTTTTTTTTGCCATTTTCTTGCTTACACATCCTATTGGAAGTCATCTTTTGCCTTTCTAATGAAATATTTTACTTTAATGGGAGCTGTTGGATTTTGAAAATCAGGCCATTTATTTAAACTCCCAAATGTGTATTTAGGAATGTCAAACATAAGAAATCCTATTCTGAAAATTCTGGCTATAAGGGATAGAAACCCTCTTACTTCAGGGCATAAACCAACCACTAACAAGTGGATGCTAAGAAGAAATTTCCCTTATGGGCAGGTTGCTACCCAATTTATTCATTATACAGTTTCTAGCATCTTCCTCTGAGGTATCTGGTATTGGCTGCTGTCAAGAAGGAGGCCATCAAACTATGTGCACATCTGATGCCACGTGGCAAGTCCTGTGTTCCTAAAAGTACTATATTAATTTGGTACAGTGTGTTACTGTCACACCTCAGCATTAAGGGTATGTTTACACTAGCAATTTAGGTCAACTTACGATGCTCAAGTCGACCTAAATTACTCCATGTCCACACCAGGCTTTCATTAAATCGACTTAAGGGCATCCTTAACTCGACTTAATAACTACTGGTCGTTAGGTTGACTTAAGGTCTAAGTCAGCCTAAAACTGGTGTGGACCCCTTACGTCGACTTAATTCCTTAAGTCATCCTAGGGCTGGGGGAAGGGAGCTGTGGCTTGGGGAACCATGGCTCAGGGACAAGGGAACCCCTAGGGCTCCCCTGGACAACAGAGCCCTGGGGACTCCCCAGGACAAGGAAGCCGCCCGGCTCTCTGGCTGAAGGGAGTCTCCGGGGCTCCCTTGGACAGGGGAGCCCCAGGGAAGAGAGCGGCCGGTGCTGCCCGGACAGGGGAACCTCCGGGGCTCCCCTGTCCAGGAAGTGCCGGTGGCTCTCTTCCCCGGGGCTCCCCGGACAAGGAAGGCCCAGAAGCCAGCTTCTTTGGAGCTCCCCTGTTGGGGGGGGGGGGCATTTCCCCAGACAGGGAAGCCTGGTGGCCGCTTCTCCAGGGCTCCTCTGTCCGGGCAGCCCGGGAGGCTCCCTTCCCTGGAGTGGCGCCATGGCTCTCGGTTGACCTAACGACTGCCTGTGTAGACACAGCAGTCGACTTAGAGCGTCTAGTATAGATGCTCTATGTCGACTTAACAAGGTCGACTTAAGTCTATTTAACAAAGTTGACTTAGGGTTTTTAGGTGTAGACATACTCTAACATTTTAACTCTTTTTTTTTTAAAGTCACAAGTACAAAAAAGGTCATTTAAAAAGGTCTGTTTACTGACTTGTCCTCGGTTTTCATTTAAACATAATGCCATCTTTGTTTAACCAAATATTTAATTAGAAAGGCAAAACATTACTTCCACTAGGAGGCTTAAACAGGAAAACGTAGAACAATTTTGACTAGAACTTTGTAAACACTGCCGATTTCAATACACTTATTTGTTTAAAGGGCTTCCATTTGAAAATATCACACTGGCAGATCAACAGCACCAGCCAAATGATCCCAGCTATATCCACCACAACAGGTTACTGCTTATTTAGGTTACAGCCAAGTTTTGTTTTCTTCTATTTAGTTTCATTTGGCTTTTGCACATTTAGTAAATAATATTGACGTGTTGATTCTCTGCTACCCATCTGTAGAAATAAAAAACAAAAAACCCACCCCATTTTATCATAATGACTTATGATTTTAGTGACACAGAAGGATTTCAAAACTCTTTACTATAGATGAGCATCTATACACTGAATGCAGATATTCAAACTGGCATTTGATCAGGACACTAGGATTAATGTTTTTGCTCTTGGAAATATTAAGATTGGACTTCTAAAGATAACCAGCAGTCAAACTCAATTTCAAGTCTTGGCTGAAGATGGCAACTTCCACAATACAGCGCTCGCTGGCATTAAGATGGATTATTGATTTAGTAATGATTCAGAGGGAGAGTGATGCCAAATGCTGAACACTTGAGACCAGTTTCTGCAGTAGATGTCTTTCCTTGGCAAAACATAGGTCTGACCTTGGTTAGGTTTTGAAATCTGAAAAGATCCATGTGGTTTGGCTGCTAGCATTTGGCTACTGATAATGCCCATTGCCGTGTTTTTATTGGTGGTATTCCATAATGTCAAAGTGCCAGTGTGTCATATCTGGGGATCTTCCTCTTTAAATCAATGGACTCTAGAAAGATGCTCAGATATCACACAACAATTCAATGGTGAGCATTCTATTGCTGTTCATTCTCCCTTGTTCCTTGAAACAGGATATATTTATGATTTAAATATAACAGCCAACATAATATGTGAATTGCATTAAGTTTCATCAGATGGCATGAACTACATAATAGTATAAGTGCAGACACTGCTTAATACTTTTAGAAAAACACTGCACTGTTACAGAGTGAGTACACATCACCCCCTCTAAGAGGTATCAATGAGCACATGCTACTCATGAGAAAGTAGGTTTGGTTTTTGGTAAGTTAAGATTTTTTTAAAAGAAAAAATAAAGTATTTTTTATTTCTAACATCTCCTTTAGCTGAGAATATTCTTTAGCGTTTTCAGAATGGAATGGTACAGCTCCTCAGCTGGTTAAATCAACATAGCTCTATTGAAATCAGTTGAAGTCAGTCAATGTATACCAGTTGAGTATCCAGTTGCATAAGTGCAATAAAATTTATGAAAGCACTTAATGACTTGGTCCAATTAATTTTTTTTAATAGGACATATAAAAACTTTTTCAACTTTCAATGGAATTAGGTCCGAAAGTGATCAGTTTGATCTCACTTAGGTGCTTTTGAGAATTTTACATGAATGACTATGACAAAGCCATTGTACGTTAATTAGGGTCTTGTTAGTTTTTTATTAAAGTGTAAGTGTATTTATTTTGGTTCACCTTAATTTTAAAAAAATTAAATTTTGATTTTCTGAAACAATTGCAATGCAGGATATTGCCTTTTTTTTTAAAGAACACCGAAGAGAAAACTGCAGAGGTTTCATTTGGAGGACAGTTACTTATAACTCACTCCAAAAAAAAAAAAAAGCAGTGAGGTGGATTAATAACCGTATGGTGGAGGATAAAGTGTCTGGAATGTATGTGTGGCAAGGATGTTGTGTTCCCATTGAGTGCTGCCAGAACTAGGTTGCTCACAATACGGTATTAATACATTTATACCCATAAGGAAGAGTTTGTATTGAGGCAAGCTAATTGTATCTGCAGAGGTATAAAGAAGGTATAAGCTACTCGATTATGAATTGACAGATTGCAATACTAGTTCACAATTTTTTCACATTACAAGCTATCTCAGAAGAGAGAACAAGAGAGAGAAAGATCTTCTCATGGTTCACTTTTCAGTATCCCAATCACATTACCTTCCCTACAGTATTCTCTGTCTGTTACGGTAGTCTAGCTGCCCACAGAGAAAGGAGGGTCCAGTGGTTCAGATGTTAACTTAGGCTGCAGGAAACCTGATTTCAAGTCCCTGTTCCGTCACACTTCCTGTGTGACATCAGGCAAATCACTTAACCTCACTCTGTGCCTCAGTTTCCCTTCTACAAAATTGGGATAAGGTATTTTCTTACTTGTATGGTTGTTGTAAGAGCACCACAAAGAGGAGTAAAGTATTTGGTTCTTAATGTGTAGTTATGAGCTACGTACTTTCCCTATATTTTCTTTTGTCAGCAAAGTTTCCTTTGTAAAAACAGCAGAGTTTAGGGAGAATACCATGATTTCATCCAAACAACTTCAGAGAAAATTTTCTACTACAAGCATAGCGATCTGATTAAACATTAAAATTAACTTTAAAGTATTTCTGCTACTAAACAAAGTATTGAAAAAAAGAATGAAACAGTTACTATACCTCTGCAAAAGCATTCCGATTTGCCTGTAAGCTAACCTTTACTACTTCAAAAGGGTTAACCACAACCGCTTCTGTTAATCCAGATCCCAAGCCAGCAACTGCAAACGTCTAGGGAAATTAAATCAATCAATACTTAAAAATCAAGTTTTCATGAGCACTGTGGTAAAATGTCCCATTCGTCACATGAAGAAGCTGAATGGTATGATGAAAACGGAGAGACCTACACTAAAGCAGTAGTATACCATTACTAAACAGCTTGAGCCCTTGATTAGATGTTGACAGTTCATGAAGAAGAAATTACAAAAACCAAAACCACATTCCAAAAATTCAAAATAAAATGTCAAAGTCCTATCACCAACAAATTGTCTCTAACTGGAAGGAAAGCTGTGTTATTCATTTAAGACGCATACATGGAAAAATAATGTTCCATGTTATTTGGGTGGAGTTTGAATGCAATGACTAATAATTTTGGTTTTTAAAAATACAGATGTAACTATGTAATACTTTGAAAAAAAATCTGTGTATTCAGCTTGAAGTCAAATGCACTTAAAATACAGTAAAAGTAACGAGTGTTCAGGTCCAAACTGTGAAGCACCTACTCAAGTAAAATTCCCATTTAGAAGGAAAGTTTTCCATGAGTAAATTTCAGATCTGCTAAGGCTTACATGAGACTTAAACGGTGCAGAGGGCTGATCCTGGTCCCCTTTACTGGGGTGAATTCACCTCATCTGCTCAAAAAAAAAAAATCAATGGAACAATATGGCTTGAGTAATGCCCATGCTTTGCATCCAAGTAGAATATGCAATATTTAGAAAGATAAGCAATGGTTTACTTTGTTCTTAATGGAGAAAGAACAGCTAAATATTCAGGGCACTTAAGAAAATTCAAAATAGTTAATCATAGATTATTTGTTTCTTTGTTTTAATCTCCAGAACCAGCCACTCATAAGGACCGTCCTGCCTCTCTGCCACTTTGGGAACCCACAGCACAATATAGGGAGTATATTGGCTGAAACAGGAAAAGACCAATGGTCAGAGGAAAGCAGCAGCCAGGATAACATTCCATTCAGTTCAGTGGGTGCCAGATTGTGGCTGAGTGTTCAAGAAGGGAGAGGGTGGCAAGAGCCTTTAACCCTTTGTTCAGTTATGGTTGGTGTCAATCCCAGTCATTGTGAACCCAAGCACTGTCAATGGGACTATACTCACTGCATGGGAAGGAAACATGGCCCCACCCCTTCATCATCAGCTGTCTGTCTGAAGTCAATGGGAAGAGAGTGGAAACACCTGTTTCTGCTGTTCAAAAGGACATGTTTCCTTGACATGAACTCCACCAGGGCACCCGGAAGCATTCTGCCTGCCTCAGCATGGAGTTACATAGAAGACCTTTAAGACCATTGTCCTGCACCCCCCATTACCACGGCTAAGACATTAAAGCCATAAGGGAGCCGAAGTGTAACTGAAAACGATAGCAATGTAATGAAAGCAGCATTATTCATTAAAAAAACCAAAACCTAGGATGTTTGTTGCATAGAACAGCCACTGGATGACTCAAACTGCTCTTTGTTAAAAACGTATGCTGTATGTTTACAAGTTTTCAGCACGCTTTTTCTGGAAACGGGTGGTGATACACCAAAGCCCTGAAATCTGCTCTTTCCCCTTGCCAGGGATGCAAATGATAGCTTCTCCTTTGTACATTAAGAAAAAGGGAGTCTGCTGACAACGAGGACTGTAAATAATTATAATACCAATGGAGTACTTAAGAGGAAGAAGTTTCATGTGAATAGCTTCCTGTGAGACAAGGTCTCTGTAGTATGTTATATCACACAGATAGTACCTGGGGTAATGATAAACTAATGGTGTCCTCTCTGTTTTTTACACCTTTTAGCTGGCACAGTATAGTCAAATATACGGTCACTTATTCTTACAAGACAAGTGACCATATATTTTCTTTGCCTATCACCAACTTCCATCCCAGGAATAAAAGTGTAAAACAAATTCCAATCCCACACTCATTAGATCACAAAATCTATAATCCACATGTTCGTGATTTTATTATTACATACCCCTTTTCAAGTACCTCACATTTTTTAGCCTCGCTTAAAACTCAGATACATCGATTATTATGCATGGAACACAGGTGCCTCTACAAAGTGTGAACTGTTTTATGCAGGGCTTTTTTTGTTTAAAAAAAAAAGTGCCGGTACTCATATCTTGATAGTAAATTTGAAAAATATCTCTTTCACCCCTCTTCTTCCAGCAGCGTGCTCCTTACTCCTGCTGACCCCGCCCCACAGCTGGGCAGTGAAGCCAGAAAAACACGTGCTGATACTCTGTATCCCTGCATACCATCACACACAAAAAGCACTGGTAAAAGTAAGAATATCAAAGTGAAAACTAGTTGAAAAATTTTCAGGCAAAATCTATTTTTTATTAAAAATTGCCTTTAAAAAAATCATGAAAGATGGCTGACATTCTTCATTTTTCCCAGAAAACAGCATTGTGTCCCTTTTCATATTTTATACTCAAAATATTACAGAAAATGTTATCAAAATGGCTACTGACATTTTTTGTTTACCAGAAAAGAGTTACTAAAGAGGTTAGCAAGATTTTTATTTGCTGAAAAGTGATGTTTTGATAAACAAAAAATCGCAACAATCATTTCAAGAACATTTTCAATTTTGTCTTTGATAAAAATATTTCTCAAAATATCTATAAATAAACAGTGTTTTGGCCACTTCTAAATAAAAACAACTTTGAAACTTTGAAATGTTTTTTGAAACTAGTTGTTACATTGCTGGTAGAACTGGACAAAACATGGATTTATTACAGTAACTTATTGATGTTCCTATATTCTCCTATGCCACACCTCATTTCTGTTATCTGCAACTCCAGTAGCTGGCACGGTTTTTCTGTTGTATTTCACTCTTACATCACACTAAGGCCAAGTGTATACTGATGGTGACAAATTCACCGCCGTCAGTTTTTATGTTTCTGGTTTGATTCAGTAGTCAGTCAAGACCCACTCAGTCAATCTCGAGTATGACTTAACTCCACCCCCATAAGAAGAATAGTGCTGAGTCGAAGGGACCGCATTTCCCTTTGACTCAGCGCAGTGGAGCCAGGGAAGTAAGTGGGTATTAGAGGGAAGATACACAAATTATTTTATGTAGCTTGTGTATCTCCCTTCAACCAGAAACTCCCTTCAACTGCCACAGGTGGACCTGGCCTAAGTATCTCAGTATTTTTACTTTTGGGGAGGAGTAGAGGAAGACCCAATATTTCCTTAAATGAATAAAAACCCTAATTATGTATTTACACTTACCAATCCTGGTGATAGTGAAGCATGTCCTAGTAATTTCTTGTATTGTTCAAAGGTGAAAAACTATAAAATAAGTACAGTTACATTTAAAATTCAGCAATGTTTAGAACATTTTACTACAAGTTCTGTATCTTCACTGTCTTGTACCCTCTGCAGTAATGTATATCTGTGCAAAGGGAATGCAAAGGAGAAATTTTGGGGGGATAAAGAGAACAGGAGGGAATCCAAATTCCAGGTGGAACCTCGAAATAGTACTAGTTACATTCCATACAAGTTTTATGGTTTTATATTTTTGAGAGGGAAGGGAATATGCAAGGTCTAGAAGTAGAACATACCATAATTATCAGACAAGTGTCCAGTATTTCTCTTATCAAAGGAAGATGGCTTTGACATGAGGTTTTCAGTACTGAGGAAGAACAAAGCAATAAAAAATGGAGGTTTTCGGGGCTTTACCACAGATGTATTCGGGTGCATTCTGAACATGTATCAGAAATGCAGGACAAAACCTGCCAGCTCCCCACCTGTTCAAAATGAGTAACCAACAATCTCTCATCTTTCTGACTGCTGCCCAGGCTCCCTACTGCAGTGCTGAATGTGCCCAAGCATTCTATTATTTTTATGAAGCTGGTTCAAGCACAAAAGGTACCTCTTGGACCACTGTTTAATTGGATTCCAACTATAAAGCCAAGGTTCTGTGTGTAATCTCCCACCCTCTCACTTGCAGCCAAAAAACTCTGATACCAAGTCAATGCAAACAATGGGAAATGTATCCAGAACAGATGTATATTTCATGGAATTTTCCTGTTATATGCCAGGAGGTGTTTGATCTGTAATATGCCCCAGACAAGGGAGACAGCATGATTCCCCAGGGACTCACTTTATCACTTTCACAGAGCTCTCCACAAAAACTAAATCTTACGCTACAACACGTCAGTCAAGCATGAGCAGTAAATACCATGCTGGCATTTCAACTTGTTCTTGGTGAGGTGGAGACTTTCATGACTCAGAGCCCTGTCCTGCAGCAAATTTTGTAATGTTTTCTGAATCAGATACATTTTCAGTGTAAAGTTACTAGAAGAACATTAGGGACAACACAGGACCTGAAGTGAATGGGTTAATGTAACAATGCTACACTTAAAGCTAGAAGAGAATACATATTACATATCTATGATGCAAATACTATTGAAATCTTAGAGCCTGATACTCAGACACAGCATACAAATAGCACAAATACAAACAATTCCCCCCATGTTACTCGTATACTCCAGCAGGAAAATGCAGCTTCTAGAATTTAATTGCTTTCCAGATACTGTATTGACATAACAGCAATCTACAGCACATAGTTAATGCAAATATGTTTAAGGTCAAGGCAACAGGTCTGTCAATAATCCAACGAGATAAAGGTGTTAGGCATAAACCTATAACTATCTTTATTGCCAAGTTAAATCACCATGAAATTCACTTCTCTTGTACAGTACGCTATCATTTCCAGAGTTGGTTTTACCTGTACAGTAAAAGAAAATCTCTGGAAAAATGCCAACTACAGCAAGGTCCATTATGATGCTGAATTAAATTGATATCTTATTGTTGTAAAGTTTAGTTTATTCTCTCTCCAATGTCGTTGTATACAGTGTTACCAACCCCACCTTTCATGATTTTCTGCTGTTTCTTAATGTTTTCAGTAGTCTCCTAGATCTGTGAAATGGCCTTAAGAAAGGAAAAAATATGCTATTTAAAAATGTTTTGATTTTAAAAATTTTACCTTAAAGAATTGATAGCTTCCTAAAGAAAATAATTCCTTAATAATAACTCTGTTTTGTGTTATGTCAATAGGTCTTTTTAAAGAAAAATAATCAATACCAATAAAACTCAATATTAAATTTAGTTGGACACACCAAAATGATTTTGTGTATGAATAATTTTCTCAAAAGGCTCTACATTGATAGATAAGCTTCCTTGGCTGCAATTATTGAGGGAGATGAGCACACAAAGTGCCTTGAATAACATCGAGTGAAGTAATTTATTTTACTGTACCATTATATTAAGTTAATAGATAGCCTCACAAAATTAAAAAACATATATTTAGATATATGCATTTATATATCTAATAACCAATATTGCCCATCTGGCAAAGATACACTTAAATTCATATTACACAGAAAAAAAGCCAAAGTATTTACCATATGTCTCAATAACTTTAAGGCAAAAATATACTTGAAACAAGATGTTTGGGAACAGATGCACAATATACATTTGCCCCAAAAGTTCAAAAGTTCATCTGTTAACCATTGTACTGGCACCATTCATTTCTGTTCTCCAAGTCCAAGCTAATTTAGGGTTTTAAAATTTAACTTTTCATCCTTCAGAAATACTAGCTTTCTTTTTAGAAAGGAAAACACACACACACACACACACACACACACACAGATAGACAAAAGATCTAATCTCTTCAGAGGTGAACCTGACACTTAGCTTTAAAATAAAATATTGCATCAGAACACCTTGGTTTGACTGGCTTTATTTTTACAATAAAATAGATGCATTAGTTAATACATTATTCCATGTAGACAATGCTATATTTCTTCTCAGCAGGAACTCTACTTTGCTGTTTATCTTGGTGATATTTAAACAGTGCAGTAGTTTCATAATTCAAGTCACTTCCTGTGCACTTTTATGAAATATGAATGGCCTGTACAATTGGATCTGTGAAAAATACTCACTGCCAAACTAGACTGCCAGAAACCAGAAAATGCCCTTCTCCCTGCTGAGGCTCCCTTACAGATGGTAAACAGGTAAAAGCTAGAGTTTCCATAGTTATTGCTCTTTCTTTTGGATCTCTTCACACAAGCGCACAGTTGTCTCCAGCATCCCAACCTGGCCCTGCTTCACCTCACACCTCCTCGGGAAAACCAGTGGACTGAAGCCAGGAGTCCCAATGGACACAATATCAGCAACATCCACTGTGGCCTGGAGGGCCACCTTGGGCTGCGTCTACACCGGTAAATTAAGTCGACTTAAGCTTGGCTTAAGTTGACTTAATTGGCCCTGCGTCTACACTACACTTTGCTTAAGTCGACTTAAGGAAAATAAAGTCGATAATGAAAATTAAGTCGACTTTATTAAACCATCTTTCTACTCGACCTAAGGCTTAATTTGACTTTTTAAAGTCGAATTAAGCCAGTGTAGCCCTGGGGTAGCCCTAAGTCGACGTAGGGCTACCCCAGGACTACACCAATGCCCTCCCTGCTGGGGGGGGCAAAGGGGGAGCCTGGCATGACCCCCAAAGGGTAGGGCATGTGGGCAGGGTGTGACTGTCTGGATTTAGGAAAGCATTTATGATATTATTTTCAATGGCTATCTCATAAATGCTATAATCCATAGGAACTATGTCATGTTTGGTATCAATAGAAAGGTAGTAATTTGCTGGGAATGATTATATAGTTTATGTCTAGGAATTGTATTTGGATTAGAAGTTAGAATTTGATGTTATATCTATAATTTAACTTATGTTAATACCATTGTGTCCTTAATGTTTAGGAATGTGCCAGGACAATGGTCCCAGGGAGTTACCTGATGAGTCATTAAGGACACAATGGCTGTATTCCTTATGTCCTTAATGGCTCATCAGGTAACTCCCTGGGACCACTGTCCTGGCACATTCCTAAACATTAAGGACAAAATGGTTTTAACATAAGTTAAAGTATAGATATAACACCAAATTTTAACTTCTAATCGAAATAGAATTCCTAAACATAAACTATATAATCATTCCCAGCAAATTACTACCTTTCTATTGATACCAAACACGACATAGTTCCTATGGATTATAGCATTTATGAGATAGCCATTGAAAACAATATCATAAATGCTTCCCTAAATCCAGACAGCGTCACACCCTGCCCACATACCCTGCCAGGGTCCATGTCCCCCTTTGCCCCATTGCACACAAGGGGTGCCCCCCCTGCCACCATGGACCTACCCAAGGTCCCTCTAGCCCCACAAAGTCGACCTAGAGCATCCAGTGTGGATGCTCTAGGTCAACTTTGTAAGTTCCCCTTTAAGTCGACTTTAATTTTAAGTGTAGACACACTAAGTTAACTTAACTAAGTCGACTTTAAGTCGACTTAGTTAAAGTCGACTTAAAAGTACAAGTGTAGACATAGCCTTGGTGACTAGCTTGCCCTCATCACTGAGGGCCTGAAATGAAGTTTGTTTATCCACCTGGAAGAAGGCCTGGAAGTCATACTTCACCAGGATAGCATAGTAGCTGGTGATACACAATTGAAGGCCCGGGGAGGAGTAGACCTTGCGCCCAACCAAGTCAAGTTTCTTAGCTGCCTGATCACGAGGGGCATTCTTAAAGTACTACTGCTGGTCACACTTGGTTGCCACATGGACAACAAAGGAGTTAGGGGGCAGGTGAGTTAAAAAAAAATCTGTGCCCTTGCAAGAACCAAAGTAACGGCATTCTACCTGCTTAGGCGTAGGGCCACAGGAAGCCAGGGTGTACGAGATAGCCTGACCAGTTTGGATGACAGCCTCATGGATAGCAAGGGTAGTGGGAAGGTGCCCAGCAGGTTATAGAATGTCCAGAAACTGGTTCTGCATGGCTTTGACTGGAAGGTTGAGAATCCTGGCCACATGCTGGAGCAGGTCTGGGTACTGACCCTGGTATGTGGGTTGGAAACAGAAGGCGGGATGAGTATGTCATCTGGGGATAAGGAGGCTCCTCTCAGGACTGACTATCGTTGGTGTCATGGTGCCCTGGAGTTCCTTGCAAACTGAAGAAAGAGTGGTATAGTTAGGCAATGGCTGCTGGTGAGAAGGCAGTGGTGCCCCGTAGCCATAGCACAGGTTCCAAGTGAGTGAGTAGGGCCAGACATAGATGTTAGCAGGGACCTGTGGCCTTGAGGGATACTGGAACCATGGCTGGGCAGGAGGTCCGTATGGTGACAAGTAGGGCTGGTGCCAAGGTTCTGAGTTGTAAGAGTGCACCAGAGAGAACGCGGGGTCTAGCTCCAAGGACCACTCAGAGCTGGAGGTCTGGTCCAGGAATGGTATGGCTATCAGTATGGGCAGGAGCAGCAGAGTGCAGGGTAGGCAGAGGGCGTCTGCAAGGAAGGAGTCCCAGTTGCTTGTGGTACTGGCAGTGCAAGATAGAGCAGAAAAGGGCACTGACCAAGCAGGAGAGATTCATTCACTGGGGAAGGCAACTCCAAGGTGGCTGGAGACCCAGAGCATGGAGGGGAGCTAGTGTACATCAGCATAAGCTCAGCTGTACACATCAGTGGTGACAAGCAGCCAGGTATGCATGGGACTGGGCTTGAAAGTTGTGACAATCCCAGTGGCATAGATGATGCCAGGGGTGAAGGTGGTGGCCCAGTCACCAGGGCCAAACACAGCACTGACTGCCCACAGAGTTACTTGGACTTATGCTCCATCCAGGGTTCTTTTCGGAGGTGGAGCAGTCATGTCAATGCTCTCTCTCAGCTGGTTCAGCTCAGGGACACAATGCTGCATTTAGAGGCGGTCTCTACCAGAGAGCTGATCTTATACACAGGGCCATGCTTCTTATGAGCACAGTGGAGCTTTGGCAATGGTGACACTACTGATGGTGCTGCATGGGAGGGACCTGGAGAAGTGCTTACTGGCAGCAGATATGATCGTTCCAGATCCAAGTGCACATGTGGGCACACAGCCTCCTCCATGAGTTGCTTATGGAAGCAAAGTTCTCTAGTTTCATGAATCTGAGGAGAGAATGAATGGCAGATAAAGCAGCACAGTGATGAAGTGGGCTTCACTGATGCGGCAAAGATAGCGTTGGTGCTCATCACTCACAGAGCAGGAGAGTGGACATGAAGCACAGCTTTTGAAACCAGCTAGCTAGGGCACAGTCCCTAGGACAGGGAGCACCTCACAAGGGGAAAAGGTCTAAAGGAAACCTAACTAACTAACTAACAACTCTGAGAAACTGCATAAACCAAACAACAACAAAAAACCTATCTACAGCACTTTGTTCAAATGGTCAAAGGGCTTCTTAGCAAGTGAAGAAAGAGGAGGAAAAGAGATTCCTAACTTTGGCCATGCAGCACTAAGAGGGAAGAGAAATGGTGTTGACTGGCGCAGCCTCATAAGACCTCTGATGCATCATGTGGCTAATACACAATGCACACATGGGTCAACAAACACTACTACAAACAGTTCCAGCTCCGACACACGGTGTGCACCCATGGTTGGAATCTACATAGGGGCCTGCGCTCGAAGAAGAATCTAATGATTTTTAAGCCAATCATTTGGAGTTAGCCTGAATCATGACTTTTGAATGACTGGGGTTGGCAACACTGGTCTAGCCCAATACTTTTTACTAAGTATATACATGGCCTCTGAAGCAACCATCAGACTGTCTTCCTCACTTTTTACTGAATTAATGTGATTTTAAAAAGGATAGGATCCAAGTCATTAGAAGGGTGTCAAAATTTCAACCTTACAGCTTTGTACTGAAGCACCAAATTAAATGCAGCCATGATTTTTCTTAGTTATAGTCAATAATTTTAAGAGACAGTGATTGTCTCATTTGTATCCACAATGGTAATAACAGCAGACCACTACCAAGATACCTTATTTAGGATTATATTATGGGGCTACATTTTATCATTTTACACATACATAATAACTACGTAAGTGGATGGAAACATTGTGTAATGACTTATGGTAGGCTAAGACCCAGATTGATTTGGAACCTTTGAGGAAAACAAAGCAAAAAAATAAAATAAAAATCAAATGAATAGCACTATGTACAGGAGATCCTCACACATATACACATTCAACTGAAGGACCAAAATAATTAATGCAGAAAAAACCACAGTTATGTGGTGAAATGTTTAACTCATCCTAATAAAAGTAAATTTGTAAGAAGGAAATCAAAACAAATAAAAGTTATTTAATAGTGAAGGTAATTTAATAGGCCAATATTAATTTATTTCTACTGTAACAGAGCTGAAGCAGAATTGCTATTTGCAAAAACTGGGAGTTGTGTCTATTAATAGGCTTGATTGTAATACATGGAGAGATACAGGAAGGCTTGGGGTTTTTTTTGAGTGATTATCCTCAAAGTATAGGAAAACACCAGGAAGAGGCACTTGAAGTGCATTGACATATTGTTTAATAAACGTTTACTTGAAGTATTTCCTTTATGTTTGATTTCATACACACACACACACATTACTAGGATTAGTTCATTTGAACATTTCTGAGGATTCACAATGAAGCAAAACACCTACCAAAAGCAAAACAAATTAGGGTACAATATTACTTTTCAGTCTGTGACAAAGTTCCTCCTCTACCTTGGTGGGTCCCGCACTTCCCTCTAGTGGTGAGTCTGTTGCCCTCAGGCCTCCAGGCATGGGAAAGGTCCTTTACCCCCTTTGTGCAAAGGCTTTTTCTTCCCCCAGTCTTTATACCTGTGGGGCTCTTCTTGACCAGTGCTTTGCTCCTTCTCCAAGTCTGCCTGCTTTTCAACTGCACCTTGCCTCCTCTCACACACTCCAGTAGCTCTCCTCACTCTCACATTCTAGCTACACCCTTCCTCTGGAGGGAAGGCTTTTAACAAGTCCTGGGTGGGGCCTTAATGAGCTCTAGGTGTGCTAATTAACCTGGAGTAACCGATGCTCAGCTACAAGGGGAAAAGGGACTTGCTGAGCCTAGGGCTAATATATTGGCTTTCTAGAACTCTCCGGAAACCCTCGGAAGGAGGTACAGGATGGGGTGTTCATCTTCTCCTGCTATCAGTGGGTGCATCTACACCTGTAAATTAAGTCGACTTAAGCTTGCTTAAGTTGACTTAATTTATCCTGCGTCTACACTACAGTTTCCTTAAGTCGACTTAAGCAAGTTGCTTAAGTTGACTTAAGAAAAATAAAGTAGACTTAATGAAAATTAAGTCGACTTTATAAAACCTCATTTTAGTTTGACTTAAGCCTAAAGTCAACTTTTTAAAGTTGACTTAGGCCAGTACAGACGTGGAGTAGCCCTAAGTCGACGTAGGGCGACACCAGGACTCCCCCCCTGCCCGCCCGGCTGTGGGGGGGGGGGGCACAAGGGGAGCCTAGCATGCCCCCCCACAGGGCAGGGTGGAGCCCTGCCCACCCTGCCCCTATGCCCTCCCAAGGTCCCTGTCCCCCTTTGCCCCATTGTATACTTGTACAATGGGGCAAAGGCTGAGCCCCCTGGTCTGGGCAAGGGGTGCCCCCCTGCACCCATGGACCTGCCCTAGGTCCCCCTAACCTCTAGAAGTCGACCTAGGCATCCAGTGTGACAAGTGCCGTGGTTTCCGCCCTGTTCAGCTTTGTGGACCTTGTATATTTATGTGGGGTCATTGCAATCCCTATGAGGTGGATCAGAGTGCAGGGGTCCACCCAGCTCCCTAAATTACATTGCATTGGTTCCTTGGTGTTAGGGCACAGGGCTGCTTTAAGCCCCAACTCCCCACACTCATAACACCGATATGCGGCCATAGGCAATTCTATATTCTTTGGACTCGGAGTTCTGATTAAATAGTTCATCTTGCCTAGGTCACCCCATTGCTTTGCAACCTCTGCCTGGTCCTCGAGTTCTTTCTTCTTTCCCCTGATCCTTCTCAGGTGCTTGAACTTTGGGGAACAAAACTGGTGGCTTGTCTTGAAGTGAGTCTTCCCTAGGTGGTTGGGACAGCCCCTTGTCTGCCATCCATCTTTCTATCAGTGTGACAAGCTCATTGTAGGAGGAGCGGTCATTCTGTCCTATCCATGTGCAGAGGTCTGGTGGTAGTCCCTTTGTGTATCAGTCAATAACCAGGACTTCCAGAATCCCTTCTGGGCTATGAACCTCAGGTCACAGCCACGTCCATGCAAGATGGTCCAGGTCAAACAATTGGGGGCTTGCTTTCTCAGTACCTCCACTCATGATACTTCTGGGCCTGCACAGTCACTGTTACTCCTGCTCGGGCAAGGATCTCTGCTTTCAGCTGTGAATAATCAGCGGGAGCTTCAGCGGACATGTCATGATAGGCCTTCTGATATTCCCACATAGAAAAGTGGAGGCTGCTGGCCCATCAGTCCTGGGGCCTGGCCTCACGCAGTTCAGTCTTCTCAAAAGTCAGAAGGTAAATCTCAACATCATCTTCCGTAGTCATCTTTGGTAAGTAGCTGATGGCTCTCCAGGCTCACATTGCATCAGACCCACAGACTGCGGTGGTCAGGGTCTTTAGCTGGTCCATCACCTCTCGCAGGAGGACTCAGTCCTGGGCTGCCTGACTCATTAGCAACTGATTTGTTTCTTGTTGCACCTACATTGATTCCTGCTGGGCGGTCATCTGCGCCCTGGTGGCCTCTTGTTGGGCCACTGTGGCCTGTACTAGTGCCCTCACCACATCATCCATTATGGTAAATGTGACAACAACAAAAATATCATGAACACCTCCACCTTTTTTTTCCTCCTGTGTGGGTGTGCTTAGTCTGCAGTGCGGACAGATCCCGCCCCTGACACCAGTTGTAACAAAGTTCCTGCTCTACCTTGGTGGGTCCCATGCTTCCCTCTAGTGGTGAATCTGTTTCCCTAAGGCCTCCAGGCCTGGGAAAGGTCCTTTGCCCCCTTTGGGCAGGGGTTATTCCTTACCCCAGTCTTTGTACCTGTGAAGCTCTTCTTGACCAGCATTCTGACTTACAGCAGGTAGTATGTGAAGGAAAAGATATTGGAAGATATGTGGATGAAAAGCATATGCAGATGCACAAGAGGTAATGACCTGACAGCACTCTCAAAATTTAGAATGGATCTGTTAGCCTTTAAAAGTGCCACAGGACTCTGTTGTCTTTCTACAATAGACTAACATGGCTACCCCTTTGGAATTCAGCTATACCCTTTCTCTGGAGAGAAGACTTTTAACAAGTCCTGGGTGAGGCCTTAATTAGCTCCAGGTGTGCTACCTGGAGCCAATATATTGGCTTTCTAAAGCTCTCCCAGAATGGGGTCTCTCCAGGTGCTGTATGCCTCCACAGAGTGTCTGGTCAGGCTCAATTGGACCCTGACCGAACTGGTCAGCTTCGGGTGAGGAGTATGTCAAGGATGTCAGGCCAGCTGTATGCTCTGACCATGGAACTGTTCCTCTGTCTCCTCCATTGGAGGATGACAGGGTTGGTGTTTCGCTAGCTAGAGCTGAAGCTGATCCTGTCAGCGTATGCTGACAACATGCTCTTTGCGGTACAGGACCCAGGCAACCTGGAGTGGTTGGAGGCCTGCCTAGCTGTCTACTTGGCAGCCTCCTCTGCCTGAGTCAACTGGGTCAAGAGCTCTGGCCTGATGATAGGTCCCGGGTGGCCGGTGAGCTCCCTACCACCCATGCTTCAAGCCATCTGGTGGAGTACAGGGCTGCTGCTCTATCTGGGCATTTACCTTTCTGCCACCCATGCCTCCCCAGGTGAGAACTGGCACATTTTTGAAGACAGCATTGTTGAGCAGCTGCAGAGCCTCTTCTTGTGGGGGAGGGCACTGGTCATCAACCAGCTCATCCTGTCCATGTTTTGACACTGGCTCAACACCCTGGTCACACTCCCAAGGTTCCTGGTCAACCTCCAGAAGACAATTCTGGAGTTCTTTTGGTCAGGACAGCACTGGCTCTATGCAGAGATCCTGAGTCTTTCTCTGGTGGAGGGTAGGGCCTGTGCTGCATTCACAGCCGGGTCCATGCCTTCTGCCTCCAGGCCCTGCAGAGAGTCCTTTACTGTTCAGGTAGTCCATTGTGGAGCTATCTGGTTCACACCTTCCTCTGCCGCTTCTGAGGGCTCCAATATGACTGGCAGCTCTTTTATCTCCATCCGAGAGGTCTTCTGCAAGACCTCTCCAAGGTGCTGGTCTACCAGGACCTCCTCCGGACTTGGAGGCTCATTGTGGCTTCCAGTCCATTGCGGCCACTGAGGGGGAGGACCTCCTTGCAGAGCCCCTGCTACGCAACCCCCAACTTAGTGTTCAGGTGCCGGAGGCCCACTTGGTGTGAGGGAAGTTGGTCCTGGCAGGTGTCACCAGGAGACCTCCTGGACTATGACTGGGGTGACTGGATGGATCCCCAGGTGCTGGCACAGCGAATGGGGCTCTCCACCATTTGAAACCCCCCAGCGTGTACTCCAGAAGGTAAAGGCAGCCTTGCTTCCTGCTGCTCAGGTTTAGCTTGAGCAGGTCCTGTGAGAGGGTGCTTCCCATTCCCAGTCCCTCCACCCCCTCAGTCCTAGCCCTCTGGGCATTTTCATCAGGCCATGGTCCCATGAGCCACGCCCCCCCTTACCCCACCCAGCCACCCTCTCCCCACGCACCAAGCCAGCTGCTAGACTTGCAGCTGGTCCCCTTCAGAACTGCACCCAAGGACCACTTGTACACACTCGTGCTGCACACCATCCATTTCCTTGTGCCTGCTCTGACACCAAATGGCAGCACCTGATTCCACCTTTGGAGGGCAAGAATCCCCAGTGAGCCAGCCTGTATTCCACCTTGATCCCATGGCCCACTGGGGACATCAGTTGGCAGCTCCTGCATGGAACCATGAGCATGGGTATGTACCTGGCACGGTCTACCCCTCACCCCAACACCTGTCCCTTTTGTGGTGTGAGGGAGACTCTGGCGCACACCTACCTTGAATGCACCAGGATGCAGCCCTTTTTTCGGCTCCTCCAGAGCCTCTTATTGAGGTTCTGGCTGCACTTTTCCCCTCACCTGTTTATCTATGCACACCGCATCCATAGCCCCACAAAGTCACAGCACCTCCTCGTCAACCTCCTCCTGGCCCTACCCAAAATCACCATCTATAACACCAGGGAGAGAAGGTTGGCTGAGTGGGTATCCAGCGACTGTGGGGTCTATTTCCATTCCTTAGTCCACTCTCATATCCTGGCAGAGTTCCTCTGGGTAGTGTCTGCTGGCTCCCCAGATGCTTTCCAGGAGCAGTGGGCACCAGGGTCATCTACTCTGTGTCCCTTCTTTTGTACCGTTGACCCCTACGCCCATTCCTGTTTTATTTATTTAACTAATTTATTATTTGTCCCCAGTAATTAGTTGAATTTCAGGACCAGTGACTCCGCCCTTGGTCTGGGGTTTTTAGCAGTGGGCAGGCACCAGGTTTTCAAATAGTAGAACTCTCCAGAAACCTTCCAGTCTGAGTCTGTCACAAGTCATAATTTGTTCTTCACTAATGTCATGCATCTTGCTTAACTATATACCTAGTAATTAAGAGTTTGATGCCTCATTCTTTAATCAGGCAAAATTGTCATTGTTCATTAGTAGGAGTTTTTTTCTAAGTAAAGACCAGAGGATCATGTCTTAATTAATGTAAGATTGTAACATCAATCAACGCATTTCTTTGGTGAGGAACAAATAGGATGTTTTACTGTTACCAATGTTAGAGTTACCATATTTTTAAAAGAAGGAAATATAGTGCTTTACCTTCACTGCCCTTTTGGGTGTTTCAGCCATGATAGGAGGGAGTATGCCTTTGTAGAAACCAAACAATCTATTGAAGAAACAAACAAAGGATTTTTTGTAGACATGTATGAAAGAACATTAGTCAACAAGTAATTCTATTTTCATTTAAGAATAAAGCAACTAATCTCAGAGCATTCCCAATTATTTAGAACAACCCTCATTGTCAATAGTGAAGCTCTGTTTTCTTGCTTATTATGTAACTGAAATGCTACCATTCCAGTGTACACTGGTGGAATGACAGCCAGAAGTTGCAATGAATAAGCAAAAATGCAATCCACACCACCTTGTATAAATTAGAGGATTATTTAAAAGAAACGAAGAAACTTGCTGGTAATGACGAACAATCACTTGAGTTTAATTATTCTTTCTGAACTTCTTAGCTATCTCTTCTTTCCACAGTGATGATGCAACCAGAAAAGTGATGGCCAAAAATGTGGATAAGAGAGAAAAAAAACATATTCAGAAAGTTGCACACAAAAAATTGTAGGCACCTGTTTAGAGGCTGGATTAAGGCCCCTTTTAAAATATGGTTCTAAACGTTAGTTAAAATATATTTAGGAAATTTTATTTGACAACTTAATTTTATCTGTAAAATGCTTCAAAAAGCATAACCAATTTAGTGAGTCATACAGAATTGACTGAATGCAAATTTCTTATCTTGAAAATTAATTTGGGTGATTTAACATAACTCTCATCATGTGGATCTTTGCACCCATCTTGTGGCTAGGCCCCATAAAAAGGTAAATGAGTTGTATAGCTAGATTTAAGATATAAAACCAGTTTATATGATAGAGATTTATGCTTTTTGCCCCCAATTTAGCAAGGCACATTGGCTACGTCTACACTTAAAAAGTTAAGTTGACTTTGTTAAGTCAACTTCACAAGGTTGACTTTAAGTCGACTTAACAAATTGGCTACACTTTAAATCGACCTTGTTAAATTGACTTAACAGCAGAGATAGCCATTATCCTGGCTTTAAGTCGATTTAATAAAGTCGATTTAGCGCTAATCTCCGTCTACTCTGGCCTTAAATTGACTCAAGGAAATGCTTAAGTCGACTTAATAAAAACCCAGTGTAGACGCGGCTTTGTTTAGGTCGACTTAAGCATCCTTAAGTCGACCTAACTTGCTAGTGTAGACATACCCTTAAACATTTGCGTAATTTAAAGTGTGCCATTAATCCCATTGCTTTCTATGGAATGACTCACATGCTTGAAATTAAGGACATACTGAAACACCTTGCTGAATTGCGGCCTTCATGCTGAAGGTCACAGGTTCCAACCCCAGTGTATGTCTAAGTGGTGTCAGTTACAACAACATACACCTATATAAGTATGATTTTTCTTACAGATTTCAATTAACTGGCTTTCAGTTTATATTAAAGTATTATGAATATGTTTACAATTAAAATTCATTCATTCACTCAGAATTTATGGTTTTCCAATGTAGTAGGAAGGTACAGAACTAAAGGAGAGATAGTGCGCCACAGAGCCATTCCAAGATCTGCCTCTACCATAAAGAAAGGAGGAGTGTCATCTCTGCTGTAGGCTCTCCTTGTTAAGAGCTATGTAATCATGTAACCATTTGCAACGGTCAACAACAACTTTATTGCTCTTCAAAACTTATGAACAATGTTTCATATTCTTACATGACAGTAGATGGCGCTCCTTCTATGAACTACTTTCATATAATCACATATCCAGTTATACAGTTTTATATATCAGTCCCAATCACAGTCTTCTGCAGTCCTAGGGATAATTGTGTGGGGAATGTGAATGGGGAGGATGTGACAGGAAGTGGAGTTGAAGGGAAGTGCATTTGTTCCCTTAGCAATAATCAGAAATTCTACAAAAAAACAATTTTTTCCCAGCTGAGTTCTGTGAACTCTTAGGATGCTCCATTGGAGCTGCAGTGTCAGGGAACTTGGGGAAGCTGCAGGGCATCCACCTCTGTTCATATCCCTGTGACTACAGCTTTAAGGGATCCACCGCCCCTTTTTTATTCCATAGGGCTAAATCTCACTGGCTATGTCTACACTGGGTAATTTAAGTCGACTTAGTGTGTCTCCACCTAAAAATAAAGTCGACTTAAAGGGGAACTTAAAAAGTCGACCTAGAGCGTCCACACTGGATGCTCTAGGTCGACTTTGTAGGGCTAGGGGGACCTAGGGCAGGTCCTCAGGGGCAGGGGGGCACCCCTTGCCCAATGCCAGGGGACTCAGCCTTTGCCCCATTGTACCTAGGTACAATGGGGCAAAGGGGGTCAGGGACTCTGGCAGGGCATAGGGGCAGGGTGGGAAGGGCTCTGCCCTGCCAGGTGGGGGGGCATGCCAGGCTACCCCTGTGCCTCCCCCCTGGCAGGGAGGGCATTGGTGTAGCCCTGGGGTAGCCCTAAGTCGATTTAGGGCTACCCCACGTCTACACTGGCTTAAGTCGACTCTAGGGAGTCAACTTAAGCCTTAGGTCTACTAGAAAGCAGGATTTATAAAGTCGACTTAATTTTCATTAAGTCGACTTAAGAAAACTGTACTGTAGACGCAGGGTAAATTAAGTCGACTTAAGCAAGCTTAAGTCGACTTAATTTATCAGTGTAGATGCAGCCACTGTGACTGGGTAAAATGCCAGAAAAGCATTAAGTGCTACTGCCTGTCACATGACCCTGAAGAAGCTGTAAGGGGAAAGGTATATCCTCCATCCATGTTGAGAGAGGCAATGGAAAAACGTTTGAGGATTAGAGTCTGCACTGGTCACAGGAATTGCTTTGCCTTTGGGTTACTCATGAGTCTTCTGATGTTTGAATAATAAATCATTCTCTGAGGCAAGGACCTAAAATGAACTCAGAAGCAGCATTGCTTTTTAACTAGGCACACTGCAATAGCCAAGCAGTTTACACTCTCCACCTTGATAAAAACAAATCTGGAAGAAACACTGCACAGGGAACCCTGATGAGAAAGGGTTAGTTGCCTCTTGCCCTGCTTCTCTCTTGTGGGAGAGCGCAGTCTGGCACAAGGTTAGGAAAACAATGCTCTGCTATGAAACAAGCAATTTGTAATGGCAGTTGTTTTGTATGATTTTTAGCAGCGTTATTGTTTTCCACATTAAACCTTTTAGTAAGCAATTATTACACAACAGAAGCCTGATATTATGAGATGCTGACTACCATCTACTTTTTGGAAGGATTCAGCTCTTTATGGCTATGTCTACACTTGCACTTTTAAGTCGACTTTAACTAAGTCGACTTAGTGTGTCTACACTTAAAATTAAAGTCGACTTAAAGGGGAACTTACAAAGTCGACCTAGAGCGTCCACACTGGATGCTCTAGGTCAACTTTGTGGGGCTATGGGGACCTTGGGCAGGTCCACGAGGCGGGGGGGGAGCACCCCCTGTGTACAATGGGACAAAGGGGGACAGAGACCCTGGCAGGGCAGAGCCCTGTGTGTGACACTGTCTGGATTTAGGGACATTTATATTATTTTCTATGGATATCTCATAAATGCTATAATCCATAGGAACTATGTCATGTTTGGTATCAATAGAAAGGTAGTAATTTGCTGGGAATGATTATATAGTTTATGTCTAGGAATTTTATTTCAATTGGAAGTTAAGAATTTGATGTTATATCCATACTTTAACTTGTGTCAATCTGGACAAATGCCTTAGACGGGAGGGTGTGAACAACCATTGTCTCCTTAATGTTTAGGAATTTTCCAGGTGGAATGATCCCAGGGAGTATCCTGATGAGCCATTGAGGACATAAAGAATACAACCATTGTATCCTTAATGGCTCATCAGTTTACTCCCTGGAACCATATCACCTGGCAAATTCCTAAACATTAAGGAGACAATGGTTGTTCACACCCTCCCCTCTAAGACATTTGTCCAGAATGACACAAGTTAAAGTATGGATATAACATCAAATTCTTAACTTCCAATTGAAATAGAATTCCTAGACATAAACTATATAATCATTCCCAGCAAATTACTACCTTTCTATTGATACCAAACATGACATAGTTCCTATGGGTTATAGCATTTATGAGATATCCATAGAAAATAATATCATAAATGCTAGACAGTGTCACACCCTGCCCACATGCCCTGCCCTTTGGGGGTCATGCCAGGCTCCCCTTGTGCCCCCCCCCAGCAGGGAGGACATTGGTGTAGTCCTGGGGTAGCCCTAAGTCGACTTAGGGCTACCCCAGGGCTACACTGGCTTAATTCGACTTTAAAAAGTCGAATTAAGCCTTAGGTCGAGTAGAAAGGTGGTTTAATAAAGTCGACTTAATTTTCATTAAGTCGACTTTATTTTCCTTAAGTCGACTTAAGCAAAGTGTAGTGTAGGCGCAGGGCACATTAAGTCGACTTAATTTACCAGTGTAGACGCAGCCTATGAGATTGAACCTTAAAAGCAGAGCAATTAGTAGTCCATTATTACCATTGGTTCTATTATTTAACCATGCTAAAAATACTATCATAAACTTTGACCCAGCTGTGTTGAGCTCCGTACTAACAGAGAAAGAGACCTTTCCTGTCCCATAAAGTCTTCCAGCTAAAAAACACATGAACCAATTGAGCATTAGGGATGGCTATATAATATACAAGTAAATGAAAATGGTTAAGGACTGGCACTTTTTTGTGACTTACAAATTGTGGGGTACAGACCGAATGAAAGTGGATGGTAGGAGTGATGGAGTTAATGAGGTTAAGGAATAAGAGAAGAAGGAACTGGAAGAGAGAGTTACATCTTGTCACTTGCTTGGCTCTAATCCGCTGGCAAGGGTTTGCATAATGTACAATCGGAATCAGAAACGTATGTGTCTGAGAAGAAGGTAAAAAAGGTCGCTTTTCACAGTAGCACCTTACAAACTTAAAGACACTTAAAAGACATAATTATGTAAAACCTTTGCAGAATCAACTATCTATTCCCAAGAAGTCAGCGCACTCATTGAAATGTGGGTGATTCTAAGGCCAGCAAGACACTATATATACACATTTGGATGAAAGGATTTTGTATTCCTTTTTCTCTTTTGGTTGATCAATAACACTGTATTAGTCCACTTCCAAGATCTGTGACATTTTTCAAAATTACCTATTGATTTCAAAGCAGTAGCAAAATTTCAAGGCAGCAGCAAAAATCATTGCAACATTTAGTAGAGAGGAAGTGACATCAGATACCAAATTTGGGAAAATTGGAAAAAAATAAGAAGTAAATGTCTAACAGAAACACGACTACAGTGTTTTATTTTGTTTCAGCATTAAGGATCTAAATGAACATCACCATTCAATTGTATTCTGGGCAACAGCCCAAACTCATCTTTGGAATAGTTGATTTTGAAACATTACAGTTAATCATATCTTCTCAATTTGTTCTTCTTTCAGGCTTTAGGCATCCTTCTGGTTTCCATTTCTTGTTTGGAAGTCTTGAGTCATCTATCCTGGCAATATGACCAACCCAAATCAGTTATTTTCCCGAAATTATACTGAAATAGGGATCTTGCTTCATTTGTTGTTTTCTTCCCATCCTTCACATAATTTTCCTTTTAAGAATCTAGTACAACGCTGATTGAAGGCATGCATACAATATCCTCTTTATTCTGCTGCTGTCAAATGCAAGTCTTTTACCCACATAGTTCTATAATTGAAACAATGACACAAAATACCTTTAGGGTCCCATTGGCTATGTCTACACTTAGGGATTTAGGTCGACTTTACTAAGTCGACTTTACTAAGTCGACTTTAAGTCTACCTTTTTAAGTCGACTTAGAGAGTCCACACAGGACTCTTAAGTCGACTTAAACTTGGCCTTACTAAGTTGACTTAGAGAGTCTATACTAGACTCTCTAAGTTGACTAGTTAGGTCGAGGGGGAGGTGGAGCTCCTTTGGAGCCTCGGCTCCCGAAGCTAGGAGGGCTTGTCCTCTGGAGACATGGGATAGATTGCATGCTTAGCAAGTTCGCGGATGACACTAAGCTGGGGGAATGGTAGACACGCTGGAGGGCAGGGACAGGATCCAGGGAGACTTAGACAAATTGGAAAACTGGGCCAAAAGAAACCTCATGAGGTTCAACAGGGACAAGTGGAAAGTCCTGCACTTGGGACGGAAAAATCCCATGCACTGCTACAGGCTGGGGACAGATCAGCTAAGTAGCAGCACTGTAGAAAAGGACCTGTGGGTTATGGTGGATGGGAAGCTGGATATGAGCCAACAGTGTGCCCTTGTTGCCAAAAAGGCCAATGGCATATTGGGCTGCATCAGTAGGAGTGTTGCCAGCAGATCGAGGGATGTGATAATTCCCCTCTATTTGACACTGGTCAGGCCGCATCTGGAATACTGTGTCCAGTTTTGGGCTCCTCACTATAGAAAGGATGTGGACAAATTAGAGAGAGTCCAGCAGAGGACAATGAAAATGATTGGGGGCTGGAGCAAATGACTTATGAGGAGAGACTGAAGGAACTAGGCTTATTAGTCTACAGAAGAGAAGACTGAGGGGAGGTTTGATAGCAACCTTCAACTACTTGAAGGGGTGCTCCAAAGAGGAGGGAGCTAGGCTGTTCTCGGTGGTAACAGAGGACAGAACAAGGAGCAATGGTTTCAAATTACAGCTGGGGAGGTCAAGGTTGGATATTAGGAAAAACTTTCTCACTAGGAGGGTGGTGAAACATTGGAATGGGTTACCTAGGGAGGTGGTGGAATCTCCGTCTTTGGAGATATTTAAGGTTCAGTTACACAAAACCCTGGCTGGGGTGATTTAGTGGGAGTGGTCCTGCTTTTAGCAGGGGGTTGGACTAGATGACATCATGAGGTCCCTTCCAGCCCTATGATTCTATGATTAAGGGAGCGCAGGCTTCCCTTTTTGTTGGGACCCCAGTGGTCCCGGCCAGAACGGAGCCCTGCGGCTCCATTCTGGCTGGGACTGCACTCCAGCTGTTTGGGGAGGCCCGGGGGCTTCCCCACCAGCTGGAGCACTGGGCCGGCAATTGCCAGTGCTCCAGCTGCCCCCGGAGGCTGCCCGGCAGCTGGAGCGCTGGTCTTGGGCAGAAAGGAGCCCTGAACTCCGTTCTCCCTGGGACCGCTCAGGTCCCGGCTAGGAGGGAGCGCGGGCTCCCTTCAGCCAGGACCGCTCGGTCCTGGGAGAAGGGAGCCAGGACAAGCTGCTAGCAGCTTCCTGGGGAGAAGGGAGCAGGGGCTCCCTTTTCCCCCTGTCCTAAGTCGACTAAGTCTAGGTTTTATAAAGTCGACTTTAAATTTCCTTAAGTCGACTTAAGGAAATGCCAGTGTGGATGCAGAGTAAATTAAATCGACTTAAGCCTGCTTAAGTCGACTTAATTTACTAGTGTAGACGCACCCATTCTGCCTTCACTTGCACTGCACAAATCCCAGAATTTAAATGGAAGAGCTGAATTTCATGGCTCTGTCATTTAACATAGATGGGATCTGCAATGTGAACTCAAAAATCTCAGGCATCTTGAGGTGATAGTCATTTTGGTGGGATGAAGATGGATGTCCTTCAACAAAGGGGAGAAACATTTCCAAATGTGGTGTCAGTTGCCTAAGCCTGCTAGGAAACAAGCTCTGTTCTTATTTTGTGTTAGCTAATACATTCTAACTAATACAAAGTAAATTCCTACCGATGACAAGGCAGTTGTATTTTTAACATGCATTAGCAGGTTGTGGTAAATTCTAGGCTTCCCCCCAATCTCTATCTCAACTTGCAAACACCTATGGAAACTACATGTTATGTTACCACATGTTAACATGCTAACATGAGGTAAGAATATACCTTTCTTCCTAGTGAAGATGCATCCCATGTAAGCATAGAATGTCCTATTGAAATAATTTAAATAGAGACATATGGATTAAAGCTTTAACCAACACACAGAGCCAGACTAAATGTCTCTATTTTTAATCTCATAATTCCACAATCAAGACATTCACAATTTTAGACCACTAAACAATATAAGTTAACATAGTTTTTTCTTATGCGTTTCAAGTGCATTGCACTTTCACATATCCAAATCAATAACACTTTAAGGACAGAGGCATTTAAAAAAAACCCCACAATTTATTTATAAGGAATTAGAAGTTTTGACAATAGTGGTACTCTCAATATTATGAATACAGTGCAATGAAAGAACAAGATATATTTGTGTGACTTTTTTTCATTCCAGAAATACAGTTTGGCAGTTGGAATAATGTAGGAGGTGCTTTAAAGTCTATTCCCTGGAAAGCTGTTCTAATATTTGTAGAAGAATTGATGTATTATATGTTTACCAGTACACAAATACCCATGATATAAGAAGCAGGGCAATCAATGGAAGAAGTTAAAGAGAAAGAAATAGGAACAATGTAAAGTATGAAAGTAGCAATCAAGAGAATATCAATTAAATATCTTCTTAAAACACTTCAGAAAAATACAGGACATTGGAGGAAATGGATCAGAAACCATTGGACTGGCCAACAAACATTAGTAATCAGCATTAATCTATTTACTTCATTCAGAACTCAGTCATCACTATATTTACAACATGTGGGTCAGATTATGAAGTTATTGAAAGCTATCATCCATATGACTTTTTTATTCTTGCAGAGAAATGAATTGCTCCTCCATGAATTTTAATCACCTCTCAATCTCTTGTTCAAAACCCTTGTTAATTTTTGGCTTTCTACATTGAATTTAAAAGATCTAGAGGATGCACCCATAAATACACTCTTTAAGATATGGCAAGATTTGAAACTTGTCCCTTCCTCTCTTGTATCTAGAAACAACAGAAAAGTGAGACTGGAAAAAGGAAATCTAGGATAAAAACTGGCAATGTTCATATTAAAGTCAAGTTGTCTCTTATACCATATATTACTCTCATGTTTTTTATGTTCTGCCATACTTGAGTTCTTATAAAGAAGTACAGTGAGGAAGAAATCTCATGATTTCTACTCTGTACCTCACAACATACTTGAGACATTCACTAGTGTTCAGAAATACATGTCTTATTCTGGCCTTTTGTTTCTAGATTATTTATATTTTTTGCTTAAGATGTTAAAGGAGCGTCCTTGTATTTTAAGTGTATTCAATACTCAAAGTATATGTAAACACTTGCTTAAAAAAGAGGTATATTTGAAAGTGTGATAAATTGAAAAAAATAACTATCATGAGGCAGATGATTTTTCTCATGAATAGGTCAGTCTGCCATGGAACTGAAATCAATGACTTTCCATGGCAGCTGAAACTAAGCAAAGCTAGAGGCCAAATCTTCATCTTAAATCAGCATAGCTCCATTTTCTTCCATAGAGCTACACCGATTCACATTAGTTGAGGATCTGGCCATAGGGACTGCTGCAGCTCTGACTGAAATCAATGGAAATTTTTCTACCGACTTCACTGGGAGTTAGACTGAGTTCTTACAGATCTGTCTGGACATAAACACTGACGAGGCTATAGAGTAGGCTGAAATGTCTAACTTCTTTTAATGTACAGAGTTTTGTTCACACAATAGACATTTTTCTAACTTTCCTTCTATTTGTGGGAGGAACAAGTTATAGACATGCCAAAACAATTTTTGCCTAAAGCTCCTAAAACAGAAAAATTCTTTGCTGTTCAGTTTGTCAAAACTGGCAGAGTGCTTCATTTGTTCACTATGAGTTTTAGCTGTTCAAACACTAGAAGAGAATTTAAATTAATTTCTTTCACCTTACTGCTAACAGTATTGCCTTTTGCATAACAGGTACAACCGGAAACAGTTACTGTTTTAAAGTTGCACCACACCTAGATGTATTTAAGCCAAAGAATGTACAAAAATACTTTCATTATAAGTTTTAGTTACCATATAAATATTAGGTGCTAATAGTTACATTTTTAGCTGTGTATCTACGTTTCTGACTGCAAAATAATTCAATACTGAGGCTAACTGAAGATTTCCCCTTCTCCCCCAACATTTAAAAGTAAGGGGGGGAGGGGAGAGGGAAGTTCTACAGTTATCTAAAATTATTTTTGTTCTGCATTTTCCATGAAAATTGATGGCAAATAAATTTGCAACATTTTGAAATGTCAGACTCTCTTCATTGAAGATCTAGTATTATTTATGCATTTAAGAGGCTGACAACATTTTCCTTATTTGCATTACCAGTCCCACCTGTTCTAACCAATAGTAATATAATAAAACTGTGACATTAAGTGGTTTTAAATCATTAGAAAAGTGTGGATCAGGAAGGAAAACTGTGATTGCAAGTTAATTCTAATTTTCATTGGAATAACTCACATTCTTCAGTATCCACATGTGTAGTCACTAGGGAGTTCTCTGGCTACTCATGCTCTTTCCCATCTGCCAGTTAAATCAAAGATCTAAAAGGCACTCAGGGTCATTATATGGATTTGTGACATTCCCAGGAGGATGCTGGCTCCATAATGCAGTGAATAATTTACCATGAGATATAAGGTCGGATTTTCAGACATGAGCCTCCATTTTTGTGGGCACAGCTTTGCACCTGCAATTATTTGTGCCTGTAATTTAGGTTACTTAGATAGCTCCAATTTGCAGGAGCAATCATTGACATAGATGTCTAAATAACCTCATCTGCAGGCAAATAGAACTGCAGGTGCAAAATCGTGCCTGTAATTATTTGCACTTTCAGACACACAGACCTGTCTGAATCCAGAATAAAAACTGGACCCACAGTATTTGCATCTACAACAAAAACAATCTTTCTTCAGTATTTTTCATGTTCTGTTATGAAAACTGTGCCTATTTCCTTCACTTTGAAATTTAAAAAGAAAGACGTGCCTTTTGATATGAACAAACTAAGCATGCATATGATAATTCAATTGGTGCCATCTTTCCAAACTTTATACTTTAGGTACTGTTTTCTCTTAATTCTTGAACAGCATCTCTAACAGGAAATTTTGAAAGAGTCTTGATTTTATAGTTATATTACCCTCAACATCTGCGTTCCCTAGAGGGCAGCATGGTCATATATGCTTAGGGATTACAGTATTGTAGACTTTGTGGTAGTATTTAGCCAATAGAGGGCAACATGATCACGCACGCACATGTACACACTTCCGAATTTCCAGCTACCAGAAGGCTGCGTTACACAGCGATGTTGCGGGAGCAAAGCCTGTTACTATACGGATGCGTAAGGAAACTCACAGTAAAGGAAAATGTGTATCTAAAATGTGAGATGGATATTTGTGGCATGTGCTATGCATGTCAATGAAATCTGACTCTACATTGAGTCTTTGATCACTATATTAGACATATAAATGTGTCTCAGATAGTGCTGTTTTCCATAAGGAAAATGATTTATGTATTTTCAGATCAGAAAATTATTAGGGAGTGTGTTGTGTGCCCTGAGGAAAGAACATGACTCTATGAATAAATAAAAAGTTCTTACAATCTAGCTAGTGGCAGTTTCCTTTTTACCATTTCCATAAATGCACTATGTAATAATGGCATGACATATAAAAGTGTTGGTAGAAGACTGAACTTAAATTACTGACCCCAGTCACCTGATTTTGTTCAGTTAAAAAGTTTAACAATTCTGTTACATGAGAGGGATCATGGATGCTGTTACTGTGCACACTACAGAAAGGCCAAAAAATGGAGCACACATTGCTAATAATTTTGCTCAATTCCAGTTAAACCCAAGGTGCAAGCAGAGTAGACTGTCAATTATTAGAAGTACATGTATTTCAATTTTTTAATCATGATACATTTCCAGTCAAGCAGCCTCATTTTTAGGCCACAGGCAAAAAGGCTTCTGAAGGACTTCTAGATCAGTGGTTTTCAAACTTTTTTCCTCAGGACCCAGTTGAAAAAAATCATTTATGCCCACGACCCAACAATTACATCTTTCAGCAATGCATTACACTCTCTCGACGGCAGCAGCAGAGGGCTTAGCAACCCAGTACCTGAAGGTCTGAGACTCAGCCCTGGGTCCCGACCCGTAGTTTGAAAATCACTGCTCTAGAACACTAAAGTTTTGAATTCTTTCCACGTCCAATTCCTCCCAAATGTTGGTAACACTTCCCATTTGTTTTCTTCTCTCACACCTTGAAATGTAAGACATTCACTGCTATTTCCAAGGACATTGCTTTCCCTGGGCTTTTTAATAATCTTTTGAGCTGAACGTCTCAAACAGTCAAAAAACAGCCAGAGCTGATTTAGAGGACAGAGTGGTAAGGAAGGCTTATGCCATACCAATACCAGTGTCTTCCAACAGGGGAGGCAGAGGAAAAACTGGGTTGTAGGTGCCCCTAAAAATTAGATGTGTTGGGGGTTCCTTATGTAATCTATGACTAACCCCATCCCCGGCCTGCAATTAATTCAGTATTTACAAAAGAATACCAACAAAGTTGTCTCTCAAGCTGTTAGAAGAGGAACTTAACCATGATATCAGTTTGCAATGTAAAATAGACTACTAACCTACATTAATTGCTCTACCCATTAGCTGTGTATTGAATGTATGATTCTGCAGCACAGGTCTGCAGATGCCTTCTGCATCCAGATTTATCAGCACAGATGCAAATTTGTGAAAGGAAAAATCTGTAGAAGTTTGGTGGTCCTAATTAAACCTCCCCTCCCTTTAACTAGTCCCTTCAACTGTAAAGCAGAAAACTTCCATTTGCATGTTTCTTTCAGAAAGTAATGCAGTTAGTATCTGAGTGGAGAGACATCATACCCTGTGATGTGGCAGTCCCTTCTGAATTCTTTATTTTTTAAAAACCCTGCAATGTTTTCTTTGAGCAGCAAACCTGTCTTGGCAGGTCTAACTTGAACATCCCTTTTGAAATGTTTTCTTTTCTTCTTGAATATACTTTTTGATCAGTCTCCCTTCCCACCTCTACATTCTTTGTGGAAAACAAAACTATAGTCAACAGACAACAGCTCAAAATGTTTCACACAGCAATTCATGTAAACTCAACACAGCTCTTCTGAAATGTGCATCATGCATTTTTATTCAAGTCTTTTATATATATATATATAATTGAGAACAAACTTCAAAAAAAAAAAAAAGAAAAAAAAAAAAAGGAAGACTATTCCAAACTCAAATCTATTTGAGTTAAATCTGTTTTTTTCTGAGTGTATGAAGGGACAATTTTTCTGTTCCTTAGTATTAGTTATCCTGACATTTCACGAACATCTGACTAAACCTGCTTAGTAATCAACTCTGCACATTTATAGCAAAACCAGGTTAGCAGCAGATTATCTTTCTAAACAGCCTACGAAATGATCTCACAGACTGCAAGTGTAACTGCTGTTAGTAACCACAAGGCGCTTTCCTTGTCTGGCATCATTACAGACCATTACAAAGCCAATATGAATAGTATTTCACTAGGCATGACTAAATGATTACCTGTTATTTTACAGTGTTGATTTAGAGACATGCAAAAAGTTTCTCCACAGACAGTAAAACCAGAGGAGCTGCAAGATGACTTTTGCATCATTTCACCAAAGTAACAAGCAGTTATAGCTGCAATTTCCTTGCAAGCCCAGGCCTTTCAAAACTAGTGGAGTGAAAAACAAACATGCTCTGCACAACCTTGTGTGCCAAGGGTGTGTCCATAGTTCAAAATGCCATGTTTTCTGCCGTAATTAAAACTGATCTTGAAGGACAAGTTTACAAGCAACTTGAGGGCTGCACACAATGGGCTTTCACTGGTCCTTACCCAAAAGAGTGTAAAATGTTCTCTGTGAAACACACCTTGAAAGGCTCATTTAAATGATGTGTTTTGTTATGAGCTTGAAACAGCTGATACCAGTTGAAAGGTCTGCAAATGTTTGTGAGCCTTCAAAGCACCTGTGCACAGTTTCAGAAGAATATGGATCACTTATGATTTTCAAGGCCGTCCTTAGGTGGGGGCGAATGGGGCGATCGCCCCCAGTCCTGCAGTAACGTGGGCCCCACGCTGTCCCCCTCCCAGCGGGGCAGTGCGGGGCCTGCACCGCGGCCCCCCCTCACAGCCACGCTTCCCCCTGCTGCCTTGTGAGCTAAAGGCAGCGGGGCGGACCAGGAGCGCTTTTCCTGGCCCCTGGGCCAGCCCTGTTCCCCACCCCCAGGGTGGAGCACGCAGGCCCAACACCCCTGGCCATGGCCACATGTGGCCCGCCACACTCCCCACCAGCAAGAGGGGGCAGGGCCCCGCGTAGCCTGATTGGCCCTGGGGCCTGCTCCCCCCAAGGGATGGCCCTGATGATTTTATATCGAAACTGTGTGAAACCGGCTGTTTCATATGGTGTGGCAACAAAGCCAGATGAAACTCAAGTCTGGATCATGTTTCACACTGTTTTGCGGTTCGGGAAATTCAGAGGACAGTCGCAATCACATGTCCTGAAACTGAACTAAATATTCACATTGACTGAACCATAATTGAAAAATATAGCACAGTTCTGATCTTTAGTCCCCGAGTAACACATTAAGTAGCACGTGAGTAACGCATTAAGTAGCACATTCAGTTGTGATACTGGGGCATGACAGGAATGATAGTTTTTGGACAGCAATACTTCTTCATACATGAAAATGAATAACCAATAAGTGAGGTTTGGACTCTTATGGCATGAGTCACCACCCACTAATGTCATTGAGCGTCTTTTTCTTTATTTCTGTGGGCTTCAGATCAGACCCTTAGACAGAAATTCCAGCCCCTAAAACTCCCACCTGATCTGCCCCACCCCCACCCTGGCAGGGCTTGGAGGGGGGAGGGGACCACTTGGAATGCCCCTGTCCTGCCAGGGGCTGTGGGGCCAGATGCCAGGCTCCACGCTCCTGCCCTGCCCCTGGGCCAGTTGGTCAGTCCCTGAGGGCAGGGTGGGAGAAAGCAGAGCCTGTTTGCTTCACCTGGGTGGTGGGGCCAGCCAGTGTGTGGTGCAGCTTCCACTCCGGCGCAGTCTTCCAGGGCCCATGGCTCAGGTCTGGCTGGTCTGCATGCATGGTACAGCTCCAGTGAGGCCTTCCAGGGCCCATAGCAATCTTAAGAGCTGCCAAATCAATTCCTGGGCAGCATGAGAAACTAAAAAATAACAGTAATTCACCATCAGCACTGAACCAGATTAGTGATCTTTAATTCTTCTCTGGATGGTGACCTTTCTGCATCCACCAAGGTAAAAATAACTTAAAAAATATGGGGAGTTACTTTTGCATTTACAAAAGTTGGTTCTGTAACAACAACTAATACGTTAATATTCATTCAGTAGTAGTTTGTAAAATTCAACACAAGCGGAGTTTTAGTTATTTGTGCTAGAAAAGGTGGCTTAAGGTGCAAAGCAAAGCCTGTGAAACATATCTCCAAATCCTACAGACACTGATGGTCTACACAGATAAAGTAATAATGGATTCTGAAGTATCTGTGGTATGTGGTTATAATGAAATAATTGAAGTTGCAGCAATTTATATTAAGCTGGATTTGTTCCAAATCTCTGCTGCACTCAAGGTCATTCCTCGACCTAAGTTTCTTTTTCAGGAGTGTGACACACCACTGACTAAACCATTTAGATGAACCAGCCCAGCATGTTTGGTTATTTGCTTAGTCACTAGGCAATCCCTGTTTTATGTGCAGGGATTGGCAAAGTGACTAAACCGGAGTAAGAACTCTCCCATTACCTTGCTGTTCTTCTTCTTTCTCTTCTCTGTCTCACCCACATGTGCTCCCAAGTGCACCACCTCCAAGCCACATCTCTTTAATTTATAAATCTACAGGATCCAACAGCTTTGGCAGACTATCGCAATTCAGATATCACACACATGGGGATTTCCTTATCAAGGTTAATCTACAGTGAATTTCATGTCAGATGGATCTCCACACCAACAAAACATCTAGTGAGCTCTAAATGTTCACTGATTTTCATTGTCCAGGTGCAGTATGGCAAATTCCAAAGAGGTAGCCTTGTAGTTCAACAAAACAAACAAGTAGTCTAGTGGCACTTTTAAAGACTAAAAAATTTATTTATTGCATGAGATTTCATGGGAGAAAATCCCACTTTGTCAGGGGCTTGAAGATGGGGAATTTACAGAATGAGAGCAAAATAAATGTAGGGGAGTGTAAGTCATAGGATCAAGTTCCCCATCTTCAAGCGTCTTATGAAGTGGGATTTTCTCCCACGACAGTTCATGTGATAAATAAATTTGCTAGTTTTTAAAAGTGCCACCAGACTCCCTGTTTGTTCAGGTGCAGGATGTGAACAGTGGGCATAAATCGCGATAAAATGCCTTCATTTTTAATAAACCAAGGCAGTGGCTATCAAACATTTTCATAATCTGAATCGTACCTTGATAGAAAGATTATAACAGACCACCTTCTCTCCATTTCATGGTGAGATAAGCCATTTCCCTTTCCACTAGTGAACAAATAACATCCCTGTGGTGACAAGAGTACTAAATGCTTACATGCTTATTTAAAAGGGAACTGGATAAGTTCATGGTGGCTAAGTCCATAAATGGCTATTAGCCAGAAAGGGGTTAAGAATGGTGTCCCTAGCCTCTGTTTATCAGAGGATGGAGACGGATGGCAGGAGAGTGATCACTTGATCATTGCCTGTTAGGTTCACTCCCTCTGGGGCACCTGGGCACTGGCCACTGTCGGTAGACAGATACTGGGCTAGATGGACCTCTGGTCTGACCCAGTACGGCCTTTCTTATGTTTCTTATGTTCTTATGAACACATAACTTTAGGAATACATTTTTAACTGTCTGTTATGCAAGGCAGCCGCTGGAAATGAATTGAAGAGCCACATGACCAGCCAACTCTTTGCAGATCACCAGCAAGTTCTCTATGGACTATTGATGATCCATGGTCAACAGTTTGGGAACCACTCATCTCAGATGTTATTAATAATAAATAAAATACTTTGTTTATAACACATAAGCTTTAAGCTGGCATCCCCTACCATTTCTACTCTTCTGTTCTTTAATATATTTTTAAAATCCAATTGCTAAATGCAGTTTTTCTGTTTTGCATTATATTTTCTGATATACTTGGTTAGACATACATCAGTATTTAAATTCCAAAGGGGTAGCCGTGTTAGTCTATTGTAGAAAGACAACAGAGTCCTGTGGCACTTTTAAAGACTAACAGATTTATTCCTCCCACTCTGTAACTTTCCTATCTTCAAAGCGTCTGACGAAGTGGGATTTTCTCCCACGAAAGCTCATGCGATAAATAAATCTGTTAGTCTTTAAAAGTGCCACAGGACTCTGTTATCAGTATTTAAAACATCTATAGCCTGATATGTCTTCCTTTTTCAGTTGATTTTCTGATATGCTGTTCTTCTTCCTGTATATTATATCCAGCCAGCTGTGCCATAATAATAGCATTTTTATTCTCTCATCTAGCGGTAATTTTGAATGAAAAAGCCTCTCCTAGGGATTTCCTCTAAAGTACAACACACATACCTCCTCCTGATTGTGAAAACTGATATGTCAACATTCCACAGTCCTTAACAGGTGAGGATGTGGGCTTTCAAGGATAATCTCCTGCCAGTTAATACTTCATTATCTGGCAGACTATCTGGTCCCAAGTCTGACACTGCTATGTTTAAATTTTTAATTCCCTATACTTAATTATTGGCTAATATTTCCATTAATTTGGAAATAACAGAAGTTAAAAACAAGGGTCTTATAAAAAAATGAAGAAGGTAAACCACCATTCAGTAATAGGCTTGTCATTGTCATTTTTGGATGAGAGACAAACAATGGATTTTTTTATGTTACTTGTAAATTCAAAGGACAGCACACTCCATTGTTATCAAAACAAAGATCACTGACTTTGCATGGTTCAAGATAAGTAAACACAGCTGGCCCAGTGACTCCAGCATGCTACTATGCAAAAAAAAAAAAAAAAAAAAAACCCTGGTTGTGGTGGGACCTCAGGACTCTTGCCACTCTAGCTACTAGAGTTTGGGAGTTTTACAGAGGTAATGTTCCTCATTCAATGAGAATATATGAAGACTCTTTCCTTGCTGGGACTGCAGCAGGGAACCTTCCTGGTGTCTAGCCACTGAAATACTAACTAATCACAAAAAGGTGCATATCGAACTCTTTACACTTCCCCTCGTAACAATCATTTTTATACAGTAAAACACAGATTTCCCCCCAGTTGGAGGAATATCACACAGTACCTCATGATAATTGCCACCCAAGGCCTCACATGGCGATATCAACAAAATTAGCTAAGAGAAAATTAAAGTAAACATTGAATATGAACCGAGTTCATTTTTCATGTTGTCACATTTTTAATCACCTCTAAGAAAAGACATAAAACACAACAAAGATTTAAATAAAATGAATTAGACTTCCACTGGCTGAAAATACAGGGAGTGGCGGATATAAACTGCCTATGAAAATTTGCAGCATTAGAAGAGGCTCAGTATAGGGGAAATGCAACACTTATGTGAGGGAAGTCAAAAGTTATCCTGAGAAAAATGTGGTTTGGGTGAATAGCCTAGGGACTTATACACATCTGGCTATTATCTACAGTCTTTGTATATAGACAGGTGGTCAGAATAGGCTAGGGTGAGTGACCAAGCAATTAAAAAAATAGTATATATGAGTACTTCAATAAGTGGAACTGCTACTGGAAAGATTTCCTCAGTACAGGCCCTTGTTTGAAAATGGACTCTAATGAAATATAAAGTAAATGGGATTTCTTATTTTTAGTAAAACGAAAAAACATAAACTCAGTAGGCACTTCTGGCATCTCCATTAGATAGCCCTATTAAACGTTACATAATCTGCATCTAAGTTGGTACCATTTTTAGTGCTTTCTTCTGTCGGTTTTGTGCTTCTCTTGTGTGTTTGGTAAGAAACTAGCACAGTCCTCAATCTAACAAAGACTTAAGCCCATACATAACTTTAAACATTTTAGCAATTCCACTGACTGCAATGGAAATAATCCCTTGCTTAAAGTTAAGCACATGTATAACCGTTTACAGAACCAGAGCCATGGACTGGGAACAACTGAACTAGAAACACAGTTTAAATGAGGTGGACAGAGGGATGGCCATTTTCTAAATACCAGTGACCCCCCTAGTGAACACTTTAGTGTTAGCTAAAATATTTCAGCTATTAGAGAATGATCCTGGAAGATACTGAGTACCCACAGCCACAACATCCATTGAAATTACTTGCCAGGACGTAAATACCATCTCTCAGGATTGGGCCCTTTGTGAATAACTCTCCTACTCAGATTGGTCTTTGATGTTTTAGGAAATAAAGGTTAAAATAGGAATTAGCAATGCTTAATTTTCTGGTGGTCAGTCTTATGCAACTCAGCAGATACCAGAGTAACCACATTAGTCATGTGACTGATGATAGTTATTTTTTTAAAAACAAGTTCAGAAGTTCAGCATAAATTTAGATGCCCAAAGATATTCTACAGCTAAGAAAATATAAAACTCATAGATAAAATATTTTTGAGCAAAGATGCTGCTCAAAAAATTGTAAAGGAAAATGCATAAATAATCAATTTACAGGGATGTTCTAAATCCCCAAGTCCATCTTTTTCCATTAATGCAATGTTTTTTCTGAGAATACCCAAAACAATAAGGGTCAAATTCTGCTCTCTCTAATGCTTGTTTGTGGCAATATTTTCCTCTTCCTTTTTCCAATAATATGGCATCATATCAAACAAAACAAAAGTATAAATATCAGCAAGTTATGGGACAACAGAGACAAAACAGTTCTGAAAAAAAAAAGCCTTTCAAAATTAGATTACATTGATGAGAATCACCTCTTGTTTAAATTTTATCCTAATTCTTCTGAACAGGTCAAATCATACATGACAAAACAGGAAACAGACATTAACTGGGAAAACAATGTTTTCCTTTGCATTTTATTATTCAGAGTTTAAAGGATTCCATTATATTTGAGCCTATTTTTCATAAAAAACAGAGCTATGATAATTCTACTATTTTTGGACCATCCAATAAATATTAGACTAGAAATTTTGCTGGATACCACATGTGATTCTTGGTAATAACCAGGCAGTCAAGTACTCGTTTATATTTGAGCCAAATAGCAGGAAAGAAGATGGTGAACTGCCACGACTGCAGAATCTAATGAAACCTGGCTAGAGGCACCCCTTGCTACCTCTACAGACAGTTCTGCTCCCCACAGTGCAACTGTACTTTCATGGTGATGTCACATCCAGGTCCCACTCAGAAACTCAGCTTCAGAGGTTGCTAATGCTTCCAGAATTACAGCGGTCCTCAACTTCTTGAAACCCAGTTATGACTGCACCTTTTGCTGGTGTGCTAGGTGGGACAAAAAGCTCCCTACATAGGCTCATAGACTCAACTTTAAGGTCAGAAGGGATCATTATGATCATCTAATAGGGCATCCCGCACAGTATAGGACACATAACCTCACCCACCCACTCCTGTAATAAACGCATAACCTATGACTGCGTGAGTTATTGAAGTCATGGTTTAAAGACTTCAAGGTACAGAGAATCCACCAGCAAGTGATCCATGCTGCAGAGGAAGGCAACCCCCTCCTTCCTCCAGGGTCTATGCCCATTTGTCATGGGGGAAAATTCCTTCCTGACCCCGAATATGGCAATCAGCTAAGTCTGAGCATGTGGGCAAAAAAGTCACCATTTAGAAAATGAGAAAGAATTCTTTATAGTAACTCAGCACCCACCCATCTAACATCCATCACAGGCCTTTGGGCATGTTTACTATTAGTAGTAGTACATCTTCTCCCACACCCAGCACCCTTAATCTGGAGTCACTATAACTGGCCGAAAGACTCTGCTGTTCAAAGGCTTCAGAGACTGTCCTCTGATTCAGCATCTAAAGACTTTAAGTGCTTCGTTCTTTAATGCACCCGTCTTCAGCACACAATGAATGCAGCACCAATGTGTTTAGGATCCAGAAGGATGTCCATTAATGGGAAAAACAGGCAAAAAGTATCCGGGGACAGGTAAGCCTGAGCAGAAGCAGATGATGCCTTCTGTCAGCAGTTGTTAAAGTGCTTGCTTCCATGTAGGCTGAATTACAGAGTACAGAAAGAACGGGGCAGAGAATGTCTCATTGGGCATTCTGTGACTGTTAAAGATTGTATTCGAGGGACAAGGTGGGTGAAGTAATATCATTTATTGAACCAATTTCTGTTTGTAAAACAATAAAAAGATATTAACTCACCCACCTTGTCTCTCTATTATTCTGGGACTGACACGGTTACAATTACTCTGCATATAAAGAAAATGCTGTAGCCCACTTCCGTTCATGTGATACTCTAGCCTCCTTTAGCTGTGGCTGGATGATATGGATAGGTTGATGACATTGCTATAGCCTTGATTAATAGACCTGCTTCTTTTAGGTCTTTAAGATGCAGAAGTTCTAGATTCAATCCCTGGTACTGCCAATACACCTAGAGTCATGGCATTACTATATTCCTTTTTGGAGCAGGAAACAGACTTGGCAGCTGTGGAAGACAGCAGGTCTGTGGCACTTCCCTGGGCTAAGTAGTAGAGGCTTAGATTATCTTGATGTGATCTATTGTTAGAGAGGGATTTATCTTTACTCCTGAGGAACGTAGTCTTACCAATAACAAATGCAAACTTTATCATTGGTATGGGAACAACTATTCATTAATCTGCATGTGATGCAATAAACTTCAGATATTCTATTCCATTCAGGGTCTTATATCACACCTGCTTTTGTGGGAATAGAAAAATGAAATTCCCTACAGGGGGGATTTGTGAGCATGTAAGAAATCTGACAAAGAACTAATGAAATCTGAATTATAATATATTAACAGGTGGAAGGAAAGTACCTGCCTTGGAGAACTCTGAATTTAATAGAAAATACTGCACATTCCAATTAAAGAAACAAACAATCTTCATGAGATTTTTTTTCATTTTTTCCATGATTTTTTCATTTTTTTCAAATCTTCATGAGATTTTTTTCCTTTGACCTATCGAATTCAATAATTTATTAATTATTTATTTAGTTTATTCATTATTAATCTGAAACATCAGCTATGCTGACAAAAGGGTTGTTTGGAAAGAACAGTTTCATTTGGGTTCATTTTAAAGAGGGATGACATCTTGGAGAATAGTGGTTTACAGTCTGTGAAAGCAATGGCGTATAAATTCTACATGTAGGCATTTTGGGTGCATCTACACTTGTGAATTAAGTCAACGTAAGCCTGCTTAAATTGATTTAATTTAATCTGCATCTACACTACAATTTCCTTAAATCGACTTAAGCTGCTGCTTAAGTTGACTTAAGGAAATTTTAAGTCGACTTTATTAAACCTACTTTAAAGTTGACTTTACTGGCTAAGTCAACTTTATTAAGTCGATTTAGCCAGTGCAGACGCAGATTAGCCCTAAATTGACTTTAAGTCGACTTAAAGGGCCCCAGGGCTCCCCCACTGCCCTCCCTGCCAGGGTGGCTGGCACAGCCAGAGCCTGGCGTGCCCACCCACAGGGCAGGACACAGCCCTGCCCACCCCACTCCTACACCCTTCCCCTGTCCCTGTCCTGCTCAGCCCCCATTGTACCCTGGTACAATGGGGCAAATGCTGAGCCCCCTGGCACTTTGGAAGGGGTGTCCCCCCTGCTACCATGGACCAGTCCCAGGGCCACCTAGCCCCGAGAAGTCGACTTAGGCGTCCAGTGTGGACGCTCTAAGTCAATTTGGCAAGGTCCATTTTAAGTCGACTTAATTTTATAGTGTAGACATGCTAAGTTGACTTATTTGAAAAGTGTAGGCATAGCCTTTCTGACTGGCTGACCTGTACTGTCTATAAAGCTGGGGTTCTGAGTAGCTTTATGCCACTTTTGCAGCTTCCCAATCCAAGGCCTATTGGCTCAAAGTGAATTTTAGAGCAGTAGGCTGCTGTAAATTGCAACTGCTGCCTGTGGCCCCAGCAGCTGACGACCATTTGATTACAGTAGCACTCTCTTTCCCCAACAACACTATGTCAATTTTAAACCACTCATGGCTTTCCTCTTATGTAGGAAGGTCCCCAAGAGGAGAGCTAAGCCAGCTTTGAGGTCTCTTTGGTCTTCTTGAGACAAGGCAGGATTTTGTCCCATATGTTAAGGATGCTTTTTGTGTTTCCACTGAATAGAAAATGGCTTCTTAGTTTCTTCTCTGCTGAAACAATTATCAGGCACACATTACAAAGTCAGTAGCAAACTGTGTAGGCTAACAGAGCTCTTCGTTCAGCTGGTATTCAACTGATGGTGAAGCCAGTGTCATTTAAGTATATATATTATTGCTACAAAAATATATCTGTCTAAGTGTTTTATAATTAACTTCTTCCTGTGAGAGATTTCCTATTCACAGGTGTTTATAAAGTCGTCTCAGATGAATTACAGAAGCAGAAGCTCTGGTCATGCATCAGTTAAAATAGGAAATGTAGCAATGCAAGGTTAATTTGAATTCTACTAGGCATATTCATTTCCCATCATTGCTGAAAATATTTTAGATAGCAAACACAATGGAAATCTTACTAATGAATAGGATGCTTTACAAGAAATAAGAATTGCAGAGTTTTTAAAGAAATGATCATATAAGACAATACATAGAAAATTACAATGAGTTTAAAAGTTTCAGTTGATTTCCATGTGGTTTTATTTGGACACAGACTTCATGTATTTTACATCTGTCACGGTTGGAGGTTATAATCCAGACCAGTGACAGGTTGTATCACCACTTGCCGTACAACCCAGAATGCCTTACATTGCTTTGTGGCTGTGGCTCCCAGCTTGAGATGCTCACAGACAGACTACAAGCATGCAGGCCACACCATGAGTGTCTGCATGATAGACAGCTCTCGTTCAGCAGCTATGACCTTAGCAACGTAACTACAATCCCATAGCCCACGCTGGCTTCCACTGGTCTTGTTTACAACCAGCAAAGTCATCCTAACACACATCCAGTCCTGAATTCCCCAAAACCATGAGCCTAAAAGTGTCCAACCCTCTCCTGGACAGCTCAAAGAAATAATACGGTTTGTTGCTCCTTTGAGGAGACAAAAGCAACTTACAGTTTATTAACTGAAGCAAATACACCCTTCCCTTAAAACACAACACTGAATTGGTTTATAGTAAAAATAAAACAAATTTATTAACAGTCAGACATAGGTTAAAGGGTACTCAGTAAAAGGAATAAAATTAACAATGGTTACAAGCAAATAAAAGTGAAGGCGCAAATCTAGAAGTCTAAAACCAACCTAGCAAGGTACAGGCTTTGTTCAAGATGGTTTCTCTAACCAATTTTCCTTCTTCCCAGCCTAATAGGACCTTCACAGAAGCACAAGATGCTTGCTTCCCTTATTTTCCTAGGTGTAAATTCTTTGCCTAAGCAGGTTTCTCACATATATTCAATTCCCAGAGACTTCAGTCCCACCTTTGTTGAAGGATCCATCCTTCTTATTTTGCAAGAGCTCTGTTCCCTTGTGTCTGTCTAGAGATAGATGCCAAAGATGGCTTCTGTCTTTGCTATCTTCCAAAGTTCAGTGACCTTGTTTCAAGAGGAAGGATGACCTCATGCTGTTTTTCTTTCTTGTGGACTTCCTATCCTCCCATACATAGGTGGAGTTTCCTTTTGTTTTGATTCCACCATGTTTAATTTATATAGGAGACAGGTAAAGAGGTGTGGCATTCTCTTCTCTCTAGGAAAGACCTGTTTCTCCCTTTCTTTGAACACAGACTATAAAGCCTAATATCAATGGCTGTCTATACTTGCAGTTAGGTCGACTTAAGGAGACTTAAGTCGACCTAACTTAGTTCCTGTCCACACCAGGCTTTCATTAGGTCGATTTAAGAAAATCCTTAAGTCGACCTAATAAAAGCTTAGATCGGCTTAGTAAGACCTGCCAGTTAGGTCGACCTAACCCTCGTTTAGGTTGACCTAAGCACAGTGTGGACACTTAAGTCCATTTTATTAAATTGACCTAAGGGCAGTTAGGTCGACTTTACAAAGTGGACTAAGTCCACATCCATGAAAACCACTTTGTTAAGTCAACTTAATAAGGTCGACTTTAAGTCGACTTAAAGTCGACCTTATTAAGTTGACTTAACAAAGTCAACCTAACTTTTTCTAGTGTAGACATAGCCAATGAGTGTCCATAATACCATATACAGTATTAATATATACATTTTATTATATTAATCACTAGTGTGTCAAAGCTGTTCATAAAACACCTCATTTGATAAATGTTTATAATCAAGTAATAATTTATATAATCAGTTGATTCAGTTGCTTATCATTTGAGATTCAGACTCCCTTCGCTACAACCCCGATAAAATTTCTCTTCCCTCCTTGAAGCTGTCTCCTTTCTCACTTCTTAGCTTGATACCTTTGTTTACCTAATATGCAAATAGACCTGCATTGTCTCTGCCTGACAACTCAGCTGGTCAGAAAACACATTCCTTTGTCTTGGGTCAACGGTTTATCAACTCCCAGTGACATGCCTGGCTTAAACACATTTTAGTCATCAATCCAGATTATATCCATAATTCATATAAACAATGTGCAAATATATCACACATTAATGATCACTGGGTTATGAGATTCCCAATGACAAGTTATGTGACACCAGTGCTTTTTTCATTTAAAAAAAAAAAAAAAAAGGTGCTGGTACTCGGCCAGGGACCTGGGGCCACCAGCAGCAGCAGGAGTCGGAGCCGCATCATGTGAAAAAAAGGTGTTGGGACTCAGTATCCTCGAGTACCAACCAAAAAAAAAAAGCCCAGCATGACACCTTTTATATAGATGTAGCTATAGTCAGTTGGGATACACTGAATTGATCAGACCAGATGAAACTTATTACCTGACACTAGTGAGGAGGTTAACCATTCACTGACCTGGAGAAAACTGGTCAGAGCCCTCTTTCCTGGACAGGGTATCTGCCACCATATTTTTTTTTCACCTTTCTATAGAGGAAACCTGTTTTGTCACCTTTGTCTGTTCACAGTCTCCAGAAGAAAATATCAGAGGGTATCCATAATTTCATCTACAGAGTTGTTACCAACATTTTTCAGTGACATGAATAATCTCTGTGTTATTAGGTTTCAAAGAATATATTATAGATCATCTTTCAAATAAATATCATGACATTAGTGTGTGAAGTCTAATATATAAGGCCTGATGAGAATTGCTGACAGAGGACTGCATCACCCACAGGCACAATATTCTCTGCAGAACTGCACCTTAAAACAGATGCCAGCTTAGCACAATATATGTATAGTTCTCATGGGAGAGAATTGTATATGACTAAATTTTGCTTTCTGTTATGCCACCGTAAATTCAGAGTAACTCCATCAAAGGCAAGAAGACATCTGCCATTTAGCATCTTCTTAAACAAAGATTTAGATAATATGCCATAAAAAGCTGTGGAAGAGTAGTGAAGATGAATTAAGCAAATAATATGTATTATTGTACTTCATTAGCAAATGCAGAAAAGAAGTAACATTTATAAAGAGTGCTGAAGTAGCTCATGGCACTATAGATCACAATGACCATACAGGAGAATAGAAAGCAAATTTACATAGGAATGATGCAATATTTTTAAAGGTAATAGGAATTTCATCTTGAGCCAAATGAATTATCTGGGATGGGAAGAATCACAGTAGGTTCTAGAGAGAAGATAAGGAGCAAAAGTTTGTAGAATTCAAAGTTGTTAGATTTGCTTATTGGAAAAATTAACTGAAAAGCATTTTCTCCACACACAGTCTATTGGCTAGATTTGATTTATATGGTAGCTCCTTAGAGGAGGGTCTGGATTTTGCTCTTGGTCAGCTCAGTTGCAGCACAGAGCACACACCTGACTGTGACAATTTTAGACAATAGATTGTGTGTAAATGTATTATAGGAATATATGCATTTCTATCCTTTTCCAACTATTGGCCTCATGCCTTCTTCCATGCTATTCCTCATGTCTGGAACTCTCTCCCTGTTCCTAAGTGCCAACCGTTAGCAAACATACCAACTACTAAACAAATCAGCTGGACAAAACTTTCAGGGATGTGGCCAGAGTGAACAATAGATCAAGCACTATGCAACTTAAGTTTATTGTGCACAAAAGCCTAGTCAGGAAAAAAAAAAAGTCAAATACTTGCATAGTTTGTGCTTTAAAATAGTTTCTAATATTTCCACACAACTATTGACCTTTTACCTTGCCTAAGTCATAAAGTACAAGGAGGATTTAACTATTTTTGAAAATCCTTTATAAAGGATTTTAATGAATTGTAAATGTTTTTGGAAAAACTACTCTATTTGCATGCCGGATCAGCAAACAGCACCCAATGAAAAGCAGAGCTGGTTTGTTGGGAAAATGCTCATAGCTAAAAACAGAGAGATGGATGGATCTTTAGGACGGTTTTAATTACTCTGTCTTTTATTCAGGCAAACTCCCATTGACTTCAACATATCAATATGTACAAGCAAGCGATGAGTAAAAACAGACTAAGGACCTCAGAGCTTGTTTCTGCAAAATTACTATGAGGAACACTATATTCATTTTTAATATGAAAAATTATTTCTTTCAGTTCTTTCATGCATGACCAAGTCCTGCAAGGCTCCCTGTTTTAATTAAAACAAATCAAAGCATGACAGCTAAAGAGTTAAAATAAAACAATACATGCATTAGAGTAATGATTTGTGAAGATTATTAATAGGTATAAAATATGTGTATAGTCAGAAAGGAGAAAATAATTTAATTGCATACTTGGGTTCTGTTTCTCAAAAGAAAGGAAAATAAGGGCTTGATCCTTTCCATTGACTTCAGTGGCCTTTGTATCAGGACCTAAAACAGAAACTTTCCCAGTGCTGCTAAATTTATTGCACTTCTTTATTTTCTTAAAGCATTGCAGCATCCATTCATCACACTGGAGTAACAAAGCCGTAACCCGATATATGACAAATATTACAAGCTTAATGGCTGATGTCCATTACTGATCGGACCTGCTTGCTATTTAGAAAAGATTGGCATTGAAGGATTACTGAGCAAACACAGCACCTGAAAAAACTTGCAAGCAGGAGTCTGTCATCAGGTGTGTGATCGAGGGCATTACCTGAGAATGCTGGCTCTTATCTTAAGTTGGAAACTTCTGCAATTGCCAACAATTCTCAACAAAGAGCTTCTGTCATGGAAGGTTGATACACTGAGTCAGTCTGATGGTGGTTTACCTTCCCAAGGCTTCATTCCTCTTTATGGATCACCTGAGACCAAGCAGCACAGCAATCTTTAATAGCTTAAATAGCAGGACAACCTAACAAAATGATGACAATCAAGAGAAAACTGATCTCATATGGTAGAAAGACAAAATACCAAACATTCCCTCATGGTAACTATGAAAGATCTACTACTGAACCTGAATTTCCCCCCATCATTTAGCATAATATTGAGGTTAAATCTTCTAATATATCGCATCACATATTTTCTCAAAGGGCTTTGCATTCTATCAATATTAAAACATTTATTTTTCTATGAAGAGGTCTTCAGCTTCCCCCACTTAGAATTAAGTTTTCATCACTATCCCCCATGAAAAGTAAGTCACTTTTACCATAATTTCCCTAAGGTAACACTAAATAAACCTATTAATTTCTATGGTATTGCTGAAAGAGCAGAGAAACATGACATTTTTATAAATATGTACTGTTATTTTTATTGCCTTCTTATGCAGTGGCGCATAACATTATTATTACAGCTATACACCATTTTATTTATTGTTTATTAACCTAAGTTGTGAGTAGACTGGTGGAGAAATGATTTTTGTTCCTGTTTTTCACAATAATGAAAACATTTCATTTTCAGCAATATTTTTCTTTGAACATTTTTTTAAAATGACAATTTTTTAGTTACTGGATTTTCAGTTTTTTTAATGAAAACCCAAATATTTTGGATGAAAATTTAATTTTGGGGTGAAAATATCCATTTAATCAGAAAGGCATTTTTTGCTGAAAAAAATTAGCTGAAATATCTGAACAGTGAATATACAGAATGCATACTTTTAAAATGCTTAAATATAGATATAATGCAGAACTATTATAAACAAATATCCCTGTCCATTAGTTCATGCTTTTATTTTATCTGTAATATTGTTTGATCATTTTAAGTTAAGTGTTATAAAAAGTGCTGGGGGAAGGGGAGATATGCAGGCTGCAGCCTACAAATTTGTGGTACCAGGCTAATAGGGCTGATCACAATTTTTGCCTGTTATTGTAGAAAACTCATCTTTTAACAAATAGTTTTATGAAAAATTGTTGACATAAAATGATTTTCACTGTTGACATAAAGGTTTTTAGAATTGATGTTTTTATGGAAAACATTCTCAAAATATACTGTTCACAAAGACCCTGGATTTTTGATAATTGAAAACATACAGCGTATTGAAAAATGGCTTTTGGAAAATGTAAATGGTAGATGATTATCATTTTAATACCACTTAAAATGTTTTCTATTAAAATTATTTAAAACATTTGAAAATAAATCTGGAGGGATTTTTTTTTGAACTCTTGAAAATGGAGCAATATCAACATTTTTTTGTGAAATATTTTTTGACCAACTACATTTACTTCCTGACTAGTCCCCTGATCTACTCATGTTAAGTGCTACCCTTCTTAATAAATAGTTGCAGGATCAGGCCCTATAACTGGATCAGGAGACATCAGGAACATGGAAATATTTGTCTGTACCGAAGTGTGTAACTGTTGCAGGAAACAAGTGACTAAATGTTTTGGTTCTGGCTACCAAATTCCTACTATGCCGAAGACACTGGTTATTATAGAAAAGTCCATTTATCATACAAAATATTCTAAACAAACAAACAAAAAAACCCCATGCTGCACTTGCAGTGCCGAAGTGCACATCAGTCAGCAAGAGAATAACATATGGCAGGTTCAGGCAAAAACAAAATATGCAAACATGCACAACGGTGAAAGACACCCTTTTTTTCCATATGGGAACTGATTCCATGTGCATACTGCACAGCCAGAGTCAGAGACTTTCGGTAACGGTTTTTGCCTCATATGATACATAATAACTTTAAATAATTAGTGTGAAAATATATTTTGGTTTGCTGTGAAAAGGAAAACAGGATTAGACTGACAGAAGTTGACAACAGTGTTTAATCTTGTGTTTCTGAATATGCGTACCCGTGAGAAGATGCAATGTGTTTTACATAAATGTGTTGCAGAAACTGTTAGTATTTATCAGATAAATAATAACAAAACCAAAAGAAAAATAGTCAGAAATACAGAATTAAACAAAATAGTGACTACAGCAAAAGAGAGACCCATTAAAATATTGTAATGATTTTGAGAGTTTAGGTACTTTCCCAGTGTACTGTGGAGAATAATTTAGTTATACACGGAAGAAAAGTGCTTCTATAAACAGAAAAATCCCCCGACCCTACATGAAATGTGAACTTCTGCATTTTATTCACTTTTGTTTAGAATAAATTCCATTGAAAACCTATGTGGATTGTGAAGGATTTATTACTAATTGGACCCACATTGTATTAATAGTCCTCCTTCAGTGGACAAGCATGGATATTTTTTGGGCATCTAGTTCACTAAGATTCCTACAGCAGCTGAGGGATGAGACACATAAAGTATTCAAATGCTGCCCAACTTGTGAAAAGAAAATTACAAACAGAATAGCATTTTGAGAATTTGGTAAAAGATGAAAGATTGGCACATTTTTAATAGTCATTGCTGTGGTGACTGCTCTATCTCTTTCAAAAGAAAAAAACTAGGCATGAGACTATTTAACTGACAATAACTTTCCTTTCAAAAGAGTATTTTAGAAGTTTCTCCTATATGAATTAATCTCTACATTTTAATAAAACAACCAGCTCATTTATTAGAACAAAATAAGATGATACATATGTTTGCACTATATAACACATAATCCCATAATCCAAAAGAACAGTTTAATAATAAAGGTATTTTACATCTTCTGAAAATTGAAAAATGAAGTGTACAAAGAAAACGTACTGAAATCTGCTAGTCTAAATTTCAGTATTATTAAATCCTTTAGAATATGCTACTTAAAACAGGGAACAAAGCTTTTTATAAAATGTAAACCTCGAGTAAGTCATATAAAAATGTCATCACTGAATTCATTATTTTATTTTGCATAGGATCTTTCACATGAATTTCCTCCCAAACTGCATTATGCAGTTTAATAATACTATTACTATACAAAATTAAATAAGCAAAAAATGACAAATTAAAAGGTATTAGAGGTAGGAGAAAAGCTCTATGTTCAGGTGAGATTAGTAAAGAAACTGAGATTTGATGAAGTGGAGACAGATGCCAACAGGAGAGAAATGTAATAGATTTGATACAAACAAATACGCTATGTCTAAAAATGAATGGAACAGCTGAAAGTAGGTCTCCTGTATATTAATCAGAATATTTTAAAAATTGATCAATATGTAATTTTCTTCCCAAATAAAAATATTTCTACTCAATATCCTTTTATAAGTACATTTGTGCTGTTCTATCCGAATTTCACAAAAAAAGTGCCAAACATCCCTTTGTAATTTAAAAAGAAGGCTCGTCACCTAAAATCATTGATTGTTGCTCAACGTTACTTATATGCATCCTGTAAGCTAAATAAAAGTGCTTTACTTTATGTTCAAAGTACATTCTGTATTGTCTGCCAGGTATTTCCTGTGCATATCCCACCTAAGTTCTCCTGGCCCTAGTAACTAATGTCTGTGAAGAAAATCTTGGCATAATTATAGTTCTAAACTTCACAAGCACACATTTTAAACAGAAAACTGATTTAGTTGTGTTGACAATCACATTTAAACTGATTCTTTCCAGATGAAAAGATACTTTTTCAAACAATGCAATAAAAATGCAAAGTCAGCTGTTTTAAAAGACATAAAAATGATTTACAGTACATGTTCTGTGTGTACTGATTTTTTTCCCCACTGATACAACGGAAGATTTCTTTTAAAGACAAAGTTACTTATTAAGACATAGCAAAACCCAGAATTGCAGAGGACTAAATAACATTGCTTCTTTGTAATAACAACATTACAACACAGATTTGAAATAAATATTGCTTTTCAATATGTATTTTCTATTGCAGTTGTGTGTCCACTGAGATAATTAACAATATGGACATCATTAGGTTTCAGAATCATCACTCCAATGAGAAGAAAGGGGGCCTAGTCTGGTAATTAACTGATCTTTGGCTACTGGTGGTGGATACGTCAGTGGCCTAAGAAGGAAGGGTAGATGGGGTGGATTCTGAGTTATTACAGAGAATTCTTTCTTGGGTGACTGGCTGGTGAGACTTGCCCACATGCTCAGGGTTTAACTGATTGCCATATTTGGGGTTGGGGAGGAATTTTCCCCCAGGGCAGATTGACTAGGGCTCTGGGGGGTTTTCACCTTCCTCTGTAGCATTGGGAATGGCTAACTTGCTGATGGATTCTCTGTATCTTAGTCTTTAAATCATGATTTGAGGACTTTAATAACTCAGTCATTGGTTAGAGGCTTATTGCAGGAATGGGAGGGTGAGGTTTTGTGGCCTGCATCATGCAGGAGGTCAGACTAGATGATCATACTGGTCCCTTCTGACCTTAGACTCTATGAGGTACACTGTTTTCAGAACTATTGTTTCAGCTGTCTGCAGACTACATAAAACACAAATTTGAGACATTTTCTTCATAGCCACTATGGGGCTAGAACCCGTTTCTTTTCTTTTTACATGCAAGTTTAAAAAGCTACAGAACTGTTTGCACCACAAGAGATGCACATATAGATGCAGTTTCAGAGCAACTGAAGACGTTGAATCATTTTGGTTTCAGGGCTCAACTGAAGTATTGTGTCATGGCCTGAAATAGAGAAAAGTTTAGAGGTGTACTGCCCCATTTGGGAGCTCCAGAGGTGTTATGCCTATTGGAGACAAAGGGTGTGCTTTCGCTGCACCACACTTTGAAAGCACCCACTTCCCTCTGTGGAGTCAGCTGGTAGTGTGATGGAACCTCAGGGCCGTTGGCCTGATCTGGTTGGGGATTTTAGGACAAGCAGACATGCCTATGTCCTTCCCTTGTCCCTAGGAGAGCACAGAGAGCATGTTCCCAGGCCCACTACAGATTTGTAAAGGGTCAGGAACCACTAGGGACTGACTCCAGTCTTATGCCATAGAGTTACACCAGTGTACACTGAAAGCATTGAAAAACAGGTCTGATACTGGTAAAAAAATCTTTGTCAGTGTTCATAGAACATGTGCTGTCACTTGTTCTTCTTAATTTGCATGTCAGTCACATGCTGAAGTGTAAACAGCAACTATATTGTACATACTAAGGCAATTTTATTAAATAAGGAAGGCAACGTGTAGTTTAAAATGTTATACCATTCTGGCAAATAAAACCTCTAGTATGTATTAAAAGTAAAGGAAAATCACTGAATTCTGTAAATATGCCAAGCTAAAAAACAAAATTAAAACCCCATCTAGCAGAGAGAAAAAGAACATTGAATTACGTACTCCCATTTGAATGTAGAGTAGCCACTGTTACCCACAACGCACTGAAGCATACACTATATAAGCCACCTGCAGGGCTCAGGAGGGATTCCCTCCCACCTCCAATGTATTCTATTTTTGGTTCTGAAATCTCTTTAATAATCAGAGATATTCACAGCTGGATATGGAACATTGGACAGGGGAGAAATGGGGGTTAATTGGACAAGGGTAGAGCCTCGCATGCTTTCTCTCAGGTGCTCGGCCGACTGGTTCTTGTTCACATGCTCAGGGCCTCACCAAATGTGGGGTCAAGTAGGAATTCTCCCTCAGGTCAGATTGGCAGTGACCTTGGGGGTGTTTCCTCTACAGCATAGGGTATGGGTCACTTATCAGGATTATCTGGGTATATCTCACTTATCTCCCTGTCCGGGGGGGAGGGAGGCTTGGTTCCGCCTTTTCTCTGCTGTGGCACATAATAGTCTAGTTCCCAGTGGGATATAATACTTTGGTATTTAGGGGATAGCGTGCAGATGCTGGTTGGTGTTGACAGAGAGGAGTTAGACTAGATGAACAGGTGGTCTCCTCAGGTCTTAACTCTATGATTCTAGGAAGACACAGACTGATCCTGAAAACCTTTGTGCATGCAAGTGTTACTTCACTTGTTTATACCTCTGCTTCTCCATCTGTAAAATAGGAGTAATAATACCCTCTTGATAAAGCATTTTGAGATGAGAAGAACTATATAAGAGGTAGGTATCACTATTATTGTTTCATTGCTGATCATTTTAGTAGAAAAAGCCAACTATTGTCGGTTTGTTGGCTGAACTTCTCTTGATTATAAATCCTTTAAAATTTCCTTCCTCCCCTCACCCCCAGTAATAGATCCACAGTGCCAGTGGTGTCTCTGGTGCTGGGCACATGGGGCACAGGCCCCGAGTCTCAGCACCAGTGCCTCGACCCCGGCCAGGGACCTGGGGCCCAGCCACCAGCAGCGGCAGAATCCGGCCCCAACCTTGGCCAGGGACCCGGGGCTCAGCTGCCGGCAGGAGCAGGATTCGGCTCCGACCCCACCTGGGGACCCAGGGCTGGGCTGCTAGCTGGCGGCAGCAGGAGCCCAATCGGGATCTTGGCCAGGGAAGCCGGGCCGTATTGGACCCAGGAGACAGGGCCTGCACGGCAGGGAGTGGGGCCCTGGCCCCAAACCTATTTTCGGGGCAGTGACGGTCCTGCACAGTACCTTACATGAATATTTTATACATTCATGGATGATACAGCCAGAAGAGATCACTGTGATCTTTCAGTCTGACCTCCTGTTTAACTAAGACGCACACAGACACATACCCTCAATAAAACATACTTTTTTATTTTCAAACAATACAATAAGATTTTTTTTAGGTTTGCAATATCTTTGTGTGAAAAAGAGAAAATGTTTTACATAAATGTGAATATGAATTTTCATAAGAAAGTATGATGTAGTTCAGCCATATACACATAACTAGGCTTGGCAGAAATAATTTTTGGGGTATAATTTCAACAGACAATAACAATGTTAATTTTTAAGCATTTAATTTTTTTGTCAAGTTCAATTTTCACATTGGGGGTGTGTGGGTGGGAGAGTCATAAAATGAGGAAGGCCAGACAATTTTTAATGACAGAAGAAGCTGAAGTTGAAAAAATTAAAGTTTTATAACTTTTAAAACACAAATGGTCACTCTCATAGAACAAAAGAGAAAAAGTAAATATCCTTAAATCAAACTCTAACAAGTTCCCTGGGAGCATTTTTCTTACTTTGCTTTTCTGTAAATTTCTCTTATTGTTGATGGAAATAGTATTTCATCTCTGTGTATACAGTGAAATTAACATTTACCAGCTACTGAAAAATCTAATCCTTCCACACCTATACATAATCTAATCATGCTAGCTACATTTCCTTTAATTTTTTCAAATTAATTATAAATAGCAATCTCAAAATACATTAAGAAAAATTAAACTCACAGAATCGTTCCACCTCCTTCCCTCAAACGCTGAACCTAATGTTAACACTGTCATAGACACTGTGCTGTGCTATAAGGTGGTTTTAATCAAGTGTTTATTCATTCCAGGAGAGAATGTAAATGCCATAGGGAACACACAATTCTAAAAAAGAGAGTCAATGAACCAAAATGGAAAACAGGAATATCATCTGTATATTATGTTTCATAGGAGTCTTTTTAGAGTAGGGATGCAAATATAGTGAGTGCAGTGATATGGGAAGTGTCCTGAGAAAAATTACATCACATTGCAAACATATGCAGAAACATTGTGAGCTATTTTTAAAGGGCAACAATTATTGTTAATCTTCCAGCAGGAAGGCTGCAATTCTTCCATAAAATGACACCAAAAAGTTAAAATCCATTCTAAGCATCTATTTTCCTTTCATTGTGAATCCATGTGACATAAGCCCAGTCCTGTGATTGGATTCACATGGATGGATGCCTTCATTCCATTCCATGTGGCTCCCTGATGAAATCAACAGGGATCTGCAATGCTGCATGAGAGCAGGGGTCCACTTGTGCAAATCCAGTTATAATATTGGGGTCTTAATATTGAAAGGAGAATTGAAGAAAGACATAGAGATCCTCATTTCCAAGTGTAAATGGTCTGTTTAAATACAGCTGAACATTTTCATTATGCACTAAAATAACTCACTATGTCCCTACTTACGTTTTGCAAGCATAAATCTGCTGTCAGAAAATTCATGCTCACTGAAAATATGCAAACGCTTGTCTAATCTTGTGCCGTATTTCTTTAAAGAAATGCAAAACAAGCACAAGGTTTTGAAAATTTAGCCCTAAGAGTCAAAGTTAAATCCACAAAAGCACAAGATTTATAGTTAAAGCTGGCATTCTGTCCTTGACACTTCTTGTTATATTTACCTACCTCACTGGGGTGTTACAAGGCTCAATTAGTTGTTTACCAAACACTTGGAGATTTTCAGGTGATAATATTTTACACATGGCCATAGTTGCTGTTTCCGATACTTGAAATCACACTCTTTTCAATGAAGTCTGTAACGTCTGCAGCAGAAACAAGTGAATAGCAGAAGAATACATGCATAAGCTATGCAAGGGGACAACCCCCCCACGGAAAGGTTAACAAATATGCAAGGGCAAAGAGAAAGCAAATTAGCTATATGGCAAGGATCCAATGAGCAGTTTGGTTGGGTGAGGAGTCCATGTAAATGGCCCTCTGTCCCCACCCATATCTGGTCTGTCCCTCTCCCACCAGCTGGGGTTAAACAAGTAGCACAAGTTCCTAGGTGAGTTGTGTACCAGCAGGGATGGGTCTCAGTCTGGTCTCTGGATTTAAGTGGAACTTCTGCCTCCATTCAATGGAAGTGAATCCCCATTCCACAACCACCACTGAGGGAAGGGAATTTGGGGCATGATTTTGCCACACCACCTCTTTGAGGCTGGCAACTCCATTTATAGCTTCATGCATAGGGCAGCCAAGTGTCATCATGCCTCTGATGTGACACTCACTTATTTGACAGCTGTGTCATGCATTCTCACAGCCCAGATGTCATACATCCGGCTGGGTTACAGGAATGGGCAACAATTACTGCTAGCAGCCACCAATGGTCTGGCAATCACTCTGGGCTTGTCTACACTGAAATCCCTGCGTCAATCTCCATGGATCGACGCAGTGGGATCGATTGAACAGCCAGTGGAGACCTGCTCAATGGATCCCAGAAGTGCTCTCTGTTTGATACAGTAACTCCACCCCCCAGAAAAGAGTAATGCTGCATCAACCAGAAGACATTTCCCCATCGGTGCAGCCAAGTGAAGACACCACGGTAAGGGAGGGTTAGTAAGTCAATGGGAGATATGCATTCTACGGTACGTAGATTGCATATCTCTCATCAACTCAGTGTGGCAGTATAGACCAGGCCCCTGTCTTTCCCCTCTCTCTGCTCCCCCTACTGGATCACAGTGAGGAAGAAGTTCAGAGGGATACTCGTGTTAGTCTATTTCAACAAAACAAACAAGGCACTTTTAAAGACTAACAAATTTGTTTATCACATGGGCTTTTGTGAGTAAAATCCCATTTCATCAGACACATGAGGAAGAAGAAGATGAGAGAAAGAGCCACAGCCAGTGGGAAGGACCAGACATCCAAGCACTATCACCATTGCTTCCATATACACAAGCTCAGTTTACCTCACAGATAGCCCTCACTTTAAACCCAGTTCCCCAGAAAATCCATAGCTTCTATGTTACACCTACACTCAGCTTACCCCACAGAAGACCTCCCAACCCCTACCTGATCCCATAGACAGCCAAACCAGTTCCCATACAGAGCTTTCAGTTCCTTCTGAGACAGACACCAACAACTTACCACCCAACTACTCTGCAACACCCTAGCATGCATCTACTCCAGCAACCCAGACACTCTCTAGCAGTTCCAGCCATGCTCCAGTACCCATCCTGCCACACACCCACCCAGAACCGCCAGATACTCTCCAGCATTCACCCACCTCTCACCTACCCCAAAGCTGTTAAGCTTTGTGCAGTTCTATGTCCTATTTCTGCCACTGCCTGGGGCAGTTTATGATCATATGGAAATTGCCATACACAGCAGTGTCAGAGTCTGTTCTGGGCCATTATACTTAGGCCATGTACACACGAAGACTTTATCGCGCATTAATGGTCATGACGGCGCGATAACAACAACAGCGTACACACATACAATAGGGCTGTTGCGCGTCAACAGCCCTATTGTGGCGCAATAGAAAAACCACCTCGATGAGGGTGATAGCAGTTAACACGGAACAGAAGTTGCGCCTTTCGACTTGTGTGTACGCTTACCGCGCAATGATTGGCCCCCGGAAGTGTCCCAGCATTCCAAAGTCGTCCTCTCTGGTCTTCCCCCCACCCGCTCTTGTGGCCGTGATGAAACAGTCCCCGCCCTGTTTCGATTTCCGGGATATTTGAATTTCTCCTCTGGTGTCACTTCCTGTTCTCCTCCCTGTGGAGTGGAGTGCAGCTCTGATCTTCACTAGCAATGGCAGCCAAATGTGGAAGATGCGCACCCATTTGGAGCATGGCAGAGGTGCTGGACCTGATCAGCATCTGGGGAGAGTCTGCTGTGCAGGTGCAGCTATGCGGCAGCAGGCGAAATTACGATACATATGGCATAATTTCTCGGGCCATGTCAGAGAGAGGTTATGCTATCACCAAGCGAAGGAGGCAAATGGCCATTCAGGATCAGCGCCTGCTACATGCAGGTACTACAAGGAGATCGAAGCCATCCTCAGTGGGGACCCCACAACCACTGCAAAGAGTCCTGTGGACACATTGGTGCCCCCTCATCCAATGAATGCCAGAGCTGAGCAGGATGAGGATGTGATCGATGAGGAGGTGGAGATGGAGGATGACCTGGAGGAGAGTGCAACAGCGTGTAGCCAGGAGCTCTTCTGCACCCCCACTGAGACGTCCACCCAAAACATCAATTGCAGCGTGTCCTCTGAGGTGGCAGAGGGTAGTTCAGGTAAGTTTCTCTTTCGTGGAGCTATGGCTCCTGCTAAAATATCATTGTCCGGGGTGGGGGTGCTTGCTGTATCGGTCCCCACTGTGCATGCTCTTTAGTCTGCATTCATTAGAAGTGCGTCAATACAAGCAGTGATTGTCAAAAAATCATCTGCATTTAAATCAGTAAAGGTTTCCTCGATGTACCTCCAGAGCCTCGTACTCAGGTTAGATGGGAGAGCATATGTGTCTCCGCTCCCGTATAAGGATACTCGGCCTTGCCAGCTGCAAAGCACAGCACTGGGAACCATGGCAGCACACAATCCGGCAGCATACGGTCCTGGCTTGCATCCGGTGGCATGTAGGATATGTATTCTAGCTGGCAGGGGCACTCTGAGGAGAGAGATATCGGGTTCCATCTGTGTGTCCTGTGCAGAATGTTAGCCCACAGTAATGTTACTATTAGGACGTACCTTGTCCGCTTCAGTTAACCATAGGATGTTGACCACCCTGTACCTTCCAGTGGATTGTGCTACTGGAAGGTTACGTTGGTTATCTATGCTATGTGTTAACAACAGCTTTATTATTCTTTTTTTAATAGATTCGACCTTCACAAGGCTGGTGTCTACCCCAGCTGACTGCATGAGAAACATTCGGTGGCATGCTCGAAGAAACAGGGAGGATATGTTTCAGGAGCTGATTAAAGCAACAGAGGCATCTGCGAGGGAGAATCGAGCCTGGAGAGAGGAATCCCAACAGAGAAGGCAGAAACACAGGGACGAACTGATAAGCGTCATGAAGGAGCAAACAGAACTGCTCAAGAGCATGATTGCTTTGCAGACCCACGCGATTAATGTACGGGCTCCACTCCAGACAGTTCAGCTGTGTCTGCATCCCACACCCCGTAGTCCTTCAAAGCATTTCTTTGAAGGCCACCCGTCCCCCTGGTATATTGCAACATCCAGTCCCTCACAGAGCTACTTTTTAGAGACCCGCAGATACACCCACCTGTAACACCTCCCACCAACACCCCCGCCTTTCATCTCTTAATAAAAACAGGAACAAAAATTTTGAAGAGTGGCTTTATTTGTACACAGTGAAAATCTCATAAGGTGCACTTGATGCGTCCTTGAAGTGAACTATGGGAGGGCATCATTGAAATGCTCCCTGAGTGCCTCCCTTATGCGAGCAGCTCCTCGTTGGGCCCCCCTAATACTCCTAGTGGCTGGCTGTTTGTATGCTGCCTTGAGGCGCTCTGCCTCCATAGCCCACCCCGGGGAAAACTTTTCTCCCCTATTTTCACAAATGTTATGAAGGACACAGCACGCCGCAATTACAGCAGGGATGTTGTCCTCCTCCAAGTCCAGCCTCCCATACAAACAGCGCCAGCACCCTTTTAAATGGCCGAAGGCACATTCTACAGTCATTCTGCACCGGCTCAATCTGTAATTGAACCGCTCCTTGCTGCGATCTAGGCTCCCAGTGTACGGCTTCATGAGCCATGGCATGCAGAGTCTCCAAGGATGACTATGGGCATCTCCATATCCCCTACAGTAATTTTTTGATCTGGGAAGAAGATACCCCCTTGCAGCTTCCGGTACAGACCAGTTTTCCTGAAAATGCAGGCATCATGCACCTTTCCCAACCACCCAGCATTAATGTCCGTAAAACGCCCCTTGTGATCCACGAGTGCTTGCAGCACCATGGAGAAGTAGCCCTTCCTGTTGATGTACTCGGTCGCGAGATTGTCTGGTGCCAAAATCGGGATATGTGTGCTGTCTATTGCTCCCCTGCAGTTTGGGAATCCCATGGCAGCAAAGCCGTCAACAATCTCATGAACATTGCCCAATGTCACCATCCTCCGTAGCAGAACACGATTGATGGCTCGGCACACTTGTGAGAGGGCTAATCCAACGGTGGACCTACCAAGTCCAAACTGGTTTGCAACTGACCGGTAGCAGTCAGGAGTTGCCATCTTCCAGACAGCTATCGCAACACGCTTCTCCACGGTTAGGGTGGACCTCATGTTGGTGTCTTTACGTTGCAGGGCAGGGGCCAACTCTGAACACAGTTCCAAAAAAGTTGCTTTCCGCATTCGAAAGTTCTGTACCCACTGCTCGTCATCCCACAGCTGCATAACAATGCAATCCCACCACTCGGTGCTTGTCTCTCGTGACCAGAAACGGCATTGCACCGTGTGCAGATGATCTGTGAAGGAGCTGAGCAATGCAGTGCTGTTGCTCTGCAGGGCATCGAGCAGCCCCTGCTTCTCAGCGTCCTCGTCTGATTCGGAGCTCATTGCATACTGAGCAACCAGCTGAGATGTATTTAGAATGCTGAAGGTGACAGTGGAGGTTAGAGCAGGATCCATGCTGTCGCAATTGTGATTGCTCGCAAGTAGTGCAGCACTGCACTGTTGAAAATAGGCGCAAGTTGCTATTAGCAACGAGGAAGACGCAAGGGGAACACAGGGCACCAAGGGAAACTGAGAGTTTACCCATGGCGCTTTGCGTTCCTTTCCTTCATCCCAGGATTCCAAGTGCTGATTCAGGGAAAATTGAACTATGGGATAGGCGCCCAGAATTCATGGCGCTGCACCGCAATATTGCAAAGAGCTGTGTTGCGTTGCAAGGAGCGACATGTGTACGCGCTCTCCCGCAATAAAGGTCACATGTTTTTTATAGCACAATTGCCTTGTTGCGCTTTAATCTGATCGTGACTTAGGTGATATCTGAGCAATTAGCTATTATCTTTGAAAAGTCATGGAAGACGAGAGAGATCCCAGATGACTGGAAAAGATCAAATATAGTGCCCATCTATAAAAAGGGAAATAAGGACAACCCAGCTATTACAGACCAGTCATCTCAACTTCTGTATGAGGAAAAATGATTGAGCAAATAATTAAGGAATCAATTTGCAAACATCTAGAAGAGAATAAGGTATTAAGTGATGGTCAGCTTGGATTTGTCAAGAACAAATCATATCAAACCAACCTGATAGCTTTCCTTGTGCATAGAAGGGAAGCAGTAGATGTGGTATATCTAGACTTTAGTAAGGCTTTTGATATGGACTCGCATCTTCTCATTAACAAACTAGGGAATCATCTTCTCATTAACAAACTAGGGAAATGCAACCTAGATGGAGGTACTATAAAATGGTTAGATAACCTCTACGAAAGAGTCGTTATCAACAGTTCACAGTCATGCTGGAAAAGCATAACAAGCGGGGTACTGCAGGGATCACTTCTGGGTCCAGTTCTGTTCAATATTTCCATCAATGGTTTACAATGGCATAGAGAGTACACTGATAAAGTTTAAGGATGATACCAAGCTGGGAGGGGTTGCAACTGCTTTGGAGGATAGGATTACAATTCAGTGATTTTGACAAACTGGGGAAATGGTCTGATGTAAACAGGATGAAATTCAATATGGACAAATGCAAAGTACACCACTTCAGAAAGAACAATGGGTTTCACACATACAAAATGGGCAATGACTGCCTAGGAAACAGTAATGTGGAAAGGTATCTGGGCATCATAGTATACCACAAGCTAAATATGAACCAACAGTGTAACACTGTTGCAAAGTAAGCAAACATTCTGGGATGTATTAACAGAAGTATTGTAAGTAAGACACAAGAAGTAATTCTTCGCTCTACTCCACACTGATTAGGCCTCATCTGTAGTATTGTGCCCAATTCTGGGCACCTTATTTCAGAAAAGATGTGAACAAATTGGAGAAAGTCCAGAGAAGAGCATCAGAAATGATTAAAGGTCTGGAACACTTGATTTATGAGGGAAGATTGAAAGAATTAGGTTGTTTAGTCTGGAAAAAAGGAGACTGAGAAGGGACATAACTATATTAGCAAAAATGTGTAGGGTAGATCTGGCCAATTGCATTCATGTCAATCTATAAGCAAAATTTACATCACTCAACACACTGTATAAATACACTTCTAAAATGAGCTACCAAAGACACAAATATGCAGTAAGTCAACTTTGCAAGAAGCTATCCTTTACAAGAGTAACACATCTAAGTTATCATTCATTTTTGTAAAAAGACAAACAAACCTAAACAAACTATTTCTATTCATTGACCGCCAAGCCAATTTTGTTTAAAAACCCCCTCTAAACTTAGCTCTAGTGTATCTCTACTGAAATCAGTGGAGTGAGATTGTGATAAATCTGGGTTAAACATTAATGAAACTAAAAACAGATTCAGAAAGTTTTCCATAACCAAATAGAGCTGATACCTAATGTATCCAATAGAACTTAAATAGTTGAGTAATAATTTCATTTCATACTCTCCAAGAACCATCCACAGCCAAGAAAGACTAAAATGCACATCAAATTTTAATTTTTTAAATTAAATGTTTTACTAACTTGGGAACCCATAAAACTCTACTTTGCTCACTACAGACAAATCAACCAACCAAAGAAACAGACTCCTCAGCAGAGAGCCTGCTAATTATAGCTCAGAACAAAATTTACTTACCAAGTTACAAGCCTATGACAATCCAGGTTTATAACAATGTTGTTGCCTACAGACCTTAAACCATAGCAATTATCACTTTAAAGCTTTACCTCAAATTAAGACAGTGCATAAGAGTATAATTTCCAAAACTTAATAAAAGACATAATTTCACATTTTAAAAATAAATGCAACTTATACATTCCAATAGACTGTTCTTATATTTCATACTCAGCTCTAGTCACTATCAATAGCATAGATGAATGCATAGTATACATATGCAGTGGTGAGGGAGACAGTGGAGGAAAAAAGTTCATATAATTCAATCCAACATTCTATCTGAAGTCTGCAATGGATGAAAAGTTTTCTGAGCTCAGTAGTTTCAGTTAATCCTCTGTCCAAACATTTGCCTCAATAAACATCAGATTATTTTTATGTTGACTATAAACCTGTCAGTCCTCATTAAAGACATATACTCATGGTTGTTTTACTTCTGCTGTCAAAAAACTGTCAATATGCACACCAACTCTTAAACTAAACAAAACAAAGAAATCCAAATATAAAACTATTAATTAGAGCAGCTCAATAGAAAGTTGATGACTGCATGATAGAATTCAAGAAACTGTGGCATCCACACAATAGACAGTGATTGGAAGATTCCAAGAGAAATTCGCAAAAGCCCTGAAGTTAATACTCCAGATTTTTTTTTAATAGAAAGTTATGTGACCTTTAATGCTCTGTTAGACAGAACCTTATTTTAGTAAGTCTCAATTAAATTTTATGTTTTGTGGCTCCCGTTTTCTTGTAATACAAGAATAAAAGTTCAAGGGATGGATCCTACTTTGAAGATTTTCATTCCCCGGGGGGACAATTTATTTCCACCTAGAAGGCCTTTCAAAGATTTTTTTTCCCACTCTTGTAGTTATCAGACTATTTTTTGATAGCAAGAGCCTTGAAAACCTTTGAAAATAACAGCATTCTGCAAATAACTAAATTTGAAATGCTTTTTCTGCTGCTCTGATCTCTTCCTTATATTTGAGAAGAAAAGTGGAATGATGGAAAGCAACTGGTTAAAGAGACCATGGAGAATATTTATGATGAGGTAGTAGTGTTCTGTGCAACCATGACATTTATATTATGAGACTCCATAGAATATTCAGGGTAACTTTTCTTTAAACAAGCATTGCAGGAAATAAAGATGGAAACATATGAGAAAATATTCAGAAAGTTGAGCAGTATTTAGGGACGGACCTGAAAACACAAACTCTTGGCATAGGGTTGATCTTAACCTTTGAATCTGCCCTGAGTAAGGGTGGTGTGCATCTCCATGGTGTCTCAGGAGCAGACCACACAGTTGCTTCCTTCTTTCCCCATTGTCCTGGCAAGAGAGTAAGGTATTGTATTCCTTTTTCATGGCACAGTTTACTTGCCACTGTGTGCACAGTCAGCTATTCTGGCCAGCAAATAGTGATGTGAATGGGGTGGAGTTAGGGATGTGAGGATTAGCACCTGCTCTACTTTCCATCTCCATCAGAGCATCGTCAAACGAGCACGGCAGTCAAAGATGCTTATCCTCTCTTAAGCTTCTGCACAGGCAAGTAAGGCCTGTGACACTAGCTCACAGTGATCATTACTCTGTGCAGACCCATTGTCTTAAATAAGTTCTGAGAAGAGTAAGCATTGTGCCCAAAAGTAAACATTTGCAGAAGCAAGTCCTTAGTAACAACATGTTATTTACCCGTTATTCTCTGTTCCACATTTGGTTTATCCACTGTGCTTACCTTCCTTAGGTGTAGTTACATTGTCAAAACTCATTGGAGCAAACTACAAGCAAAACTGAAAAGCAGGCTTGTCTACACTTGTGGTTATGCCAGGAAAACTTTGTTGTTCAGGTGCAGGGCGCCAGCCCCGGGTAGAAAATCCTGAGCCCCGAATCTATTTTCCCCAGCAGGCACATGCGCACACAGGCGGAACGCTGCGTTCCACCCAGGGGCCTCAGCGAAGCCACAGACTCCTGCTGCGGCCAGGCTGGGGAGAGTCAAATCTCCCGCCCTGAGCATGCTCAGACAGCTGCATGCTCCGAGCCTCCGGCCAGGTAAGGGGGCTGGGAAGGGGCTGGAGGGGACAAGGAGACTGGCTGGGGGCTGGGTCGTGGTGGAGGGGACTATGGGCAGCTGCAGGGGGACTTGCTGGGGAGCTGGGTAGGGATGGATGGAGTTAGAGGCCTGGGAGAGGTGGAGGGGGCGTGGGGACAAGGTGAGTGGGTGGGGGCTGGGTAGTGGTGGAGGGGACTATGCACGGCTGGAGTGGGGACTTCGTGGGGGGCTGGGGAGGGATGGATGGAGTTAGAGGCCTGTGGAGGGGGCATGGGGAGAAGGAGACTGGGTAGGGGATGGGTAGCAGTGGAGAGGACTATGGGCAGCTGGAGGGGGACTGGGTGGGGAGGGATGGATGGAGTTAGAGGCCTGGAGAGGGGTGGAGGAGACATGGGGACAAGGAGACTGGTGCGGGCTGGGGAGGGGTGGAGGGGATTATGGATGGCTGGAGGGGGACTAGGTGGGGGGCTGGGGAGAGATGGAGGAGGTTAGGGGACGAGTTGGGGCTAGGGACGGAGGGGTCTTGGGAGGTGTGGAGGGGGTTTGGGGGTTGAAGGGGGGTGGAGTGAACATGGGGGAAGCTGGGGAGTTAGGAGGGCTGGAGTGGGGGTTTGGGGGCAGGGGTGGGCTGGGGGCCACAGCCCTGGATCTTTTGGCTATCTAGCAACGCCCCTGCTCAGGGGTGTGAAATTCCCCCCGTGGTATAAGTTTTGATGGAATACAGGCAGATGTAGCCACCTTATGTGGGTGGGAGAGAATGTGTTGCTGAGATAGTGCTGTCCACAGTTGCCCTCATACTGGCAAAACTTAAGTCACTCGGGGTGTGGTTTTTTTCACACCCCAAAGCAAGAAAGTTTTGCCAGCATAACCATGATACAATGAATGCAGAAAAGAAGAAGACTTGGGTGGAATGACACACTGGCTTTGACTACTAAAGCTTGTTGCATTTACTTTTTAAACAGTCATTGAAAATAAGGGGGATTGGTAAAAGGCATCCAGGTTGAACAGCTGAAGAAACTGCACCCAAAGTTGGCAAGGTCAGACCAACATTAGATGCAATAAAAGAGATACTAGAAATACAATCATAGGAACTTGTTAGCCAAGGTATGGGATTTTTTGAATGAGCAGCACACATTGCGTAAATCAAGTTATTGCCTTGTACAATACCCACTGTTTGGAGTACCAATTAATTCTGATTTCAGAAAACAAATCTCATGTGGCTTAATTACAAAATTTTGGACTTTATACACTTTAGGAAACTACAGAAAAACACAGTATATGCTTTTAAAGGTTAGTCAGTTACAAACACTCATTTGCATGAAATATTTATTATTCATTGCTTAATGGAAGTAAAAACATTACCCAATTTAAAAAATCTGTCAGTATTATTAATTATTTTGGAAACAAAACCTAATAATATTAAGTACATGAACCAATTAAAATGACCTTTAAACTTAAAGTAAAACCAGACCACAAAATACCTTTTTACTTTATGGAATTTAAATGTTTAGACTTACAAAGAAATTAGCTAAGTGTCATTTCTTTATCAAAGTGCCACCTCAAATCCAGTTTTTTGGGGGTCTTCTCTGCTATTTTTAAAAATACACACTTAAGGCCAAATTCTCAATTGAGCAGTATCAATTTACACAAGCACACAAACATTGAAGTCTAGCCCTCAGTCTTTTGATATTTAATTCTACCAATGCACAAAACAAATCAGTATTGAAACAAGGAAAACTTTAAAGCACATACAAACTGGTAATTGATATTTTATTTATGTATACAGCTTCTTTTTTATGAGATGGGCCAGATGGGAAGTACTGTCAAGATGGTATTTATTAGCCAGAAATGAAATTCAGCTGCATAATACTGGTCTCTGGTCAAGATTTTGTGATCACGTATTTCAACATATATTTCAATTATATATGGCAGGATATCATTTTTTCTAAAATCTCAGGTCTGTGGGCAATAGCTAGTGTTCAGAGAGGTTCTGCCTTATATGGCAAGAATGTAAGGCCAAGAGATCACACGGTTTAACAATTAGAACAAAACAACTGAGGAATTTCAATCCGTGGATTCTAAATTTGACTGAGCTACTGACTTACCATGGGTGAAATCTGCTCCAGTACAAAGGGCCAGCACAAGGCGTATGCATCATATAATTCTCACTTAAAACTTCAGAATAGGTCCTATGTGGGATTTAAGTGGTGCATTAGCCTAGTGGTTCTCAACCTCTTGCGAGTCATGACACATTTGGGAGGCATATTGTGACCCTATGGGACACATCAGCCCATTTCCCCCAGGCCAAATCTAGCCATCTCCCCAGTGCTCCGTGACACTCTTACCGCTGTGTGGCAACACAATAATGTGTCTTGCCATGCTGGTTGAGGACCACTGCATTAGCCTTTTGTTGGCCAACTTCACAAAAGGGAATTTCACCCTGGATGATCTTGAATATATTACACTGCAATACATCTTTCTCCGTCTCCGCCTCTTGATCTCTGTCCGTCATGCTGAAAGAGCGCTACCACTTTGGGCTGGTGCCTCCAGAGTTGGGACAGACAGAGCAGCTCTGGAGGTTTCCTCCTATTTTATACATTTTCCCCTTAATTATTTCTTGATATCTGTTTATTTTAAGCCAAAACTGCTGACTGGGTCTATTAAATAGTCTTTTCTATGCCTTGTTTTTCTCAGTCTCTGTTCCCTTTAAGCTGGTGCTCACTGATAGATGACTGTCACTCTCGCTGCGTCTACACTTGTAAATTAAGTCAACTTAAGCTTGCTTAAGTCAACTTAATTTACCCCGCAGCTTGCTTAAGTCGACTTAAGGAAAATAAAGTCGACAATGAAAATTAAGTTGACTTTATTAAACCTCGAATTAATTCGACTTAAGGCTTAAGTCGACTCCCTGGAGTCGACTTAAGCCAGTGTAGATGTGGGGTAGCCCTAAGTTGACTTAGGGCTACCGCAGGACTACACCAGAGCCCTGCCCACCCTGCCCCTATGCCCTGCCAGGGTCCCTGACCCCCTCTGCCCCATTGTACCTATGTACAATGGGGCAAAGGCTGAGCCCCCTGGCGCTTGGCAAGGGGTGCCCCCCCTGCCACCGTGGACCTGTCCACGGTCCTCCTAGCCCCTAGAAGTCGACCTAGGCATCCAGTGTGGATGCTCTAGGTCGACTTTGTAAGTTCCCTCAAAGTCAACTTAAAATTTAAGTGTAGACTCACTAAATTGACTTAACTAATTTAATTAACTTAGTTAAGCCGACTTAGTTAAAGTCGACTTAAATTTCCAAGTGTAGACATAGCCTCTGTGACCTTCTCCTGCCTTCATGCATGCCTCTGGAAAAAACAAGTAATTACTTTACAGCTTAGGCATTCCATTAATTGCTATCAATACAGAAAAAGTCTCTGTCACAGGGCAGTAAATTATTTTTTTTATATGCTGCTGTTACTGTTTCATACTTTGTAAATTTGCTCCTTCCTCTTTCATATCCTCTTCCATACTTCAGTGCCATAGAACAGCTGATAGTATTCACTGACATCCTTTACAAATAACTTCTTTGTTATTTCTTATGATTTGTGTACATTAGGGGTTTTTGCACTGATGCAGTATCAATGCAAAAATCCCTAATGGAGACACGTCCTTTTACTAACAGTTGAATAGAGCTTGATGAGTTGGCAAGCCACCTACTCCCCTCCCACATCCCCCTCGAAAAAATAATTTTGGGTTGACCCAACAGGAAAAATACTCAAAATTTCCAGAAAATCAAAGTCAAGGACATGTTAGTTTCAGATCAAAAGAAATGTTTTGTTTGACAGTTTTGAGTTTAACTTAAAAATAAACAAACAAACAAACAAAAAACAAAACTGAAGGTAATCAACACACACAAAAAAATCAACATTTTTTTCTCAATCTTATCATTTTTAGATTTCTTTTACTGAAACAATTAGGTGAAATTGACAGGATTCATGAAATATTTCAGTCAACCTGAATCTACATTTTTCACTAAAAAAAAGTTTCTGATGAAAAATTTTACCCGGATCTACTATTGAAAACTCAAGATGAAATCCCAACTCCAGGGAAGTCAATAGTAAAACATCTTGTTTGTCCAATTATGTAAGATTGGACAAAGGCACGGAGGGGCAGACTTTTAGTCTTCAGCTGTCAATTTAAAGGCCTGTCTACATTAGGGATATTTGAAGTTGAGTCATAGCAGTGCAAGAATCTCTATTACAGACAGACCCATAAATTGAAACAGTTTAAGTGCTCCAAGGCAGCAACTATTTGTGAGGAACAACACCAAAAAAATTCCAGTTGTTCTCTGATACAGAAGAGAAATTACAAAATAACATCTGCATCCATACTATTGAATACTAGAACAGAAACACAAGGGAAATGGATTTTCCTTAAATTTGAGAATGAAAATGTCCTTTTTCAAGTAAGCAATAGGTTAACAAGAATACATGGATGCTTGATACTGGATGAACGAAGCCCACAGTGGAGAAGGTATTCCATCCTTTTAAAACAATAAATGCCATAATCTTGCCTGTGTCATTTTCAGGTTTTGTTATTAGCTTTTTTAAGGTCAAAAGAAGAATTGGGTGAAATTCATAATGAAATTTCATTTTTATGTCTCAGAAACATGCCTTTTGTTTCTGCTAAAATATTAGAGGTGAAAGTAAGCATCATGTTTCACTGATGGCAATAATTTCTCTCATAGGTTTTGCTCGAAGCCACCAGAAACTCAGCGGGACCCACTATTAAATTGCAAGGTTAATTTAGAACCATTCCACGTACAGAATTCATCTTCTGCTTCTGTCCACAGGTTCAAACATTAACACCTGAAAATATCAGAAATATTCTGCTCTGAAACCACAATGAGATAAACAAACTTTCAAAAGAAGAAAACACCACAGAGCTTAGATCCCTTATTGGTGCTTTTGAGCTAATACCACTACATAGCTTTTCCCTTATTGTTTGTTGTCAGATAAATCCACCAAAAGTTATGCAGCAAAGAAGAAAATGCTTGCTAGCAAAAGCCAATGGCAGGAGTATTAGGAGTTTAAGTATCACTGTCAGTTATATGTAGTTTTGGTGCTGGGAGAAAGAATAAAGCATTGTCTTTCTATTTCATATCAAGAACTAGAGATTTTGTAAAGTTGCTTTTGAAGGCAAACTGCATCATAAGTATGGTATATAATCTCACTTGTAACTACCATACATTTTCTTTGCAAATGGAAACAACATCAGGAATAACTGAGTCGTATTAAGGTGATAAGTAGTCTTTGAGAAATGATTGAAAAGTACAATATTTATGTAACAAAAACTCTTCAACAACAATATGCCAGAGTCCTGCTTTTGAAGAGAAACAAATATGTATATAAAAATGAACTCATTCTAAAGATTATTTAAAAGGGCTGGTTTATAAATGTAACCAAGGAGAAAAGTGTTTTTAATATAACTTAACCGAAATATAACTCTGAATATAACTTAACTGAAATGCATTTTGTTTGTTCTCTTTCCTCATAAAAATAGAACAGGGTGAAGATTGAATGTGCTACCTCCAATAGCACATTCAATTCATATTTTCTCTGGTACTTTACACCTCTGAATTGGACAAAACTAAATAGAAGTGTTAATAAAAAAAAACAACCTAAAATTGGCTAAATAGGAAATATTCTATTCACTTAGTCCCTGAACCTCCAGATACTGACACACATGTTTAATTTTACAGACTGTGAATTGTCCCACTAAAGAACTGACTTCAGTAGCCGGTGGATAAGACCCACTAGATATCAAGGCTCCAGTCCTGCATTCATATCACACCTAAATGCCCATTAAATTCAAAATACCAAATTACTGATGATATACCAGAATTATACTTTTTTAAAACAACTAGGTAAAGGGATTATACATTATTATGAATAAATTATTTTTCATTTCAGGGCGGTTAAAGAACAAACTCCCATACAAATCAGAATAACTCAGAAATCCTAGTTATATTTGAAAACTCTTGTATATTTTTTAAAATGTCATATGTCTTCCAGGAATGATACTCAGTAGTTCTTCACCAGGAATCAAAAAGTAACTGAAAGCAATGTAGTCACTGCAGAGGGATTTGTTGTCTTCCATCTCACAAGCTTAATGGAAACATTTGTAAAGATTTCTTTACTTAGTAATAATGGATAACAACTAATTCTGCTACTCTGTACTTACATAAAGCACAATTCTATTTAATTGGTAGTAAAGTCAGGTATTGAAAATGCATATACAGTACTGTAAAATCAGGCTTCTACTGTATTTTCAGACTTCGTAGAGTAAGCCTCCACGCTGCATAAAACTGGGGCTTGACTAATTTGAGTTTCTCCTATTATAGGTGAAAATCAATTATATAGATCCTGTGGATAATGTGCTTAAATTTAAGCTCGTGAGTATTTCCACAGAACTCACTGGCGTCAGTGTGACTTCTCATGTATTTAAAGTTAAGCATGGATTTAAGTGATTTGTTGTATCTGGGACGAGGAAACCTGGAGGAGCTGAGCCGCTCAGGGATCCAATTTAGCAATTCCTGAAGAGGCAGATGGCTCAGGGACTTTTCTTAGATATTCTATAGAACTGAAAAGCTGCTCATATGGAGTTTTAGTCAGAGCAATCTCTGAAAACCTACCCACCTTGGCTAATTTGAAATGCTAGTTCAGGGATGTCAAACTCTTTTGCTATGGCAGGCCAGATTTGACATAAATGTACTTCAAGTGGGCTGTACATACCATAAATTGAAACACTACGGCCTACACTCTCGCCGCATCGCAGAGTGCTGTGCAGAGGCGTCGCTGTCGTCGGGCTGGCAGGGCGCCAGCCCCAGGTAGAAAATCCTGAGCCCCAAATCTATTTTCCCCAGCAGGCACATGCGCACCCAGGCGGAATGCTGCGTTCCACCCAGGGGCCCTAGCAAAGCCACAGACTCCTGCTGCGGCCAGGCTGGGGAGATTCAAATCTCCCGCCCTGAGCATGCTCAGACAAAGCGTGCTCAGGGTGGGAGCGGCCTGGCCCAGAAGCGGCTCTGCCGGCCGTCCCTGCAGCTCCGAGCCTCCGGCCAGGTAAGGGGGCTGGGAAGGGGCTGGAGGGAGGCCTGGAGAGGAGACAAGGAGACTGGCTGGGGGCTGGGTAGTGGTGGAGGGGACTATGCACGGCAGGAGTGGGGACTTCGTGGGGGGCTAGGGAGGGATGGATGAAGTTAGAGGCCTGTGGAGGGGGCATGGGGAGAAGGAGACTGGGTGGGGGCTGGGTAGCAGTGGAGAGGACTATGGGCAGCTGGAGGGGGACTGGGTGGGGAGCTGGGGAGGGATGGATGGAGTTAGAGGCCTGGAGAGGGGTGGAGGGGACATGGGGACAAGGAGACTGGTG
>ML685764.1:19023330-19044957 GCA_007922175.1 Pelusios castaneus
GAGGCCTGGAGAGGGGTGGAGGGGACATGGGGACAAGGAGACTGGTGGGGGCTGGGAAGGGGTGGAGGGGATTATGGATGGCTGGAGGGGGACTAGGTGGGGGGCTGGAGAGGGATGGAGGAGGTTGGGGGATGAGTGGGGATTAGGGACAGAGGGGCCTGGGGAGATGTGGAGGGGGTTTGGGGGCTGAAGGGGGATGGAGTGAAGATGGGGGAAGCTGGGGAGTTAGGAGGGCTGGAGTGGGGGTTTGGGGGCAGGGGTGGGCTGGGGGCCGCAGCCCTGGATCTTTTTGCTATCCAGCAACACCCCTGGTGCTGTGTATGCAAAATTGTGCTCTGCAATAGCTCTCTTTCTCTCGGAGACCGTTGGTCTCATGAAGTGCAGTCTTGCATACCCAGTGCTCTGTGATGTCGTGAGATCTGACACTCATGTGGCATTTCGAAGTGCTGGGTGTGCGAGACCACATTCTCTCTCTCTTGGGAAGAGAGTGTAGTCCCACGGAGCACAGTCACGGACCGGATGGAAGACGTTCGCGGGCCACATTTGGCTTGCGGGCTGCATGTTTGACATCCCTGTGCTAGTTAATCAGAGTTCAGAAATTGGTGATTAGAATAATTTAATATTAAATAGAGTGAATTTTAATGGCATACAAGATTATTGGCCAGATTAGACCGTCAGTCCCCACTGTATTACACTAGTGAACTCACTGAGCCCACACTGGTCTAACAAAGAGCATAATGTGGTACACTGCATTTAAATAATGCACAAGAGATTTCAGACTGTGTTTGTTATGTCAAATAAAATGTTTGCCAAATTCTGACAACAGAAGAAAGGGTTAATTTAAAAGCAGTGCTCCAATGCCTGGAAAGTCAGGTAATTAAAAACAGTCACATAAAATTGACAGATATAACATATGTATTCTTACCCTTCGGTCCGGAAAATAGTCCTAAAACTGTCCCCCAAGCTCTTGTAACTGGTTGGATCAGTTTTCCCTCTTTGAATTTGGAACCTAAAAAAATACAATTTATAACAGCATGAGAAGTTAAGGATTTTAAAAGCCACTTTCGATTTTCCAATTTCTATATAAAAGGGATTTTAATGTTTATTGATATATCTTATTCATTATTATAGACTGTTCCTGATATTTATTCTTATTAACACTACTTTCATAGGTGTTATTAAACAAAAGAGAAATACGGCTTGAAAAGTAACTTTTAAGTACTTCATAGTATTCAGATAGCCAGCACTTTTACTGTTTACACCTCTTGCTTGTTGCGTGAAAAATAAATGCTAACCATGGCCTGATCCAAAGTCCATGGAAGTTAATGGGAATCTCTTGATGGCCTTTGAATCACACCATTTTCAGAACTCTGAAGTAGTGGATTGTAACACATTTCACCACTGCAAAATGAACCTACCTTATGATGTCTTATTTTTACCATCTGGTCCAAATGCAATTAATATAATCAGGAGACTCTACTGAAAGTTATATCAGGCTCCAAATATTCCTGTTTGATCATTTAACACAAAGGCGAACAATATAAAACCCATCTGTCAATATTTTAATGAAATCACTTTTCCTCTCTCCTCATATTCTGACACACAAAGCAGAGCTTTCAGCAGCAGGCTGACAACACTTGCCGCACATCAGCCGTAAGAAGAATAACAAGATTATGATTTAAGACTGCAAACAAGATGCTATTTACAAGCTCCAGATAAAGGTGGCCAGCATAATTCACTGTGTTCATCTGCTGAGTGTTCCAAATGGAATAACACCCATTGCTCACTGCTGCCAGCAGAGGAAAACAAAAAGATGCCAGCACATATGTTCTCCACTCCCCCCGCCCCCCTTTTTTAACATATGCATGGGGGGGGGGGGAGGGGATTTATCATGACATCTCTTTCCAGTTTGAGCACTGGATATACTATGCTTGTGCTCACAGTTTGATTATATATTGAATCCTTTGGTTACATCCTACACAATAAGGGGAGTTTGTAGAGAAAGTTATCACCTAAAACCAACATGAGCACTCTTTCACAGCAATCTCCTTTTTAAAACAGCCAAAGATGCTCACCTGAGTAGCCTAGCCAAGTTCTGCATCAAAGGAACTTTGGTTAGAGTTGGAAGAACATAATTCCGTATTGAATTTTTTAAATTACCATCCAGCACACAAAACAATACAAACCCAAATGTTAATAATCTCAGTTGAGAATACCATTGTTTGAGGAAATCTATGAACTGCCATCATCACTCGTGTAATGTGAGCCTTGGCTCATTAAATAATGCCTGCTTCAATGAAACATCCAGATATTAATTATTATAATCAAATACTGCTGGAAGATTGAAGCAAAAGACAAAACAATCATTTTTACCTTTTTAGTTATGTTCTTCTCACATCATCTACATAAGTGTTTTAGATAGGTACTGGATCAGCAGTGCTGCTCCAACATACATATATGGCTTTTTAGTCTGATTAGACACCATCAGATTCAAATAATACAACAAATGTGGACCATTCAGTTCAGTAAGATCAAAAAAGATTTTCACATTTTAGCAAAAGGCATTCTTAGTTTTGCCTATCAGTGCTTCCTAAACTGTTTGAACTTAAGAAATTAAGCATTTTCTTCAGTCTAGGAGACAAATTTCCAGTGATGTAATATAATTCTTTGGGTGATTATGGAGGCAAACCCACACCTATTTTTGAATGCATTTAGAAGGAAACGTTGGATCGCTTCATAGTCCTAAGAAAAGCAGTTCAGGCACATGTGGGATCTCCATCTGAGGTAACCTCTTTTATTAGCAAGAGAACTTGCTGCCAACTTGGCAAAGCAGAGACTGCTGTTCTAGAGGCTTACACTCATATGAGAGTTGATGCATAACATTTTGTCTGAAAAGAACCCTTGGGAAGGTTAATAGCTGAAAATGTCCAACAGTAATAACAACAGTGGAATGTTGTAAGTTGTTACATTATACTAGCCAAGAAATCAAGACTGAAAAAAAACCTTAGCACACAAACATCTAGGATATATATGTATGTATAAATTTTAGCCTTGATCATTTATACCTCAAAGTTTAAATTCAAAAGTGATAGGCTCCACTGGTTTTAAAAAGAAACCTTTTAAAAGTCACTAGTAAGTAACTTTTTAAATAAATTATAGATTAGTATAGACTGTATACTATGGTATACTTTATAGTATAGTAAATAGACTGTTCTAAACCATAAAACTTTTTTCAAAAGTTGTACGACTTTCATCCTAACCAGAAATTTAGAACAAAGGTGATTGCTTCTAAAATACTCTTGGAAAAACTTAGACCCCAATCCTATAAATACTTATGCATGTGCTACCTGTACACACACAAGTTATTCAACAAGACCACTCATGTGCATTAATTTAAACATATAAATAAGTATTTGCAGGATTGGATCCTTAATCTCGGGCTACTCCTATAGGGATAAAATATATTAAAATTATTTTACTTTAGCTTTATTCTATAGCAACCTCCAAATTGTATTGTATATTTCTTAATATAAGAATACACCTTTGGTAATATAATAAAATGTATAGACAGAATAAAAGAAGAAAAAAATCAATTTATTTGTACCAGTTCATAAGTTAAAAGGTTAACTTCTTACTAAAAATGTTAAATAAACTTTCTTATATTTATTTCAATTTCTTTTCTAAAGGGAGATAAAATCTTAGATTAAGCAAGTCCATTGGAACAAACAACATTTTCCTTCCTTTAGGGTTTTTGGATCCATTCCTTTCCTAGTAAATCTTTTTTATAGCTTTAACAGCAATCCTAAAAAACAGGCCGATTATGTGCTCTAATCTAGATCTGTGAACTGGGTCCTTTGATTTGGAATTGCTTGCCTCAATAAAATAAGGTGTAACTTTTTAATGTACTAGCTAACTGATCACCGGTACTTGTTATAAGAATCTAAAGGAAGAGCAGAGAAGATGTTTGTTTTTTTGGAGGGGAAGAGCAGCAGCCACAGCAGCATCCTGTAGTAGTAGTATAGTAATAATAAAGAAGGGTGATGGCATTCACTTCAAAAACAGCCCTGGTCTGTTTTAAATTATCGACTAGAGGAATGAGCACAACCTGTAGATGCACGATATATATATTTTTTTTACTTCAAATCTATTTCTCCCTGAAAACAGTATTAACCAAATACTTATAACCAAGTGACTTTCTTGCAGTCCTGAAAGCAGGATTCCTGTGTTTTATATACTACTGGCCTTGTTAGAGTTGCTAGAGTTACAGAAACTAACCTCCCGTCCCAACGACTAAACAGAAACCAGCACACATTTCTGGTCTGATTAAGATTCTGAAGACTAAAAAGGATAATCCGCAACTAAACACTTTTCAGAGACAGATTGAAAAGACACTAACAAAATGAGGCCACAGTCCCGTAGTAGGCAAGCTTCATTCATATGGATCTGCCCAGGCAGAGCCCTTTGAAGCACCGGAGTTTAATGTGCATTAATAATGTTTCCACACAACAAGAAGCAATAGACAGTGGTTATAGAGACCAAGTGAAATTTTATTGAAAATATCACTAGGAAATGGTTCAATCAATTGACTTCTCAATGTTAACCTCCTCCCCATGCTTTGTTGAGTCTCCAGTCTGTTCAAAATGCTGCAGCAATAATAATCTTACCCTCACTCCCAAGTTTGTCATGAAGGTTTCCAGATGTTTGTAAGAGGAGGCAGTAGCCACTACCCTCAATCCTCCCCCTAGAAGATAACATAAGGGGGGAAGAAGGGGATTCCCAAGCCAGTTGAGGACAAGACCCTGAAAAGGAAAAGGAAAGGATGGGTACAGGAGAGGTTATGGTTTCAGGTGGAAACCAAGTAAAATGGCCATTTTAAATGCTTATCTTTTTGAGATTTTTTGTGTTTATTCAAAACCTAAATATCAAGTTGTAAACCTCCATGTTCCAAAATCAAATAAGTTACAATTAAATGACCTATATTTGTGCATCTCTACAGGTGGTATTTGTAAGACAAAGAACCCCAGGTCCTTTTCACTTTGACACCATGAAAGGGATAATCTCTATGGACAGAAATGATCATTGAAGGGACTTAGGCACAAGCAAACTCTTCTTCAACACAAAGGATGCCAGCCTTCTTTTGCCATCTCTGTCAGCCATTTCCCATTACTAATCACTATGTCATCCTATGAAGCAATTTCTGTGCAATACCTTCTTACGTAAAGCGATGACATGTCTCTGAAAATCATGTCTGTTTCCATGGTCTTCCTTACTGTTTTCGTTGGTTTTACAAAATCGAGTGTTTTCTCCCCATTTTTTGATGCCTCTCAGTGACCCCTCCTTCTGCGAAAAGTCTTACTCTGCACACAATGAAATCCATATGATGGTAGGGAAAGAGATGCTGATGTGTTACTTGGCTGAGGAGAAGAGATAACTTTTGTCCTCTCCCTTCCTCTCATAAAATCATAGATTAGGTTTTGAAGGGACCTCAGGAGGACATCTAATCCAGCCCCTTGCTCAAAGCAGGATCAACCCCAATTAAATCATCCCGGCCAAGACTTTGTCAAGCTGTACCTTAAAAACCTCTAAGGATGGAGATTCTACCACTTCCCTAGGTAATCCATTCCAGTGCCTCATTACTCTTCTAGTGAAAAAGTTTTTCCTAATATCCAACCTAGACCTCCCACAGTGCAACTTGAGATCATTGCTCCTAGTTCTGTCAGTTAGTACCCCTGAGAACAGCATATTGCCATCTTTTCTGGAATCCCCTTTCAGGTAGTTGAAGGCAGCTGTCAAATCCCCCCTCATTCTTCTCTTCTGCAGGCTAAACAAGCCTAGTTCCCTCAGCTTCTCCTCATAAGTCATGTGCTCCAACCCCCTAATTGTTTTCATTGCCCTTTGCTGGATGCTTTCAAATTTGTCCACATCCTTTCTGTAGTGGGGGCCCAAAACTGGACACAGTACTCCAATAGAGGCCTCACTAGTGATGACTAGAGGGAAATAATCATTTCCCTCGACCTGCTGGCAGTGCTTCTACTAATGTAAACCAATAGGCTGTTAGCCTTCTTGGCAATAAAGGCACACTGTTGACTCATATCCATGTTCTTGTCCACTGTAATCTCGAGGTCCTTTTCTGCTGAACTGCTGCCTAGGCCAATCAGTCCCCAATCTATAAATGTGATTCCTCTATCCTATGTTCAGGACTGTGCACTTGTCCTTGTTGAACTTCATCGGATTTCTTTTGGCCCAGTCCTCTAATTTGTCTAAGTCACTCTGTATCCTATCCCTACCCTTCAGTGTATCTACCCTTCCCCCAGCTCAGTGTCATCTGCAAACTTGCTGATGGTGCAATCCACCCCATCCCTCAGATCATTAATGAAGATGTGAACAGACCCAAGCCCCAGCACTGATTTCTGGGGCACTTTACCTGTTACTGGCTGCGAACTAGACATCATTACTCATTGAGCCCAATAATCTAGCCAGCTTTCTATCCACCCAATCCATACTTCTTTAACTTGCTGATAAGAATACTATGGGAGACAGTGTCAAAAGCTGTTCTAAAGTCAAGGTATATCACATCCATTGCTTTCCCCACATTCACAGAGTCAGTCATCTCATAGAAGGCAGTCAGGTTTATTGGACATGACTTGCCTTTGGTGAATTCGTATGGACTGCTGCTGATCACCTTCCTCTCTTCCAAGTGCCTCAATGGATTCCTTGAGGACCTGCTCCATGATTTTTCTGGGGACTGAAGTGAGGCTGACCAGACTGTGGTTTCCCTGACCCTCCTTAACTTTTTTGAAGAGGGGCTCTATATTTGCCTTTTTCCAATCATCTGGACCTCCCCCAATCACCACAGGTTTTCAAAGATAATGGCTAATGATTCTGCAATCACATCAGTCATCTCCCTCCGCACCCTTGGATGGATTGTACCCAACCTCATAGACTTGTGCATGTCCAGTCTTTCTAAATAGTCCTGAACCTGTTCTTTCAGCACTGAGGGTGTGTCTACACTTACAAATTAAGTCGATTTAAATTTGCTTAAATCGACTTAATTTAATCTGCATCTACACTATATTTCCTTAAATTGACTTAAGCAGCAGCTTAAGTCAACTTAAGGTAAATTAAAGTAGACTTTATAAAACCTAGTATAAAGTCGACTTTACTGGCTAAATCGACTTTATTAAGTTGAATTAGCCACTGTAGATGCAAATTAGCCCTAAATCGCCTTTAAGGGCTCCAGGGCTCCCCCACTGACCTCCCTGCCAGGGTGGCTGGCACAGGCAGAGCCTGGCGTGCCCCCCCACAGGGCAGGACAGAGCCCTGCCAGCCCTGCTCTTATGCCCTGCTAGTGTCCCTGTTCTGCTCAGCCCCCATTGTACCCAGGTACGATGGGGCAAATGCTGAGCCCCCTGGCACTTGGCAAGGGGTGCCCCCCTGCCACCGTGGACCAGTCCCAGGTCCACCTAGCCCCTACAAGTTGACTTAGGCGTCAAGTGTGGACGCTCTAAGTCAATTTGGCAGGGTCCCCTTTAAGTCGACTTAATTTTTGAGTGTAGACATGCTAAGTCAACTTAACAAAGTCGACTTATTTGGCCAAGTGTAGACATAGCCTGAGTGCTGCTCACCATCTCCCCATTCTGTGTTGCCCAGTTGTGCTCCCCATTTCGTGCTGTCAATTCTACTCTCCTTCAACAAGATAATCTTCTGGCTGCCTGATACCAGAGGTAGCGTAGTTTTATTGCTTTCAGAGTCTGTTCACTCAGTACTTACTTCATTCGATATGAAGTACTATATAAGGCTTTCTCATAGACTTTAAGGCCAGAAGGAACATCATGATCATCTGAACTCCTACACATTGCAGGCCACAGAACTTCACCCACCCACTTCTATAATAGACCAATTATCTATGGCTGAGCTGTTGAAATAATCAAATCATGGGTTAAAGATTTCAAGTTACAAAGAACCCAACATTTACACTAGTTGAAACCTGCAAATGACCTTTGCCTCATGTTGCAGAGGAAAGTGAAAAACCCCCAAGGTCTCTGCTAATCTGACTCAGAGGAAAATTCCTTTCTGATCCCAAATATGGCACTCTCCTGTGTATGTGGGCAAGACCCATCAGCCAGACACCCGGGAAAGAATTCACTGTAGAAACTCAGAGCCATATCCATCCAGTGCCCTATCTCCAGCCATTGGAGATATTTGCTACCAGTTTTCAAATCCATATTAAAATTACTTTAATTTTAATGTAAATTTAATTACAATGTCCTTATAATCAAAAAAGGAGTAAATCAATATTTTATATTTGTATTCAAATAACCATCAACAACCAAACTTAGTCTATACAGCACAGAATTCTAGAATGAATCCTGGCTCTATTGAACTCAGTAGACGTTTTGCCCATTGTCTTCAATGGCACCAAAATTTCCCCCATGAATTCCAGAACATCTTGAATCTAAGTAATGTGCTGACAATATGTGAATTCTACTTCTGAGAAGATCAGAGGGAAAGAAAAGAAGATATGCTCTCTCAATCTCACACTCTCAAAAATAAAATAAAATAAAATCAGCACTTGGCCCCTACACATGAAATAAATGAAAGTCTTCTGTTTCCACTTTAATGTATACACTTTTGTTAAATCTACCTGGGATGACAGCTGCACTATGCAATTTTAAGATGTGAATCAAATCCCTGATATTTCCTTCCATGATTGCAAAGTATGAGGTTATGGTAGTGAAGGCATTTATATGCGTAATGTAAATATATAACTTTGCATACTCAGTCAATTTAGATGATATTACTAATAGGTGAAAAATTATTTGGCGTAGTAACAAAAGCAAATTAAATCTTCTGTGCAAAGTAAATTCTATTAAAGCTTTTAAACAGGTGTAGCTTTCTGAAATGTAAGGTCAACAATAAGAGCTTATACTTTATTTCCTGTGATTCCAGACTTACCTAATTGCAAATTGCTCCTATAAACATAATTAGATTTAAAAATGGATAGTCTGAGGCTATATATTTAGCAGTTTACATGCTTATATTCAAATATAACTGGATCACAATTTAAACAGCTATCAAATTCGTTAACTTAAGCATTTACTCTGGTGCCATTTGTGAGTACTGCATATGGATGCAGATTTGCATAGCTACTATACATGCTGCTTATGGCATTACTAGTGCTTAAATTTCATGTTTGAAACCTGATATTACAAAATAGACCCTGATAAGGCATTTTATTCTATTTGCACAAGTTCTCAGATTGTTTATATTACTTATGGGATAATAACTAAATTGAGAGTATAATTCTGCCATTTATTTTAACAGTAAATCCTTCAATTCACACAAGCTGTTGAAGAAATGAACATTACATTTCAGTACAAAAACCTAATTATTTTAAGCCACAGATATAAATTATGCCAATATATGGGGTTTATTTTAAGTTTCGTAGTACTGCAATGATGATATTTTAAGTACGAGGCCATAAAGAAACATAGCAGAACAGTAACATTACAGAAACAGCAACAGGCAGATTTTTTAAAACCATATTGCATTTTAGACCTTAATTTACTTTTGATTCATAATGGTTCTTCTTAGCTTACAGTGACATTTGGAGGAGCAAATATTTGTTTGTGGAAAGGCAAAGGTTTTCAGTTACATGCACAACTACATATTTGTACTAGTATTCACAATGGACATACTTGCACAACTACCTTGAAAACACTCTGTGAGTTTGGGAATAACCTAATTCGGAAGGTGAATGTGGTGCAGATTAGGTGACCAATCACAAAGTGTGAATAGCAGGTTACAAATACAGTAGTGGTTATAGTAGAGTTCATAACCTAGCTGCAGGCTGAAGTATTTTCTTATAAGCTATTCAATGAATAATTTCAAATAATGAACAAATCTGTAAAAATCTAAGTCTGTTCTGAGATAAATTAGCTCCTATTTCTGTCTAATAACATGTAGGTCCCTGTGAATAGTTTACCCAGTTCCAGCCATGAGATGGGACTATAGAAAAAATTATTATGCTAAAGAAGTTGATCCTACTTCATTGAAATCTTTTTGTATTATTACACTTCTTGGGAGCTTTTGTCACACATTGGTTGCTTGTTATCATCCGCTGGCGTGCATCTATTTGTTTTCTGGAGAGGTTGGAAGACTGGATCAGAAGACATATATTTGGGATAAGGCCTGTAAGATGAAGGAAGAGTAGCCATTGTATTCTTGGGTAATGGGTGTTGTAAACGTTAGGTGACTTAGAAACGATTCAAAAGAGAAAAGTGTCCCATGTGGTGTTGGGGGCAGAAGGGAGGATAGAAGAGGTTAGGCTGAGGAGTAGCAGAAGACTTAACCTTTTTATTTTTTGCAAAAAAGGTTTACTAATATAAGTCACAACACTCAACCCCAATTTAGACCCTCTCATGTTCAATAAAAAGTGGATAGTGATTAGTAGCATAGATCTGGCAGAATTCTCTATGGTAAAAAAATACAGGAGGGACAGGAGGATTGCCTCAAACCTAGCAGTAGTGGAAGGAGTCTTCCTGGAAAACAGGAGAGATTATCAAATTAATGCAGAGGACTGGGAATCAAGAGGTTCTGTTCCTGCCTCTACTACAAACTTGTTGTGTAGCCTTAAGCAAGTCATAGAATCATAGAATAATAGGGATGGAAGGGACCTCACGAGGTCATCTAGTCCAACCCCCTGCTAAAAAGCAGGACCACTCCCACTAAAGTCACTCAATGGGTCTTGATTTACCTCTTTGCAAAGCACACATAATACTTATTTTCCAAACAGGAGTGTTTTATGGCCTGATGAGTATTCTGAGAGACCTGTAGGGAAGGCTAGAGACATCTAAATTATAAATGCAAGCAATACAAGTAAACATTTGCTACTATTACATTCTCTTGTTGGGACCTGAGAGAAATGAACAGTGGTCAGTCCTAACATAGGAAACAAGTTAAAAAGCCAAGGAGGATGCAGAAGAAGAAGAATACCCAGTTCCTGGCAGAAGTTTAAAAATAGATCAAGGTAAAACCAACAATTAGGTCACTTCCTAAGTACCAAATAATGTTTAGAATTTGTCTGCTTGTCTACTCTAGCATACTGTGGGGGCTTCATCAACAGGTTTCACTGAATTGTTGTGTATCTCATGTTTAGTGACTCTGCTTTAAGTTTTGCATATATATGCTTGAATATTTGCCTGCCCATTCAAGGAAAGGAACAGCTTAAGACATCTGAATCTGCACTGGCATGTGTGTGTGGTTAGTCAAAACCACAAACTTTGGCTCAGATTTCAAAACAAGGACACTGAGATTCTTCTTTTATTTTTAAACTATAAGAAAACCAGGAAATCAATACCCCATCGTCACTCTGCATGGTGCTCATTAAGTAAAGGAGGCAACTTACTGTATTGCTGTAGAATGCCCAAGAAATTTTAGCTTCATGGCTGAATGGGGAGAGCTCCGTCAGTAAACTATTCATCACTAGGAAAGATGAACTAGCTCAAAGGCAACATAAGAACCACCCCAAACCTTTGCCCGTCCCACATTGGAACTCATGGTTCTGAAGACTACTCTCAGCCCATGATTCAGATCCTCAAAAACCCACGTCCCATTCCAGTTCCAATCCGTTGCTGCTCCTTCCCCACAGATTTATATATTAGCCTCTCTGACAGGATTCCACTGCATTTAGTGCTCCCCAGCTGTTTGCACTCTACCTCTGACAGACAGTCTGGTAAGTAGTTAGGGTAAAATAGGAGTAGGGCAGGGGTGAGAAATTGATTGTCCAGTGAATGAGAAAGCAAGAGGGGGAGATTTTCCTACAACTGAATAAACAACAATTTTTAAAATACAAACTAGCTCTGCAAACATTCTGAGGTTTGCCCTTTACTAGATTTAGAAGATGTTTCAAATAACAAAGGAGGAATAGAAAGCAAGTAAAACAATTAGAAAGTGATTTTTCTTTGCCTTGTCCGAAATACGTCAATACAAGAAAAAAATGTAGACAACGCACATACCTGACATGGGAGAAAAATATATTTGGGCTTCACGCACTGGAATAAACATTCAAGGCCACATCATTATTTACTAAACACTGTTCCCATAGTTCTACTAAGATTGAGTTCATCTTAAGTTATTAGAGCTTCTGAGGTCTGGCTCTAACTTGTGCATACAATTTTTTAAAAAGTATTTTGTGCGGGTGAAATTCATCCTGGTTCAGAGAAACAGAAAAGATCTCTGCAACACCAAACCCCTCTTCTGAAGTTTTAAGTGGTCCAGCAATGTTTTGAGCTGGCTGCCTGAATTTGTGATTAGGTAAAAAGTTATCTTATTCAGGAATGTTCCTTATCCGTTTTATCCTACCCAGTCCTTTTCAAATCTCCTTTCCTTTCTTCTTCGTGTTCCAACTGAGGAAACTAGCACTAACATTTCTTGTCGAAATTATGATAATTCAGATGAATTACTTTGCTCTTCTCTCTTTCCAGTTGAAGGACTTTGAGGAATCAGCTATTACAAACAAATCTGACCATCTTAGATAGGTGACGAGCAGAATCCGTTATGAAGTTCTCTTGGGCAGCATCATGGGAATTTAAGTTATTATACTGTTCTGATTCTACACGGATAAAGGCTCTGAAAATACCTCAGATATAAAGAGACATTTACCAATCCAAATCTTCATTAAAAACATTTACCAATCCAAATCTTCATTAAAAACAAAACAACAAAGAACGTCAAAAAGAACAAAAAAAGTCGAGTGAAGCTCTGAAGAATTAAGTCTTTTTTTCTCTGCCCACTAATGTGATTTCTCCTTTATGTTGCACAATCCAAGACAAAACATGCAGCAGTGAAAAGGGTAGAACCAAGTGCTTTGTTCAAAAATAAATACAAGATACTTTGAATATTTGGCAAAAACAGAGATTCATGAATTAAAATCTGCCCAGGAGCAGGTTTAACTTGCCCATGGAACGGTTCCATGGAAATGTGCTAATGGTTAATAAAAACTAATTATAGCATTCTCATTGGTTCATGACACTCAAATATTTTATCATCTTCCTGAGAAAGAAATACAGCAGAAGCGTGATTCAAACCATAAATATTTTTAATGATATAATTCAAGAACTTCAGTTTTGAAAGCTAAAACATCAATTAAGTATAAGTTACCAGTATTTTATTCCACATGAAAAATAGGTCAGAAAAATATCAAGCAAGCTGTTAGCTGTGCTGTTGTACAAACATGTTTTTATTCTGAGGAATGAAATGAGAATATTGTTCAGTACTCAGTCAGTGCTGGGTATACAGTTGAAAAGATACTATATTATACTCTTGAATCTGCATGCATTTCAGTTAAATCAAAGAATCAACTGACTTTGATGAAGAAAAAAACTATTGCTCATTTTCAAGTTCAGTATTACACATACATAGAAAAGCTGACCTCTTATGCAAATTTCCTTCTTTGCAAATAGAAACATTTAGAGTAATGAACAGAGCTGAGATCAACCCCATCAAAATGAAGGGTACAGATCTAGCTTTTGTCAAATTAACTCACAGCCTTTGGATGCTTTGGGGCCTTTTGTTGTTTCTGGATTCCCTGATTATCACTGGTGGCCTTCAGCAGCTACATCTGTCCAGGAAGCAGGTGTCATTACTTTCAGTTATGAATCTGAAAACTGTCCACAACTTGATTACCCTTTAGAAACTGTTATAATGTTCTACTTGTGGCTACCTCTGAGGTCTACCCAGATGCCCTAAACAGCGCAGAACACAGTTCTACCTGCCTCCTGAGGTGGGGGAAGTGAGCAGGAATATAATATGTGTTTGGGATTCCATAATGGCTTTTTGTATGCTTCTGGGTGGAATTTAAGATGTTGGGGATGATCTATAGTTCCCTGAATGGTCTGAAACATGCATATGAGAGGGATAATACATGATCATAGCAGGTAAGATCAGCTGGGAAGCACTTGAAGAAACCTAATGGTTTTGGTCCCAGGATATGAGAGACACAAGGTGGCTGAGGTAATATTTTTATTATTATTTATTATTATTCTGTTGGTCAAAAAGATAAGCTTTCAAACTCCACTGTGCTCTTCTTCAGGTCTAAAGATTATGCTGAGAATTTTGGTTGCCTCCAAAAAGTTAAAGCTATCTTCAGTTATTTTGAAAAGCCTGCTACAAACAAAGGCTGGTCTATTTGTGGCTGTCTAAAAAAAAAGCATACCTTTAATGAACCACTAGAATCCTGAGAAATGATTCTTGAATTCATACTGCTAATTACTTGCTAGTACATTGGAGTAGAAGATCTACTATGAAATTATCTCTAACATTAGATCTGTCAAAATACTAAATTATATATCTCCAGTAAATCCTAATTAAGTTTTATACCCAACAAGGAAAGATTTGGGATTTTTTAATTCTTACAAAAAGGGCTATATATTTCTCAATATTTTTCTTTATGAAGTTTTGGTAATCACACAGCACCTTTCCATCTGACCAGGAGGACAAGAAAATGAGAAACTGAAATCCCTTTTTAGCTTTCATTAACATTCTGAGGTCTTTTGTGAGCTCAATTCCATGACCCCCTGGTGCATTGCCAATTCATTACAATATGAAAAAATATAGTAAAGAAAATGTTGTGCACCACAACAAAGCACACATTAAATTCACTCTGTACTGCCAATGTGGTATGGTCACCTGAAGATACTTTCCCCCACAAAAGAAAGGAAATAAATCAAGAAATTTTAAAATATAAAAAGCCAAATGCATTTTAATTGGAAAATTGCCAAGAGCGAGCTGTAGTATGTAAGGTATTGTACGTAATGCTAGTTTGAATGTTCATCCCACTTTCAACAGCAGCACTGAAAAATTTATTTTACAAGGAGGACAGTTGCATTAAAGTGCTGTGGTTGAGATTTTCAAAGCAGCAGAGGAGATTTACCCACATATTGAAATGTGTAGCTAAATCCCATGCACAGCTTTGCAAATCTTAACCTATGTGTCTATTGTTATCAAGAGACAAACCATTTCAAGTGACATATGGTATTTTACGTAACTTGTGTGCCGCCTAATATAATCATTTTTATAAGAAGATATTTATTCACTCCATAGAAAAATTGCCTTTGTTTTTATTATTAGCTGTAGATAGTTGAAGCACCTACACCACTATTAAACTAACATTAAAACTCTGAAACGAATCCCCTAAAGCTAGGAAATTTAGCATTAAAGCCTGCAACTCTATTCTTCCCACTCAGCTGTGCTCCAATATAATAGTTTATATGGTATGCATTATCAGTCAGTTCTTAGCAACCCTAGCTATTCTTACCATCTAGTGTAGAGCATACCAAGGCACATTAAGGGTGAAGTTTCAGGTGAAACTCTGTGACTTTCTCTGCTTTGGTGTATTTAAATCAAACTACTAATACTAGCTAAACAGATTTTAAGGTTCTCTTCTCTATATTTCTACTCTATCTTTTAAAAAAACCCGTGAAGGCACTTTCTTAGAGCTGAAATAATAGAGTGCCTTTCTGGTTTAGAATAGATAGACATTTAGCCATATTTTAATGGAATTTTCGATGCAACAAGTTAAATTTTCTTCTACAAAGTCACCAAACACATTTTTGGCATCATAACTGATACTATCACAATCATTCATAGCATGAATGTATTACAACATAGATCTGTACTAATACAATGGTTCTCAATCAGGGGTATGTGTACCCCTGGAGTATACAGAGGTCTTCCAGGGGGTACATCAACTCATTTAGATATTTGCATCATTTTACAACAGGCGACATAAAAAAGTACTAGTGACGTCAGTACAAACTAAAATTCCATACAGGCAATGACTTGTTTATGCTGCTCCACATACCATACACTGAAATGTAAGTACAATATTTATAGTCTGGTACATTTATTTTATATTTATGTGGTATAAATGAGAAAGTAAGCAATTTTTCAGTAATTGTGTGCTGTGATATTTTTGTATTTTTATGTCTGATTTTATAAGAAAGTAGTTTTTAAGGTGAGGTGAAACTTGGAGGTACACAAGACAAATCAGACTCCTGAAAGGGGTGAAGTAGTCTGGAAAGGTTGAGGGCCACTGGACTGATAAATACAATGGAAAAGTTACTGTTACTGTTACTGTTCAAGAGTAGTGGCCAGCTACTTTTAGTTTTCAGTAGCCACGTTGTCTTGACCTTATTCAACATCTTCCTTCCCCTCCCCCCCCCCGCTACCTCCCTAGGCTCCCCAATGCTCAAGATAATCTAGTCCAGGTTGTACACTAATGGCCAGAAAAAAACAGTTTTAGTAGCAAAAATTGTTTGAGTCATAGTTGCTAAAAAAGGTGTCAGGACATTATTTTTCCATATGCAGAATTTTAAAAAACCCCTCACATAACTGGAATTTTTAATTATTTGTAAATACGTTTTGAAAACTACCAAAGTTCAGACATAAATGCTTTTTATGGCCAAGTTATAAATTCCTGAAAGCAGGACTTAATACTGTAATGGAAACACCAACAGACCCCTGACAACAGTGCTGCCTGCCCCTCTATAACACAACACACTTTCCCAGCTGAAAAAACTAGCCACTTACCCAGGATAATGTTGAAAAAGGAGCCCTGTTATTTTAGGAGAGACAGTAATTTGAGAATTGGCACAAAATGGTGAAAATTTAAAAGGAAAGGTCTTTTTTTCCTGAGTCAATCTAACTGCTCTATAAAATAATGCACAAATCATTCATTATAATGAGTCATAACAATGATTTGTGATCTTCCAAGTTTTCATTTTATGCCCCTCTGTTTTTCCTTAAAGACAGGAGGAAAGACAAAGACTGGAAACTTTGGGTCATATGGATCACGGCACCACTGCTATGTCTGGAATTTTCTTATAAATATCCTATTGCTCTGAGGTTCATAGGCCTGACTGAAACAGCAGGGACAATCTCATTTGTACTTTTATAGTTGTAGAGGGATTTGCAAGAGTTAACGCAATTTTCCATAATATTTCTTACGGACTTCAGGAATAAAAGGAGAGTTCCCTTTGTAATCAGTATCTGAAACATTGTTAAACCTAAAGAAAAACAGGACTTCTTTTAGGTTTAACAAGACTTTTCAAAGTGCTGATAATTTTAAAGGTACAAAGCAAGATCATTTTTGAAAAAGGGAAAGGATTACGGCCAAATGTTTGTAGAGGACAGCCAGTGCAGTATTCTGGGGACATACTTTGCAACAGGTTTTACTGCCTCTTTGCAACTTTATGTCTTTTTAAAGTTTTTTTTAAGCATTGTTAAATGACTGTTTCTAACCTCATGAAAACCTTCACATCAAAGAAACATCTTAAGGCCCTGTTCACAATGCTTTTCTACCTCTTTCACCCTCAGAAAGCAAAATGTGCTATTTTAACAGTCAGCTGGAGTCTGGCACAAGCTCCCCCCTTTTCAGACTCACAGAAGTCCTTTCCAACCACTTTGTTCATGCTCTTCTTCAGTCCTGTGGGTAGCCCAGTCAAATATGATTCGCTCTTGTCAGTTGTTTAGTCCCATCCATGAAAAAATATATGTAAAGCTAGTTCCGATATTAACAGGTAATATTTGTGATGGACTAATGGTTCCTCCAGCTTCAGTTCCTCATCACATTCAGTACTTGTACCACCAACCCAGTGAACCAAATCCTGTGGGGCCAAGTGGGTCAAACTATGGTAAATTGAAGAGTCAGAGGTAAAACTGGAATCATATTAACAGCTTATCTTTAAAAGACACATACTTTTTTAAAAAGAGCTATTTGAAAACTAAATATGTCTAATTGTTCCTACAGGATTCATAGAGATTGCACTATAGTAATCTAAATTTTGCCTTCCTTGGGCCGTAAACCCCCATTGATGCATGATGCTGAAGAGAGCAAGTGGGGACAAAATATGGCTAAGAAATGTACAAGGAAGAGAGTGGGGCTTGTTGGCATATTATCCCCATGAACATCCTGAAGATCCTTGGACTCCATGTATTTTGATATTTACACCCCTGACCACTGATAAGCTGGAGGCCCTTCAGTACAGGACTGACCATAAGGTTCTACAGAGGAGAATCACCGCTTTTCATTACAAACATGCACACAAGCATGCCCGCACACCGATATCAGATACACTTTGGAAATGAGTCGGTTAATTCTTCAGTGTATAACAACAAATAATTGCTCGAGCCTTTCCACAAATCCTCAGATTGGCTCTATTCATAGTGGGGTGATTACAGTAAAGAGGAACTGGTTATACTGGAAGATTTGCAGGAGAGGGGCAGCAAGACCACCGCATCTTTTTTTTTTTTTTTTTTTAAGGCCTGCACAAAAAAGCTAGGCCAGCTCTGCCCATTGAAACTTTTTGGACCTTTCTGGTGCCAGGACTGAGTTGGCGGCTGTTCACGTTGGGCCAAGTTGCCGGTGGTGGTCTGTAAGCAAATGGACAGGGACATGAAGATGCCAAGAGTCTCTCTCCATTGCATGTTCCATACAAAGACCAAACCAGGAGTCTATAAACCAGGTGGCTACATCCTGCTTCCTCCCTGCTCTTTGTATTACGTCTGCTCCTAGGGGAAAGTGCAGGCACTGTTCCCTTTGTACATCACTGGGTGGGAGCATGCTTTGCCACAGAAAGGGCAGGGAAGAAATGGGACATGGTCCTGTCCCTTCTCTGCACTAGTCTACAGATCACACTTTGACAAACATATCCTTGTGTACCCAGTCCCACTGCGCGCGCACACACACACACATACACGCCTGCACTCTAATATGCATGGAGGTGTCTAATAAGCATAGCCTAACCCTCAAGCACGTGTGGCACCATAGGCATATGTGTAACACTGTGGCAGAAGCTACTTCAAGAAAAACATCTCTCATCCATCCCTTCACTTAACACCATTAGGCACACACAGGATTCACCATCAAGATTCTCCCTTCCTCCACGTACTCCAAAAGCTGCTACAGCTGAATGATGAGAGGACGTTGAAGTAAGCTGCAGCTGCACTGAGCCACAGTCCTACAGTTGCTGCCATTTGCCTCTCTCCCTGCCTGTCTACACCCAATCTGGAGCTTGAAGAGCTAGCACTGGAGAGGAGCTTGAAACTCCATTCCCCTAACCCTATCCTACTAACCAGGGAAAACTTGCTTCTTTTCCTCCCACCTCACTGGGATTCCATGCCAACCTAGGGAGGTAGGAGAAGAACACTCTTGCTCTCAGCAGAGACCACTGGATACCCAACATTAGTTATGGGTGACTCACCAACCCCACAAACCTAAGGGGACTCATTCCCCAAATGACCACTCAGCCCCACCAGCAGAGAACATCCACTCCCCACTTGACCAACAACCCAATAACCAGAGGTGACAGGGCCCTCACTGGTCACTAATGTTGTCAGCAGAGACCTAAGACGGACATCTACCACCTCACAGCCATGTGTCAGGAGCAGATTTCAGCAAGAAGAGTCATCAAAAGAAGTCTGCCTGAGATGCTGGGGAGGATGAAATATGGTGTGTCAAAAGGGATGGAATAATCACGGATCGATTTAGGGGGAGTGAAGCAGAATATACCAATAATTCATTTTTGAAGTTGGAGGGTAAAAAACAGTTTCCCCAAGGAACATGATATACGTTTTTGTGAAGGAAAACTTTGTAGGAGATCGTTTACAAAATTTAAGCAGCATGTCACTGCCTCTGCTACTATGCCACCACTAATCCCTAACACGTGAAGGGAGAGAAATGCACTACTGTAATTTTGAAAGCAACTCTTCCTCTTCACCACTTCGCTGCATAGAAGGGGATGATATTGCCTTATATGACATCTGGATTAACATACTTTGTATTGGCCTATTATATTGCATCTAACACAGTCATAGGCCTTCTACATTATTACTGCTCAGATTACAATACTCAAAACCATTAGCTTTCATAAAAGGTGAATGTAAACTCTACTATACCAGTGTAGGTAACTTCATATGAGATATTTTCAGTGTGATTCCCTATACTGAACAATAATGAACACGCTATGGCATGCAACTTTAGCTTCCAGAAGCTACCTAGACCTAGTACATCTCTGCTCTTCACACAACATCAGCAGGCAGCATTAGTATATCTTTTATTAAAAAGTCATATTGTTTGCTTATTAGTCTCTTTAAAATTCTCCCCAATCCACTTTTCCCTTCCTACCACCCCAATACAAAAGGCTTTTCTAAAGGATCTAACTTAGTAATGGAGAAGGTGGCCACACTTGGGTAATCCATTTTTCAAAAAGGATAATGTCAAATGAGACTTTTGCAATGAGTTCTCTGCAGGATTTGCAAAGCAGACATTAAGGAGAACATTGCACTCTCACAGGAGGAGGAATACATCAAGGTTCTTGATGAGTTTTCCTTGCATCTTTTCTCTGGTGTGAGAGGCTTGGGAGGCTGCAGATTTGGGAGGCCACAGTCCCTCTCAAACTATAGATCTCTGAATCAGGACTGAGAACCCTCCTCCAGGCAGAGACTGGCTATAGGGATGACTCCTGCTGCTTCATTGGACCCCGTCAGTATAGCTCCTGCAGAATATGCCTTCCTGCTGTTGTTCAGTGTTCACAGTGTAGGAGATCCAGAAGGCTATGACATCGAAATATGAGAGTAAGGCAGGACATGCTGCCATCCAGAGCCACATCTTTGCTGTTCTACCCCTTCTTACTTTGCCCCCATCCCTTAATGTGGTGTTCCAGTGGAAGGGATTTCATGCATGGACAAGAGATGAGGTGTGTGTTTATTTCTTTCCAAAATGGTGCACAGCCTGGATCAATATGAGCATCCTAGCCATTAAAAAGGCCAAACGAATCTGGCATCCTGCCTCTGACTGCGGACAATTTCAGCAGAAGGTGAAAAAAAACTATGGTGCACCAACCAATTGAACATTGTGGATAGGGAAAAATCCTAAGCCTACAATATACACAGAAAGCTTAATTGCTCTTGTTTTAGCATAAGCAGCCATAGAAATCTTGATGGTCTTCGAATTATACATCCCTTTAAAAAAAGAACAGCTACACTATTGCTTTCAATGATCTCCAGCAGCATTTAACTTCACTAATGCTATAGCTTTTGTATGCGTGAAGAAGTACATCCTGACAATTGCACAGAACAGGCAGAATCTGCAAGTCATTAATGTCATCAGTTTCCCGCATTCTGATCTCACCATTTCATGACATCTTCATGCTGGATATCAAAAAGCTTGTGCAAAACACGGTATGGTCTACAACTCACAAACTGCTTCAAATATAAAAGACAGGGAACCCTAACAGATTCAGAGATGCTGATCATTTGAGTACTTCTTAAAAATATATTTTCATTTTCTTCCTCCCTATAATTACAATAAAGTTTTAAGGTGCATCAGAAAAGAAGTCATTTTGGGGTGTTTTTTAGTGATTTGGTTAGAGGAAGGTTGGCGACTAGGGGAACATGTTACCACTTTAGTATTACAATTCAAATCTCCAGCCTCTTTGTTCTGGTCACCACTCTCTTACTCATTAATGGAGTCTTGTGGCACTTTTAAAGACTAACAGATTTATTAATCGCATGAGCTTTCGTGGGAGAAAATCCCACTTTGTCAGACGCTTTGAAGAAGTGGGATTT
>ML685764.1:19045357-19089485 GCA_007922175.1 Pelusios castaneus
TTAATTTCCTCCCATTCTGTAAGTTTCCCATCTTCAAAGCATCTGACAAAGTGGGATTTTCTCCCACGAAAGCTCATGCGATTAATAAATCTGTTAGTCTTTAAAAGTGCCACAAGACTCTGTTGTCTTTCTACAATAGACTAACACGGCTACCCCTTTGGAATTTTACTCATTAATGTTACTCAGCTAAGCATAAATCAATAGATTGACATGTGCCATGGAATTTAGATACCAATTTAACACCTCTGTATAAATTTAGAGAGGAGAATAATAAAATCACTTAGAATTTATTATTTCTAGAATGAGCAGACCCAAGTCTTTGAGGATTAATTTCATGCTGTGGGTTAAATTTCACTCTCACGATAGGCCAACTGTTGCCTGGGGCTCTATAGATAATGAACCTGCCAAGGGATTAGCAAGGAAACACTTGTGTTATTATAAAGCGCATAAACTTCCCTTTCTAACCAAATTCATCCTACATGGCATTAACAAATTACTCTCTCTCTGTCCACGTTTCAGCATAATGTGAGCCTGTGAATGACCCTGAACCAATAGGACATCAGATAAGATCTTCTCAATGCATGAATAGCTATTAAATTTGTCTGAAAGACTCAGACCTCCTGTAGAGAAAACATGAGACATTTTATCTTTTTGCAACTGTTAGAAGAGCCACAGAAATATTTTACATGTAGATATATGTCTACAGTATGTAAACTGGCTTAATCTAAAATGCCTAAAGATAAATGGATGCAAATAGCTTAGCTATAACTTTTGAACAGTAGAGATTTTTTGGAAGAATTAACCTACCCTAAGCAGTCTAAGCTAATCTAACCAAAAAAGTTAATGACTTGGCATTACTGTAAACAACTGATTTGCTAAACAGATCAGACACAGCAATTTCTAATATATATATTTTAATCCGACATCTGTTTGCATGATCAGAGAGACCAGAACTATTTTATGCTGTGAGGCTAATTGGATCATTAGTGTTTAAAATACAGACTTTTTTCCTATTCAAACTTCTCTGTCTTTTTTTAAGCAAAAATTTTTAAGAGCACCACACATTTTTTTTAAAAAAAAGCTTTTGTAAAACCATTTCAGATTTTCCAGCCACTCTGTGCTGCTCTGTGTTGGGATGCACTCAGAATGAAGGTTCATTATATTATGAGACTGGACTTAACCAGATATTATGGGCTAGGTTGTGAGCACTACCTACACAACCACACAGAAGCTCCCCACTCTGTACAGTTGCACAAAGCCTGCTTACATCTGCCATTCCTGCGTTGCCAGCACTTTGGGGAAAGCAAGGTACTCAGATGCCAACTGAGGGGCGGGGAAAAGTCACAACCTTGCAGTTCCCCCTAGTCCAGACTTGCCCCGAATATCAGGACTGTCCCTATAGAATCAGGACATCTGATCACCCTAAGGCCCTGGCTTTGCCATGCCTCTTCCCTTCAAGGCCTCTGCCCTCCCTCCTTGCTCGCTCACCCCTACCCAGGGACTCACTTGGGGTGTGTCTACACTTGCAAGTTAGGTCGACTTAAGGAGGCTAAAGTCAACCTAAACAAAGCCGCATCCACACTGGGCTTTTATTAAGTCAATTTAAGCGCTTCCTATAGCTAAAGTCGACTTAATAACACCACCTCTGAAGGCTGACTTAAGCCTTAAGTCAACTTCTTAAGTCAACTTAAAGCCAGTATGGACGGTGATTAGTGCTAAGTCGACCTTATTAAGTCGATTTAAAGCCAGTGTGGATGGCTATGTCTACTATTAAGTCGACTTAACAAGGTTCACTTAAGTCGACTTAAAGTACTGCCACTCTGTTAAGTCGACTTTAGGTCGAGTTTAAGTCGACCTTATTAAGTCGACTTAACAGAGTTGACTTAACTTTACAAGTGTAGACATAGTCCTGCTGCTTGTAGATCCAAGCTCGGTAGAGGTGATGCAAAGCTTGCCTGCATGCCCCATCATGACACAGTGTGTGTTGGGCTGTGTGGAACTCAGTCCCCAAAGCGAGGGGCTGGAGCAATTGGGGCACGGTGGGGTCAGTATGTGGAGCAAAAGGCCAGGATGGGGACAATCAAGGCATAACAGGGTAGGAGGCATTGCTGCCTAGAGCTGGGGCAGGATCAGTAGAGACATGGCAGTGGAGGGAGAAGAGAATTGGTCCCTGGAGCAATCAGGGGCAAACAGGGCACAGTGGGATGTGGGGATGGTGCCTGGAATAAGGGAGGGAGGGGAAATCAGGGCACAGTGGAATGTGGGAGAATTCAGACAGTATTCCCCCTCTCTTCCTGCGCACTTTACTTACCTGTCCACCTGAGAGGCTGGAGTGGGGTCTGGGAGACGGACAGCCACTTCTCCTGTGATAACCCTTGTATTTCAGTGTTAATCTTGGAGATCACATTTGCAATTACCATGCCCCGAAGCAATTAAGGTTTCATTTAAACCAATCAAGGTGATCACTGAAATCTACTTGCATCTGTCCTCCATTGCGCTTGTCTGCCTCACCCCAACTCCTGTCAGTATGACATGTTCATATTTGAAAGTGCTGTTTTTTTCTAGAGGAGGTATATAGGAAAATTCTACTTTTCGAGGGTGTACCTATTTAATATTGTAAGATTGCATAAGTATGAAACACACAGTAATACTAAACAGCTCTAACTCTTTCTGTTCACTATTTTAATGCAATACAAGATGCTGACGGACCACAAATAAATATGGAATCAGTTGAAATGACCCCTGAAGAGGAAAAGAATGTAAAAACCACTAAAAAGACACATGGTCTCCAGCAGGCTGGAACAAATGAGATTTCCTTTTCTCCTTTTACAGAACTAATATGGTTGGCATTAAGTTTTCCCAAAGTCAAATCAAAGTGTCATCACCATCTCTACCTTCATTTGTTCATCTATTAATTAAAAATACAGCTTTCAAACATTCCATTTTCTTCTGTTCTTGAAGGGAGAAATTAACCTTTGTGTAAATGAATTGCTCAACCTCATATGCACCACCTAAGCTCTGAATTACAGGTTTAATTGTTTCAGAGGGTGTCATGCAGGGCCTGTGCATTAAGATGCCTTCCATGCTAAGGTATTAGCAGATGTGCACTCCCTGCCTCCTCTCACATACATCTATTCTTAAAATTTACTTTTTGGAGTGACAATTTTCAGGTACATTATAGTCAAAACTTTGCCTCCAGACACTTGCAATGCCATTCATACTGAATTGAGTGGTCACACCATATGTATACTTCTTAGATGATGAATTCTTTGGGGGAAGGAATTCTCTTTTTGTTCTGTGTTTGTACTGCGCCTAGCCCAATAGGGTCCTAGCACATGAACTGAGTGAATGCATGAACTATGCATTATGATAAAGTATATTTATGGTCATATTCACTTACAAAATGTCTACTGACTGTTCTCTCAATTTCATCTTTCTCTAGAATATGAAAATAAATGCAAGCCTGTCTTTGTTACTATCTTCTGACTGCACTGGTATTAGCTTATTAAGCATTGCTAGTACAAACCTTAATAAGAACTTAATATGGAAACAGAGAGGAATCATATTTTACTGATGAAAGAGTTAATCTCAGAGAACCATTGTGCTACATTTATATTGGCTGTGAGTCAATTTTATAATGGAACATAGAATCATAGAATAATAGGGTTGGAAGGGACCTCACGAGGTCATCTAGTCCAACCCCCTGCTAAAAAGCAGGACCACTCCCCCTAAATTATCCCAGCCAGGGTTTTGTCTAACCGAGCCTTAAAAATCTCCAAAGATGAAGATTCTACCACCTCCCTAGATAGCCCATTCCAATGCTTCACCACCCTCCTAGTGAGAAAGTTTTTCCTAATATCCAACCTTGACCTCCCCAGCTGTAATTTGAAACCATTGCTCCTTGTTCTGTCCTCTGTTACCCTCGAGAACAGCCTAGCTCCCTCCTCTTTGGAGCAACCCTTCAAGTAGTTGAAGGTTGCTATCAAATCTCCCCTCAGTCTTCTCTTCTGTAGACTAAATAAGCCTAGTTCCTTCAGTCTCTCCTCATAAGTCATGTGCCCCAGCCCCCTAATCATTTTTGTTGCCCTCCGCTGGACTCTTTCTAATTTGTCCACATCCTTTCTGTAGTGGGGAGCCCAAAACTGGACACAGTACTCCAGATGCAGCCTGACCAGTGTCGAATAGAGGGGAATTATCACATCCCTCGATCTGCTGGCAATACTCCTACTGATGCAGCCTAATATGCCATTGGCCTTTTTGGCAACAAGGGCACACTGTTGGCTCATATTCATCTTCCCATCCACCATAACTCCCAGGTCCTTTTCTACAGCGCTGCTACTTAGCTGATCGGTCCCCAGCCTGTAGCAGTGCATGGGATTTTTCCGTCCTAAGTGCAGGACTTTGCACTTGTCTTTGTTGAACCTCATGAGGTTTCTTTCAGCCCAGTGTTCCAATTTGTCCAAGTCTCTCTGGATCCTGTCCCTGCCCTCCAGAGTATCTACCATTCCCCCCAACTTGGTGTCATCCGCAAACTTACTAAGCACGCAGTCTATTCCATCATCAAGATCATTAATGAAGATGTTGAATAGAACCGGCCCCAGGACCGACCCCTGGAGCACTCCACTCGTTACTGGTTGCCAACCAGACATCGAGCCATTGATTCCTACCCGCTGAGCCCGTTGATCTAACCAGTTTTCGATCCACCTTACGGTCCACTCGTCCAACCCATACTTCCTTAACTTGCTGACGAGAATGCTGTGGGAAACTGTATCAAAAGCCTTGCTGAAGTCAAGGTATATCACGTCAACGGCTCTTCCCGCATCCACAAATCTAGTCATCTCATCATAGAAGGAAATCAGGTTGGTCAGGCACGATTTGCCCTTGGTGAATCCATGTTGACTGTTCCTGATCACTCTATTTTCCTCCAAGTGTTTCAGGATGGATTCCTTGAGGACCTGCTCCATGATTTTCCCAGGGATTGAGGTGAGGCTGACCGGTCTGTAGTTCCCCGGATCCTCCTTTTTCCCTTTCTTAAAGATAGGTACTATATTTGCCTTTTTCCAATCCTCCGGGACCACCCCCGTTCGCCACGAGTTCTCAAACATAATCAAACATAGGCCAATTGTGGTTCTTCTATTCTATTTACTTCTAGGCAGAGCTGATAAAACTGCCTAGTTAAGGCTGCCTAATTCTTTCTATGATAAGACTCTGTATTCAATTTCTGATACATTTGCCGCAGTTTAAATGGGCTGAGATTTTCCATGTGGGTGGCTGCCTAACATATACGTGATATATATTATAAATATATAATATAAATAGAAACATAAATATACGTGCCTCAGGCTGAGATATATATATATATATCTATATCTCTGCCTGAGGTGCGCGCATGCACACACACACACACACACACACACAGACATTCCTTTGGAAGCTATTTGTATGTATATGCATTATATTTTCAGCTACAACAGTTGAGAATGAAATAAATTTTATCCACATTAAAATATTCTCATAGTTGTTTTGATGAGAAGCTCCAGTGTCTCCATGCTGTGGAACAGAGACTTGAAAGTTGGCAGGAGAGTGACTTTTGTGTCGTGTGCACATCTTTTGTTGTTTCCATGAAAATTCATTCACATCTGGCTAAGTTATAAGCTTCTGAAAAATCTCAGTTTGTACATTCTCAGTGGAGACTTCTTGGACAGCTAAAGTCTCCAAAGATTTCATCTACACTGAGCAGGTTCCAAGGCTGCAGAGGCCGAGCAGGACTCTCTCCACAATTGCTCCGCTCCTGCCGGTAGCCTAGAGCACAGGAACTGGGAGCAGAGATACTGTCTCTCCTGTGCTTTCAATACTCTTCCTACTTGCACCTAGGCAGCAAGGAGGAAATGGAGGGAACAGCCTGATTGAGATGCAGACACGTGAGGAAAGAGGGGGATGCAGGAACCAGAGAATGGGGAAAGCAGAGGGGAAGGGGAACTGGAGCTAGTGAGATGGATTTGAACGGAGGGAGAGGGAGATGAAAGGTAAATAGGTGCAAAAGGGAAGGGGGCCAGAATCCAGAGTGAGTGGAATGGATAGGAGCAGAAGTAGAGATTGGCAGAAGCTGGGATGGTGGATAAGAACAGAGAAGGAAGGGGCAGAAACTGGGGTTGGATTGGATAAGAATGGATCACAAGCAGGAACTGGTATAGGAAGAGGATGATAGGACAGAGGGACAGGGACAGGAGTTAGAGTGAGGCAAACTGAGATCATCTGGGAATACAAAGCTATAAAGTCACTATGCAACCATAACTCACCTCTTTGTGCGTATGCAGACTTTAATTATAGAATCACACACTATTAGAGCTGACTGGAAAATGACAACTGCATTTTGTAACAACTTTCAAAATTTGTTTTTCCTCAGCATTGGAATGAAAACAAAATCTCTCAAATGTTTCCAGGACACAGAATTGTGTCCAAAAGGCCAGTGTTTCAATTTCTCTTGCTGTCACTCTCTCCCTGGAAGTGACCGAAGAGTCCCTACTGGACCTCAGAAACCCTCCCTGGCAAAAAACTTTATCAAAATTGATACAGTTCTGTGAAATGTTTTGATTTGATGAAGCAGCATTTTTGGATGAAAAAATACATAGTGGAAATACTCTGACCAGCTCTCCATACTATTTTGTCTATGGCATCCCTACCTGTGTGCTTGTCTTCACTGATGGTGGCAAATGCACTGCTGACAGATCAATCTTCTCGATCAGCTGAGCAAAGACCTGCTCAGTCTATTGGAAAGTCAATCCCTAAAGACTACCCCTTTGGGTAGCGTAGCATTACGCTGAGAGAAAGCTATTTCCTGTCAGCTCAGCACACTGAAGACACCACGGTAAGTAGGAGGTAGGCAGTTGAAGGGAGATACATAAGTTATTTTAAGTAACTTACATATCTCTCTTCAATTGCCTCCAAAATCCCTATGCAGTGTAGACCAAGGCTTATTCAGTGCACAGGGCGGACAGTGTTCTGTGAATGAATCTGGATGGGGTCATGAATGAAGCTATATGAAGCAGAAGACAGGTTTGATGTGCTCACAAGAGCCTTGTTGAGACTCACTGCTGAATTTTGTTCCAGTCGGCACTTTCTGAGGGATGATGGCTACATGTTCATCTATACTGGATTGCTTAGTCCAGCCAGGAGGTGAAAATCATGTTGTGATGGGATGCACATCCGTGCACTCCTAGGACATGATCTGGGTAACTTTTCTGTTCTGTTTTGCAAGGTAATTGTGTGATTTGATTCCAAATGCACTATGCCAGATTCCTCTGTGAATGCTCAGAACATATGCCACATGATTACCATGGTGCCATGTTCCCTGCTGCAACATGTATGTATAGATGTGAAGCATGTTACAGGGTTCAGACTCTCAGGACTGTCTCTAGCACAGTGGCTGAAGATTTACATGTCAAAGGAAATGCTAATGCACTCCCTGGCTCAGGTAGAAGTGAAGAGAATCTCACAACAGGACAGTGAGGGGAGGGGCTGTCCGCAGTTTGTTGAAACAAAGGGACAGAGATTGGGAGAGGGAGAAGCTGCAGGTTTGAGGGCCTGTGAAGACACCATCTTGCAACCAACTTCAAGTAAGATCGGGGCCCTGCCTCAAAACAGGCAGAGAATGGCTGTAAAACACCAATCAGCCAAACACCATGCTCATAATCTTGGACTTTAAGGTCAGTTTAGGTAGAGATGTTAGAGTAGTATGCGGTTTATACCTTTTGTTTGATAGTGGTCACTCCTGACTCATTTATAGTATGTTTCTGCCTTGATTGGCCATGTTCTCACTTGAAATCTTGCTCTGATCAATAAACTAGCATTTGTTTTATCTAAAGCTGTGTGGTCTTTAGAGGGTTTGGGTGTGGGAGGCTGGGCGCAATCCACTTCTTTGTTAAGAGGACAGACTTGAGACTAAGGTGATTGGGAGTGGGTCCCAATCCCTGTAAGGCAGTGGCTCCCAGTGTAGGATCTGGGGCTGGGGGTGCTCGCTAGTGGATTTACACCCACTGCCTGGGACCAATCAGACACTGGTGGCTGGCGTGGACTGACTCAGGAGTGAATGGTCACCCAGCAGAGCGGGGTGAATTGGGGTTCAGGAGTGGGGTTCGAGTGGTCATAGCAGCACACCAGACTGGATTTGGGGAGCAGCCTGTCACACATGTGTACTATTGAGTCCAGGTCATTATTAAAATAGTAAATCCTATTTCAATCTCAAAAGAATAAGTGTTTTTCCTCAGTGCTGACTTAAAGAGTTGTTGGCCTTAGGTCACACAGGAGTAACTTGAAGAAAATCAAATTCATTTTTTTTTCCTAACAGGAAATGGAATAAGGAGAGCAGGAAAAATTTCCACTTGTTAACCATCACTCACTACCATCAATGCTTTCTTCAAAGAAAAATCATACTCAGGTGAGTTCCATAAGGTAAAAGAATGGCCTTCGTACTAGGATAACTGATAGGTTGTGCCAGCTAGTTGCCATTGGTCATGTGATTAATCTGAAAAGCCACTTTTGACATTTATAGACCATGGGCTTTCTATGAGTGTATGTCCAGAAAATGTTTTTCAGTGGAAATTAGGTGGTTATCCTTATTAGAAGGACAATATTCTTGTCTTCAGATGAACAGCCACTATACCCTATCAATACATTAAACTTAAAGCAATATTTACAATGTCACATAATCACTGAAAAGAGTAACTGATCAGAAGTAAAAGAGAGTCAAGACGTTAATTAAAAGTAATCAAAATAAATTGCTTAATTATCTGTATCAGGTAAAAATCATTTTGCATCACATGTTTTCAAACATATAACCATCCTAAACTTTGAAAACAAAGAGCTAGGCACCACTTGACAAGCTGAATTAATGCCTCTATCAGCATTAAATCCATGCTGCACTGTGACATCGCTCCAGTAGGTAAACTGCCTCTGAGACCAATGTGTCTTCACTTATTACTTTACTCCTCCTTGCCTAAGCTCTGAAATGTCAAAGAGATATAAATGATCTTGTCTTTAAAATAATTTAAAGCTTGCAGCAGTATAAAATGGAAACCAAGTGTGCAAGGTCTTGTCCAAATGCAAAATCAACAGTAAGTATCAGGAGGCAGTGCCAGCTCTCTGTAACGTGATCCTTTCACGCACTATAATCTCCATTTTATTTTGCCTAATGAGGTAGGAGTTAAAATACTTGCCTTGATCAAATTCAGATGGCAGCCCTAGAGGAGTGAGCCCCCTGCTGTACTCTTGTCCCGACACCCTTTGTTACCTCCAAGTGAGCTGAGACCAGTCTGTGAACCATGTAAATAGGAGGTTTCCAGGTTAATGAAAAGCTGCAACACCATTTAAAAACCTGGACGGAAGGTTATGCCTTTCTAATCCAAAGAAACTTTCATGCACCTCAGTAATAAAGTTTAATGAATGCTGGTCATTTTGAATCATGGAACTAGAGGCTGAACAAAGGCTAACGGTTTCCTTATAAAATCTCTTTATCTTGTAACCAGTGCTCAGCATTACATTTAAAAAGGTATTAATTCATTATCTTATGCCAAAATGAAATACATCAATTAAAAACGGAAGTCTTTGAAAAGGGTAGTTAATGTTTCTTATGAACTGATGTTTTTATTAGGTGATGGCATGTTTTGTGTTTCATTTCATTAGTTATCTCCTAAGCACTTGCTTTCAACACCAAATCAGAACTTACATGCTTCAATCATGTAAAATAATCAATGTAGGTCCACTTGCAGCTTTCATGTAGTACAAGTGTTCAGAAATGTAAATAGAAAACTTATTTGCGGTTATATTAGAACAGAAAGCAATAAAAGTTTGCAAAACAAACTTGGGACAAATCCTCAATTGTTGTAAATTCTCACAGCTTCACTGAAATCCAGCGGAGGATCTGTCCATTGATATGTAATGAAATAATAAATAAAATGTTATGTGAAATTACTTATGCTTTTGACACTGATAAATATTTAATAATGGGCAGAATGTAAATACTTCATAGATCGTCTTCCAGTGTGCTTGACAAATCAAGAGACTTTGACACAGTGGATGCAGAAATTAGCTTTGTCAGTTCTCATCCTGCCTCTGTTCCTAAAGACAGATCCCTCAAAATGCTGAGAACCTTCAGCTCTGTTCCTCATCTTAGTCATCTGCAAAATGGGTAAAAACTACCTAACAATTCTACAGTGATTCTGCAAGGTTTAATGAATATATTTAAAGTGCTCTGAGATTCTTGGCTGTTTATACAGTGCTTAGAACATGTGAAGAGCTAAGTGCCATTAACATTATCCTGTATAAAACATTAAACCCTATAGCAATGTGCTGATGCTTATGTGCCAGGAAAATTTTTAAAGGTTTACTCTGGGCTTGTACGTGCACAGAGTTATTTTCTACACTGAAAATGTATTAGCTTGACTAACTTGACGAGAAGTGGTGCAGGCTTTTAGAGTCCCAAGGGTTCTTTATTTGCAGGGTGAAAGTTAATGTTTTGAGGGTTCCCATTTCACTGGGCTGCATTTGCAAATAACTTTTCTCTCTTCTAACAAGATGTTAGTGACACTGCTTCCCATAAATCCAGTTATGAAGTCATTCATCAGGATTTCAGAAGCCAATCTTGAAAAACGAAATACATGTGCTCAGTGTAAATGAGAATTTGATGATTTATGATGTAGGTCATTCTGAAAGCCCACGAGCTCTTCTCCAGTGACTTGCCAGAAATCATAACTCTTACTCCAGGGCCATGATCTGTTTATTATACGGTTTATGGGTGGTGTGCAATGTCTAATTCATTTTTAATGTGTTACATTTTTTCTGGTCTATTTTTTGAAAACAAAGATTTATAGCTGTTCAGAGCTTGAAAAGAATAGTAAACTGATGGACAAACTAATGTGTTTCTAAAATAGTCTGATAAAACTATCAGTCTGCTGTTCCAGTTAGGAGAGTGGTATTGTTTGATTTGTAACTACAACATTCAGCAGTTTTATAAATTATGTGATGTCGTATTCCTGATTACCTCTCCTTTCACCATGGGGCATGGGAGGAGACTGGAAGGGAAGAAGGCACTTCAAAGGATACTGGTCAATCTGCAGAGGGAAAGGGGTGCTCAACCCACCTGACATTGGAAGGCCTGCCCATATCCCTTGTACAAAAGATGCATGTGCACGTTGGAATGGACGATGGTCTGGAGTCGTATGGAGGACAGACGGGGGTGTTTCCCCCATCTTCTCAGCTATTGATTATCTGGTCTAAGAAAGGCAGCCAATCATGACTAGTCAGGTGTGCATCTGTACCCTTCAGCTCAGAAAGCCTTCCCCTGGTGCCACCTTTGGTGGTACATGAGCAGTTCCAACCTACCCTCCTTGTGAGTTAGTAGTCCCAAGAGCGGCAGAACTGGGTCTCCTGGCATGCTGTAGGCCTTGATAGATTAACCCTCTGGTGGGGCATTTTCCCTTCAGGTTAGAACTGACCTTGAACTGAGGGCTTTTCACCATCCTCACAGCACCTGGGATGCATGGTGAGTATATAAACTATTAGAACTGTGACAGCTTTTGTCCAGTGCAAGATAAGGGAAGTGTCAGTTGGTCAGATCCTGGGGTAAACAAGAGAGTAGGACCCAGGAGGCCTCTCACAGGTTTGGTATTAATAGGGCAGAGGGAAATTTCTTAGGTCTAGAAATCTTTACTCTCTTTAGTCTAGAACTTTACTCTCATTCCCTTGCACGAAACAGCAGGAATTGGGGAACTTAGCACGCTAGCTTTGGCTATGTCTACACTAGAAAAGTTAAATTGACTTTGTTAAGTTGACTTAAAAAGGTCGACTCTAAGTCGACTTAAAGTCGACCTTATTAAGTCGACTTAATGAAGTCGACAACTTTTCTAGTGTCAACATAGCCCCTTGTCAACCTTATTAAGTCGACTTAATGCTTTAAGTCGACTTAATAAAGTCAACTTAGGCGCTAGTCCCCGTCCACACTGGCTTTAAGTCGATTTAAGGAGTTGACTTAAGGCTTAAATGGACCTAAAAACGAGGCGTTATTAAGTCGACTTAAGCTTTCCTTAAGTCGACCTAAGTTGCCAGTGTAGACGCACCCATTTGTTAGGCATTTATGGTGTAAAGCCCTATTCTTTCCCATTGGAGTGTTTTCCCCATAAGAGTTTTAATTCAGTTTAATAGAAGCCTGCTGCTTAGATCCCATTGTGTTGTCACTTCATTCATGTGCATGTCTGGGTCAAATGACAATTGTTTTCAATGGTTCTTATTTTTTTCATCACGGTTTTCATAAGCAGTAACTACTAAGACAGCAAATCCCCAAACTGGAGTTATACTTATTGCATACAGGATAGACACTATATAAGTGGCATTCATGCTCAGAATTTACATCTTCCCCATAGTTTACCACAAATGTAGACATGGTTTAGAGAGCAGGCACTAAGTAAACAAAACTTCTGTAACCTACCATTGGATATATATTGAGCATATGAGGACTATAAGCTTTAATGACATTATGTGATGATCATTTTTGTTTATTAGGATCCTGTAAGTTCCCCCGCTGATGTTTATGTATCCATCTCACCACCCTCTTTCTCAGGGTCATTCAAAACATATTTTAAAAGGATAATAGGATGCAGATAAATTCCCACATTACAAAATCAAAGATCCATAACAACTGTCAGTTTGGGAGTCTGGGTTTTAGCTCAAGAAGTAGAGATGTAGGCCTGGTCTACACTACAAATTTATGTCAACGTAAGTTGCCTGTTTATGCATATCTCTACACAAATTTGTCTCCAGCTGATGTAAGTGGCCTATTATGGGGACACACGAAACAACCTTCTCGAATGGTGCAGAGACATGGTTGAACCAATTTGATCGATGCAGTGCTAGTGTAAACTTGGTGTCACCCCTAAGAGTCCTCTAGCCAATGTCCCACAGTGCTGTCCCAGTCCCCCTACAGTGACCAGTCTATTCACAATTTTAAATTCCACTGCCCAGGGGTCACAGAGACTGGAAGCTTGCCTCCCCTTTAAAAACTTGACATGTTTTTAAAACACCTTTTCCTGGCTAACCCCATTCACGAGCATGCCTAGCTGCACACCTTTGTTTGTGGCCAACCAACCTTGCTGGCTCCACGCACATACAGAGATACTACATGGGCTTCTGCTTGGAGCAGGTAAGAAGTGTTCAACCTCTTGGTCTGTAGGGAGAAGAAACTGTGCAAGCACAGCTCTGGAACAGCCATAGAAACATGGACGTTTATGGGCATATTGTACTGGAGATGGAGGCAAAGGGATACAAAAAACCAGGAAATAGCAGCAGTGTCTTGTGAAAGTGAATACCACAAAGCAAGGGACAAAAACTAGAAAGCTGGTGCTACCCCTGCAGACCTTCCACGTTTACAAGCTGCACGCTACACTTGGTGGTGACTCCACTAGCACTGTGCAAAACTCCATAAATAAATTGGAGGAGCCCAGACAGATCTCTGCTTGAACAATAAGGAAGAGGACAAGGTGGAGACATGGTGAGGGATTCCAGACCTGCTTGAAATTCAGCAAAAGTCTAGCCATTCCCACCAGGTGAGCATGGATGATCCTGCTGATGAAGGGGAAGGGAACATGGGTAACTGTGTGCACGCATGTCTCCTTGCAATGTTTTATTTGTTTTTATTTCCACTCTTTCCCCTTGCCTCAGCCACTTAAAGATGGTGCCTGGCTCATCCCCCAAGACATTTCATTGCTTTATTGGTATGTTGTGAGAAAACAAATTGTAAGGAAGTAAATTCAAAATAAATTCTTGAGCATTATTATGGCAGTCTGATTATATTGCACTGTGAAAAAAGTGCTTGAAGAGCCAATAAGACCAAGAGCATGGAGAAAAACAAGGAGGACAAGCAGAAGGTCTGGTAGTCTCAGCAGGACAAGGAGTGGGAAATGTCTACACTGTATTATAAACTGGGGCTCAGACTCACGCCCCCAACACTGTCCACATATAAATGTTTGGCTCATGTCAGAAGCATTCAGGATCTAAGTGCTAGGTCCCACCCAGGGAGGGCTGGGTCTGAGCCAGAGTTCTGCTGAGATGTGCATCAAAGTCCTGTCATTTTGCAGTATGGACACAGCTGAACCCACAGACCTGAGTTAGAAGATCTGCGTAGTACCACATAGACATGCTGGCAGTGTGAGACCCAGGTCCAGCAACAGTAAATCCAGGTTTACCATGGAGTGTGGACACTCAAGCAGAGGCTTGGAAACACTGAGTGCACAAGAATGGGTCCCACTGAGTTTATAATGCAGTGTAGACATATCCAAGGGTCTTCTCAGGCAACAAGCTCAAATGCTGCAGGCCTTGGTTGCCCTACAAATCCAAACATCCTGAACTCATCAGCCTTTGTTTCACTCATTGGAGAACTCACTGCTCTCTACCCCTTCCCTGCCCAACACGCTCTGTGGGATCACAGACTGCATCCGTATCCCTGCTGCTCAACAAGGAAAACCACTGACTGGTGTATGAGTAGCCATGACACATAACAGAAAACTACCCTTTTTGTTTATACAAGTGGACATTCATTTTTACTTCCTTTTCAATAGGAATTTTAAAAGTTTCACTCTGTTAAGTTATGTTAGAAGTTCAGTACACATTTGTTGGTGCTTTGATTTTGTGCACTGAATTTTTGTACTCAGTAAAATTCTGCATTTGGAGAATCAAAGTAGCTTGATCAGGTCACAACAAATACTACAGAAGGCACAGTGGCAGTCAAGAAATTGAACAGTGCTTACAAATGCACACCAAGCACCATAGAATTCATGGCCTTACAAACCTCCACCCCAGGAACATTTATAAAAGTGCAGCAAGCGCCACACAAGTCATGGCAGCAGGCGATGCCCCAGGCTGAGCATTATTTATAATTTGCAGCAGGCACAATAAAATTGATACCAGCAGCCAAACCCCAAATATACATAATAAAAACTACATAAGACAGACATTATCTTGAGACAGAACACTGCTGTGGCCAACTGTAAAAATAAACCTTTGATGTCTTCATCAGAAACATAACTCCACACTGGCTCTTGTAATAGCCCTGGTATCTGACTGTTCAGAATCAGCGAAAAGCCTCTCCACCTCACCGCTGACCCCTCCTTACTGACAGCAGCTTTTCTCCCTTTCCCTCACATATATTATGAAGTACACACCTTATAGCTATAGCCATTGGGATGAGTAGTTAACTCTTTCCTTGGCACTGTCAAAATGGCCAGCATTGTACAGTGGCCAATGCCAGGTGCTTCAGAAAGAATAGAATAGATAATCATTACGCTGGTCACTTCCATCCTCAGGCAAAGACTATTCCTGCCTATCCTGGCTAATAGACACTGTTATTTTCCGTGAATTTATCTAATTCTTTTTTGAACCCTTTCATAGTCTTGGCCTTCACAACATCCTCTGGCAAGGAGTTCCAGAGGTTGACTGTGCATTGTATGAAGAAATGCTTCCTTTTATTCGTTTTAGGCCTGCTGCCTGTTATTTTAATTTGGTGTCCCCTAGTTTTTGTGTTATGAGGAGTTAAATAACACTTCGTTATTTATTTTCTCTACACCATTCATGATTTTATAGACCTCTACCACATCACTCCTTAGTCGTCTCTTTTCCAAGCTCAAATGTCTCAGTCTTATAGACTCTAAGGTCAGAAGAGACCAATATGATCATCTGGTCTGACCTCCTAAACAATGCAGGCCACAGAATCTCACCCACCTCCTCCTGCAATAAACCTATAACCTATGGCTAAATTATTAAAGTCTTCAAATCATGATTTTAAAACTTTATGGTGCAGAAAATCCAGCAGCAACTGAGCCATGCCCTATACTACAGAGGAAGGTGAAAACCCCACAGAACCTTTGTCAATCTGCCCTGGAGGAAAATTCCTACTCAACCCCAATATGGCGATCAGTTAAACTTTGAGCATTAGTCTTACTAATCTTTCCTGATATGAAAGCTCTTCCATACCCCTACAAATTTCAGTTGCCCTTTTCTGTATCTTTTCCAATTCTGACATATCTTTTTTGAGATTTCCAACATTCTGTTAGCTTTTTTGACGGCCGCAGCACATAGAGTTGATTTTTTTCAGAGACCTATCCACAGTGACTCCAAGATCTCTTTCTTGATTGGGAACAGCTAATTTAGACCCCCATCGTTTTGTATATATAGCAGGGACTATGTTTTAAATGCATTGCTGTGCATTTATCAATATTAGATTTCATTGCCATTTTGTTGCCAATTCACCCAGTTTTATGAGATCCCTTTGCAACACTTCACCATCAGCTTTAGACTGAACAGTCTTGGGGAATTTTGTATTGTCTGTAAATTTTGCCACCTCACTATTTATCCCTTTTTCCAGATTATTTATGAATATGTTGAACAGTACTTGTCCGAGTACAGACCACTGGGGACACCACTATTTACCATTCTCATTCTGAAAACCTTCCATTTATACCTAGCTATGTCTACACTGGCAAGTTAGGTTGACTTAAGGAGGCTTAAGTCAACCTAACTTAAGCCCTGTCCATACTAGGCTTTCATTAGATCGACTTAAAAAAATCCTTAAATCGACCTAATGAAAGCTTAGGTCCACTTAGTTAGGCCTGCCGGATAGGTCGAACTAACCCTCCTTAGGTCAACCTAACCCTCCTTTAGGTCAACCAGTGTGGACGCATAAGTCCAACTTCTTAGGTCGAGCTAAGGGAAGTTAGGTCGAATTAATAAGTCCCGGTTAAGGGAAAACACTTTGTTAAGTCGACCTAATAAGGTCGACTTTAAGTCGAGTTAACAAAGTCGACTTAACTTTTTATAGTGTAGACATAGCCTTTGAGTCCTAGCTTTTAACCAATTGCTGATACAGCAGAGGACCTTCCTTTTTCTCCCATGATCACTTACTTTGCTTAAGAGCCTTTGGTGAAGGACCTTATTAAAGGTTTTCGGAAAATCTAAGTACACTATATCCATTGAGTCACCCTTGTCCATATGCTTATTGACCACTTCGAGGAATTTTAATAGCTAGATGAGGCATGATTTTCTTTTACAAAAAATGTTGACTCTTCTCCATCAAATCATATTCATCTATGTGTCTAATAATTCTGTTCTTTACTATAGTTTCAACCAATCTGTTACTACTGACATTTCTGCATTAACAATGGTAATTCACTGCTTTGGAAATAACATCTCTGCATGCTTCTTTCTGAACAGTCCTGAGTTCTCAAAGATGCAAGCACCATGCACCATCCCTGATCCACCCACACTGATATCAATGAAGTGTTCCTGATCAAAGAATGCTTGCATAACCATGGAAAACTATCCCTCTCTGTTGATATACCCAATAGCAAGATGGCTTGTGCCAAAACTGCAGTTTGGGACCCCTTGTTGCAACTTCATCACTATTTCTTGCACATTGTTGAAAATTGCAGTCCTGCAATAGCAAGAGATAATTAACAGCCTGATATGCTGCATGACAACAGCATTCACCATGGATTTCCGAAAATGATTTCCCGCTGACTGGTAGCAATCCAACACTGCAAATTTCTAAAGCATGATCACCACTTGCTTTACTCAACTCTTAGTGCAGCTTTCACTTTAGCATCCCTGTGCTAGAGAGCTGGGGCAAATTTGGCACACAGATCCAGGAATGTGGCCTTTCACAGCCTAAATTTCTGCAGCTAAATTTCACGGCTCGTTGTTCCAAACCTGCATTATGAGGCAATTCTGTCAGTCACTGATCTTTTTTCAAGTGGGGCTCCATTTTCCAAAGTCATCCATGAACGGCCCCAGTACCCTGGAATTTTTTCCCCATCAATAAACCCTCCTATCAGATATCATTATTTACCTCATTGTGATCCTGGCTGTGTGGAGTTTCCTGAAGATCTGCAAGTACAGGAGAATCTTATGTCTTGTACTTTCAGGATGTTCATGAGGTTAGTGGTGAGCTCTGTGGGCTCCAAGTTTTTGCCAGAGATGGCAGAAACTGAATAGCACTTGGTGGATTTGTGGGATTTTTCAAAACAAGGTGCAAAAATTATGGGATGTGTAATGTATAATGGGATGCTTGCTGGGAATTTGACATAACTCCTAGAAATCCTGAGGCAAATCATTATGATCCCATAAAACATTGTAAAACTGTCCCAAAAGACATTGCATTAGGCAGTGGTGTGTGGCACAGTGGGATATCTATCCAGGGTGCAATACATTCTACATCGAAACAAGCACTTCAGGTGAGTACAGGCAGCACAGACATGCACAGACAGATATGCACTCATCCAGGAAATATGCAGACTTCGGTGGCTGTAACACAACATAACGTGCATTGGCTGAAGTTTGTAGTATGAACATGGCCTTGGACTTATCTCTGGACATCCCTTGTTCAATTCCTGGTGAAGCCAAAATAGCATGTATGACAGATATTGCAACTGCATGCAGTATCTTTGTATTAAATTTATGAATGGTTTAGGTACAATTCTGTTCTGCCACATGGGGGAGGGTTATCACATGTCCTCCATGAACTAAAAAACCCTGGAGGTGATTAAAGAGAGTCACTGAGATTAAACAACTGCAGAGAAGTTCCAGTGGAGTAAATTGCATATACTGGTTCAAGCTGGGTTTTCTAGAGACTAGGAAACAATGAAGGTTTTTTTGTATAAAAGGATCGGATTGATCTGACTCGTGGCCATCATTTTGATCAACAAATGTTTTTGAATTCCTGTCCAACGGGAGGCCCTCAACCTTGCTGAAGGGTTGAAAGGAATATTGGCCTATCTGACTCTCCATGTGGAAACTGGTGACTTCTGGTATAATTAGTGTAGAACTTAAATCTGTTTTTTTTCTATATTGTCTCTGTCATGCTTTTGTCCTATGAATAAATGTGCTTGCGTGGAAGAGCTGTGTGATCACTTGTCTAAACACTGTCATTGAACTCTGAAAGAATGTAATGTACAAAGACTGCCTTTAGGCAGAATGGTTTGCTGGGGATATCACAGTGAATGGCAGGGAGCTGTGCATCCTTAAAACCTCAGTCAGAAGGAAGAAATGTGTGGGTCTCTGCCCAAGAGAGATGAAAACTGTAAGTTTGGAACCTTATAACAATGCCCTTGAGGGACCCTGGAGGGGAAATACAGGTGCACTTAACCTGAAACTGTGACAGAACCCAAGAACAGGTTCGAGGGAGCAAGAGCATGAATGAAGAACAGGTTCGAGGGAGCAAGAGCAAACATGTTGCTATATTTGGGACTAGTTGAAAGTATTGGTTTACTGGCAGCCCAGAACAGAGGATGTTAAAACAGAAAAGCAATGTTATAACTATCAGAATGTAGATTTATAGTCACTGACGAGATATTTAATAATAATATAAACTACTTGGATTCAAGTAAGTTGGGAGAATTAAAAGAAGGCATTAAAAAGATGCAATCAGGTCAACTTTTATGATGGGGCATTAGCTATCATGTACATTATGTTCCTTTCTAGTTCTGTTTCTGAGAAAAACAGTCATCTTACATTTACATAACACCTGTAATATCATCATGGGATTTTGGGGGGTGGGGGGGCAGTGGGAAAAACACTGGGCAGGAGGAGTGTGGGGGGGGGGGGGGAAAGAGGATGTCAGAATCATATCATCCAATTCTCTTCTTTGTGAGAACACTCCCATCATCTGTGTAAATGCCAGGGATGTGTTCAGGCTTCTGCTGACAGTCAAAAAAGCCAAACACTTCTTACAGGGAGTCTAGCCAGACAGAGTTTGCCTCCCACTCCAGAAACTCACAGGGTCCAGTGGGTCCCTTCATACAGAACTTCTGTAGACTGGCTGGTAGGAAGGAAAGCTGAAGGACTAGCAGATCTGATAGCTCCGATAACATATTAAGACTCATCATCTCATCTCAAGAGGAAAGGCTCCTTGAACATTAGCCAGCTCATGTAAGAGCCTTGCCTATAACTTGGTTGCTCTGCATTTAAACTTCTTATTCCTTTGGCTTGAGTTAAGTTTTGCTAGCTGTACAAGAAAAAGTGACTCAGAACAGTGATATTTTTATCTGAGTCCCTAGTGGTATAATACATGCAAACCCGAGGAAAGGACATTTGCCCAACTCTTTTGTGAACCACATCTATTCTGCACCACTGATCTTGGAACTTCTATAATACCTTTTACCCCAAAGACTCCAAAAATTCTTTGCAAAAGAGCTGTTGAACAGTGGACAGCAGCATTACATATAAATTTAGGACAGGAAGGGAAGACAAATGACTTGGCAAGACTTTATATTAAGGTTACATTCACTGATAATTTATAAAGGGTTAAAATAATTAACAGTTATTACCATATTACAGACCAGAATGGTGTGTGTTATAGAGGGTTACAGACACATCACTCAAAGTTGATATAACTGATTATAAGCCATTATGATAGCTGATCATAAACCATGATTAAAAAAAAAAACTTATTGACCTGCCGGAGTCTGTAACAATAAACTTAAGTCAAAGTAAACAAGGAGTCTAGTGGCACTTTTAAAGACTAACAAATGTATTTATTGCATGAGGTTTTATGGGAGAAAATCCCACTTTGTCAGATGCTTGAAGACCAAGTGGGATTTTCTCCCATGAAAGCTCATGCAATAAATAAATGTGTTAGTTTTTAAAAGTGCCACTGGACTCCTTGTTTGTTTTGCTGAACTAGACTAACATGGCTACTCATTTGGAACTTAATTCAAAGTGACCAGCACTTTATACAGCTGAAATTCACAGAATAGAATTTGTTACCAAAATTTAAATGCAACCAGAACAGAGTATAAAACTCCTATTTTTATGAAAAGTGCCATGGGATCTTTGTCTCCTTAATGACCACATGTGGTCATGATGTGGGTTTTTATGTCTCATCTGAAAGATGTTACACTACTGACAGCAGCCCAATGCTCTCTTCTTTCCTGCTGCCCAATGCCATGCTCGGCATTGACAAAGAAGTCATTGAAAGCCATCAGTGACAGTACCAATGCCCCAGCATAGCACCGAAGGGTTGGAGGGGCACTTTCCACAGCTATAGGGTTGCTAACCTCAGGATTCTAGTCAAGTTTTCTAGATCAGGGTACAAAAGCATACACACACCATCTCTCCTGACACCTAGGACCGACCACAAAACACCCAGCACTTGTTCATGTAACAGCAGCCGGGCAGTCTCCCTCTGTCTATTTTCAGGGGAGCTTTCTTTTGTAATTTCTTTGTAGTAAGGAAATGTAAGTAAATATTTTCCACATCAGAAATGAAATTCCAAAGGAAGAATCAAAGTAGGCAAAAGATAGGAGAAAGAAAGTAATATTATTCCTATTTTGATGGGGAACTAAAAGGATAAGATATTTATCCAAGGTCACCTAACAAATCTGTAGCCGAGGCAGAAAATAAACCAAGGTCTCCTCAGTGCCTTAATCACAAGATCATCCCTTCTTTCATTATTTTTATTAGCTATAAAACAGTAAACAGCTGACCAATAGTCAAGCAGCATATGACAGTTTGGGAGCCAATCACACTTTATTTCAGTGACCATCAGAAAAAAGGACAAATAGCTATAGAGAGCTTCTGTTTAACAAAAGGACAGAAATCAGTGCAGCTAGAGGCAATTTTTAGCAATCTGATGAGAACTCCTTCACCTTTACTAGACTTTCATTAATAAAATAAGTTAACTTTCATAACCTTCTGCAATCAGCCTAAATATATTTAAGAAAGTAGTGAAACATTTAATTTTGAAATTAAATTACTAAATCTTGAGCATGTAATTTTGAAGAACATGTTACATATTTTTCCCATTTGGCATAAAGACAAACATACTAAATATTTTATAATCAAACCTCGTTAACACACTGAACAAAAGGTAAAACATATTCATTACTCATTTCTATGCAGTAGGGTTAAGGTTTATTTAATTTTCACTAACCAAGTCTCATAATGCTTTTTTTTTTTTTTTTTAATGTGGGTTATGTGGAAGCTCTTTTTGAGATATTAGTTGTAAATCCACAAAGCATTTGAAAATTATTTGTATCTTGATGTTTGCTTTCCTGCCAATGCTTTCTTTACTAATACTGTTTGTCCAATCATAGAGCTTTTCCCCTGGTTGGATCTATTTCTTTTAAGAGGCTTTTTCAAATCCCATATGAACAAGACATTTTGGAACCTGCCCAAATATATTAAAGATTTGGAAGATTTAATGAAAACAGTATCACACATTTTTAGTGAAATTGATCTGCCTTTCCCCTTATACCCGATTATTTTTGCAGTCATAGACTGGTAAAATCTGAAAGTAATAGAAACATGCTATTCACTAAATAAATGAATATACTAAATTCTTTTTTCTAGAAGCCCATGGTGCAAACCCTCCTAAGGGACAAAATATAACAAGAAAAAGATGGAGTCTGAATTCAAAGCAAACATAAAAGCCTAACGCACAAAAAAATCAATTACACAGCCCAATTTGTTTTTACCAGCAGGCAAAGGAAAACCTGGTTAGCATGTTGCAGTGTCCAAACACCTTCTCTGGATCTACACGTTTCATCAAACATTACATGATGGCTATTCTTAAGAAACAAACTAACAATTAGACACACCTGTTTAAAGTGCCTGTGCTCTGTTCACACTTCATGTGGTATCTTAAAGTGACAGCATATTAAAATGTCAATGCAATTCTTTTGCATTACATTATTATTTTTAACAGAAAGTGCAATTAAATTCAGCACTATTAAATACCTCTACTCAGCTCATTCAGCATACAAGAAACATGTTATAAGGTGTTACTATAGAAAGAAAATATACTAAAAATACACATACATAAAAACAAAACATACTATAAATTAATATATTTAATTTAGCATGTGTATAATTCGGTGTCTAAATCCAAAAATACAAAATTTTGTATCACATTCATCTAAGACTAGAATATGATCTGGCAAGATACTAACAATTATAATGCATCGACTACCTGTATATCTATGAAGTTTCCAAAGAAATGAAATATAATTATAGTGAAAATATGGACTTTATATTAGGAATCTAAAGGTATGTCTATATGGCAAAGAAACACACAGACTACCAAATTTCAGAGCCCTGGATAATTGACTCAGTCTTGTGGGGTTTAAGCCACAGGGGGAAGAATAGCAATGGACACATTCCCACGCAGGTTGAAGCCTGGGGTCTGAGATCCTACCTTCTCTCCAGGTTTCAGAGCCCGGTTTCCAAATGTTGACACTGCTATTTTTAGGCCATGCCCGCACCATGAGCCTTAGTCAACTGACCTTGGCTCTGAGATTTGGCATCATGGGTTTTCTTTGCCACGTAGACATGTCCTAAATAGACAGCAGGACATATACAGTTTGTATGTGCTCAGATCATACCTTGATACCCATCACCAAATTTGGATCAGAGGTTTTTGTATGTGGAAGGCAGCTGGGTTAAGGGCAACATCCAAGTAAGAGCCTAGGCTAACTCTGCAGTAAAGACATGCCCACAAGCATTATTATTAGCGGACCCTTCTTGACTCATAAAGAACTCTGAAACTTAATTTATAGCAAAGTGTATTGAAAGCGCCAGACTGCAGTGTGCAAACTGGAATTCTACTTGAAGTTCTCCTAAGAGAAAAAAAGCAGTTCCATTGTAAGAGGAAGGTTCCACTGCATATAAATGGTTATGTTTGTCAAAAAAAAAAAGAAAAGAATTTCTCAGGAAACATGGCCTAAAAATCACATGAGGTGGGCTATCTTAAAGTCTATTCACTATTAAAATCCCATTTAATCCCATTTAGAAAGGGGCTTAAGGGAGATTTAAGTGTTGCTGAATAGTTTTGTGCTGACTTCCTGAACAGGAGGGAATTTAGTCTACAGTTTTTTACAAAAGTTACTTATTTTCAATATATTGCAACTGTTATATATCCAATATGGGTTTTAAGAAGGTTCCTTTGTTAGAGTTGATCTCACAGTACTGAATGGGAGGCTATCTGGTCTGTAGGGCCAGCCCACACTATACTTCTACCTGGGGAGAAGACATTTCTAGAGCCCCTACCTCTGCCAGCCAAGCATGCTGATCTGGATACATAAGCATGACACTGAGAGAGTGCCAATCCTGGCTCTGTCACTGGTGTGCAACAGGCAAATCGTGTCACTCTTCTGCGTTATGTTAAATTGGTCTAACAACATTTTCTGCTCTTGGAGGCATATTGTGAAGATTGTTTGTGCGGCCCTCTGAATATGTGAAATGCTAAATGTTTAGTATCATTATTTCTTCTTGTTTCCAATGTTGGTGTAGCTGTGTTGGTCCAAGGATGTGAGAGACAAGGTGGATGAGGTAATATCTTTTATTAGACCAATGTCCGTTGTTGAGGGAGACAAACTTCTGAACTCCACAAAACTCTCTTTCACCAACAGAAATGGGTCCAATAACAGATAATACCTCACCCACCTGGTCTCTCTCATTAGTATTTCTTTAATTTGATGTATACTTCTCAGATGGTAGCGCTATTTGAAACTTATGAACGTTAATGGAAATTTCGGTAGTTGGTGTCCTCATTTCAACAGAGGTTTCACTATAGTATATGACTGTGCCTTTTTTCTTGAAGTATGGCTCATAAAAAATCTTGTTAACCAAAGCTTGTTTATATCTCTCACTTTTATACTCTGCCCTGGATAAAAATGCTGCCCTGTTTTGCAGATAAGGTAGTTTTCAAGAGGCTGTGTTCCAAGAAATGCTGAAGGTATCTGACATTTCCTGGGACCACTGATAAATGTGGTTGCACTTTACTAGTTTTATGATTTGACATGCCAGGTGATTTTGTACTGTAGCTGAGTTATGCCTGGTGTGTAGGTATGAGGGAGAGAGGGTGGGAGGAAAAATTACTTTTAAGTCACAATGGAATTTCTACATTCTTGAGCTTACCATGGGACCAGCTTGAATCCAAACATACATTAATGCATCCTTGACGCTGCTCTAATTTACAATGACTTGCTGACAGTCACAAAGGGCTGCTCTGGTAGCCAGGACTACTCAGAGCATAGAGACATTCCTGTTCTGGACCTTTTTTCCTTCCCCCCTTATTAAAGCCTGTGAGGGGAAGGTGGTATAGGTGATTAAACCATCACCACATCACCCTGAGATTTGCCCTCAGCTGGGGATATTCTCCAGTGGCTAAATCTCCTTCATGTATGCCTTTCAGCTGGCAGCATGGCATAAAAGGGTTTTAACACATCTTCTAGCATTTCTAATGTACACATTTCTATAAAGATTCCAAGGCGTATAGAAAATATTTGCATGTAGCATAATCAATATATTCTAATTAATCTCTAAGCAGCGGTGACTATCTCAGTCAAACAGTGTCCAGTCTTTCACTAATGCTTACTAGTATCTTGCAGTAGCAGCTGGTCATTCAACTAATGACTGAGATATCTTGCAAAATATTTGTTTCTATTTTGAGCCATGCTCTGCCAGGCAAGGTAGACGTAGCCTGTTCACCACACTGAACTTTCACAACTGTTTGCCATTTTGATACAGCTTTTACTTCTGTGGTTCTGGTGAGATTAACTCCTGAGTCCTTTCCCTGTGCAAGCTGTCGGTATACTTCTAAGGTTACCCAGGTGGCAGCAATGTCATTTTCATCATCATTCTCACATAATCACTTGTCTGAGGATTCTTTTACCCATATTTTTCCCTTCCTACTACTAAGAGCTTGTTTTTGGGTTTGTTTGTTTTTCTGTTTAGGTCCATACTCATCTCTGTACCTATTTGTACTTTCTGAGTATGAATGGCAGATTACCTGCATGTGGCTTATTTTCCTCATAGTGGCTAAATGTTTCACAACAAAATCAGCTGCCCCTTGCAATATGTGATAACGTCTCATTGTATGAATAGGAAGCATGTGTTGTAACACGGTGCAATTCTGTTTTATTTTATTAGCAGACAACTCCAAAGGGTCTTATTCTTTTTTTATTTCCAGTTCAGCAAAGTACTCAAGCACAAGCTTTAAGGTTTATTTTTAATTTTACGCATGTGCTTAAGCGCTTTGTTGCATAGGGATGTATGATATGTATCTAGCTACATTACTGTGTATACCTAGAATCCATGAGACATGTACCAAACACAGGACTGGATCAACGCAGGGGCTTTAGGGGCTGAAGGGGACTCCGGGCTTCAGCCCCTAGGGCTCCTCTGTTGATCTGGCCCTGCCACCCGCTCAACCCAGCACAGCACCAGCTGGACCTGGGGGGCACTGGGAGGGGCCCTGCCAGTGCTACAGGGAGCGGGGCCCTGGGGTCAGAGGCTGCACTCTGCAGTGCTCCCGCCCCACCCCTGGGCCAGCTGGTCTGCTCCTGGGGACGGAGTGGACCGGCACATGTCCACTGTACTCCAGGAGTGCGGCTGCCCCACGCACCAGCCAGCCCTACCACTGAAGGCAGACCAACTGATCTGAGATGGGCTGGGAGTGCCCTGGAGCGCAGCCTTTGGCCCCAGGACCCTGCCCCAGCAACACTGACCCACCCACCATGATGGGGGGCCACGGCCTCAGGACCAGGGGGTCCCACAGTGGTGGGGCCCAAAGCTGGAGGGAGGCCCGAAAGTGGGCAACTTGGGGCCCCAAGGCCCCTTAATCCAGCCCCAGCCACACACTGACCTGCATGCTATAGGTATAGGCTGTCATTATGAGTAGAACTAAAACACTGCAAGCTGCTCCAATTTTTAGGTATGTCAGCAAATGGCTTAAACATCAAAGCAGTGTTACAACAAAAAATGAGGAAGGTAGCAGCAAATAGAAAAGAGACAATGACATCTTGGTATTCCTTTAGGAGACAATGCTTCTTCCCATTCACAACCTAAGAAAGCCTTCCAGCACAACTGACATTCTGGAATTATTTGCTACTCATCTTTAAGGAATGGGGTTAGAACTCAAGCTCCTTAGAGAAAGACCACTTTTGTCCATGTGAATTACTTCTGTGGTTTCCAGGTGTGATTTAAGAACAAACTGTGCAATACTGGTGATCAGGCAAGATAGAGAAATTGGTGATTATGTAAAGAAGAGTCCCTATTTAATCAAATCAGAGGTGGAGGGTGCAGTACATGTATTTGTGTGCACAGCTTCACCTATTGGTGAACTGCAAACGGAAACAAAAGATAGGTTGTGCCTTTTTCTGCTTCTTTATGATTTATAAGAAAGAGCTGAAAAGTGTATTTTCAACTTTTTTTCTTCCTGCTTCTTTTTTTAATTTAATAATCTCAGGAATGCCTAGTCTGGTCTTTCTTGGTTTTGCTTGTGGGCTCATAAAAAGTCTTGTAGTCTTTCTCAACTATTAACTGAAGGAGGGACAATACTGAATCTTCACGATAGGAATCTTTTCTCCCCAAGTGTCCCTCAAAGCTTTTAAATATGATAAAACAAAACAAAAATGAAGAGTTTTAAACAATGTGAATGTAATTTAATCTCTAACTCAATTAATCAAGTTTTCACTTCCTGAGTATCTGTGATGATAACCTTGCCTGTTCTTCAGTGGTCCATATGATCTTCACAGCTGAAAAGACCTGGATTTCTAATCTAAGAAACATTGAAAATATAACATTTCATTTTCAGAGAAATCATTTCTACATGAAAAGAAAGATGAAATTTCAAGAAAGAGGCTTAATCCCCTTTTTATCCTTTGCAGATTAGATCCAGGTTGATAATTGGCCAGATCGGCAGAGTCAAATGATAGTTTCTTGAGCAGACACAAGCCCTTCTTTAAGAGTGCTTGGCAGTCTGCCCTCCTTAAACATTCTCTGACAGCCAAAGATGCTGTACTTCCCCGCTAAGCTATACTAGCCAGGAAAGACACATGGCCAAAGAACAGGCTGTAAAATGAAGATTTCCCAGCACAAGAATGTCAGTGAATACAGTGGTCTAAAAAACTCATGTGAAATAGTCCTGGTATTCATTCTGTGTGCATGGACAGTACAGCCTAAATTGCAGTGAAAAAAAAAATTAAAATAAGAAATGTTGTTTTCCACAGGAAGAACTGGAATCAGCTCCTGGGAAAAAGCATTCTCGATTAAGACACTACATGGAGTAAGATTTGTGTAGATACCAGATCATTATTACAAGAGGTAGCAATTAAAAATGGTTCTCACTCTTTTTAATGATAAATATTCAGACAGATTGTGGCCCAGCATATGTGGCTATGTAAGAATATCGTGAGAAGTAGGACACCCCTTAATACTTCCACTGCAAGTTTGAAAGTAAGAAGGGAATGTTGATCTATTTTCTTATCCCCACCCAAGCAGATAGGGAATGGACAGAGAAGGGTGAAGAATGACTGAGCCTTGACTAGTGCACATAATTTGATGCAGATATGGAGCAGTAGTTCATTAGAAGAACGAACTGTGCCTCAGAGAGGCATGTAGTAGAACAGCTATGCATTGCCCCTTTCTCAGCACAGGTTGTGTAAGCACAATCTAGCCCATGGTATTTTCACCAGAGAGCCATCAGTTTACTACAATATATTACTGAGGTTAAAAACTTGCAGATATTTCTTCAGAATTTTTTTGCAGCCTCTTGAGAAATAAATAAAAAAACAGAACTCTATCTTGCCAAGATTATTTTGGATATGGTATTTTTACTTCCAGCCTACTCAGCATGAGGACTCTTGTTTCTCAAAAGCCCCACTAGACCTAGAAAACACACTGATACATTTGCTAGTAAAAACACACAAAGCATAGTTCCTCAAGTTAGATATTATCTCTATTTATTTATAGATTTATTTGGCACCCATTGCCTAATATAGTTATTTTTAGGGATATATTTAAACACAATATTAATGGCCAACTTCTCTGAAAGAATTATTGGCTTTACTATGGTTTATTGCATTTCCAACAGCTTTCTTCTTTTGTATCAGTAGCTTCTAAAAGTCAGCTCACTGAAAAGTTAAAAACAGCATTATTACAAAGTGGTAGACAATTGCCCTTCTGTTTATTGTGCATAAAGATGTTAAATAGTGGTATTCAAGCCTTAGATTATCAACACCAATAAAAATAAATATCATTTTTGGTTGGGTTTTTTTTGTTTTTTTTTGTTTTTTGTTTTTTTTAAAATAAAGTGGTTTCTTGCTTGCTTTATTTCCGACATGTTCCATCCATGGTTAGAAATCAGGCATGACAGCAGTCTAACCCTAAATTTTTAACCAGGAGTTAGAAATCTGGCATGACCCTGGTCCACCCTGAATGTGATCTTAATGTTTTATACCACTGACAAATTATTAACATCTGTTAATAAGCTACCCAGCTGCTCTGTTAAATTGTTTTTTAAAATCGTATGTACGGCATCGATGTCTCCCGCCCATGGCCCATCTAACCTTTCCCAGCTGCTTATTTCTCTTTTTCAAGAATACAGTTTCAAAACCATTCCCTGTTCCTTTGTCTCCAAACTGCTGTTCTGTCCACATCAACATCTGCTCACTTCCACTCCCCAATTCCCATTTTAGATACTTACTTTAAATATACATTTTTCTTGTTAATACAATGCTGTGTCCTTTCTCAACCCTTAGCCTTATGCTTTCTGCCTTCCTCTCATTTAAATCTATCCCCCATGGTTCCTTTTAAATACCTATATTTTAAAGAGAAGATTTACATGCAGAGAGGATTTTTTAGAAAGCCTGTTTGTCTGATCAGCTCACCTTCATATGGGCTTGGGTGAAAGAAAATGGGCTCATGGTAATATTCTATACATACCTGGAGGGTGTCAGTCCAAGAAGGGAAAAGGAATGATGTAGCATAGCAAGAGGGGAATAACTAGTATTCATGGGATGAAATTATGTTATGGGAAGTTCAGGCCAAATATTAGGAAAATTTTCTGACAGCAAAATGCATTAGACTGTGTAACAGCCCCCTGAAGGACGTGATGGGAGCTCTGCTCTGTCGTTTGGAATATTTATAAAGAGACTGGAAAAAATAATAGTATTTGTACCATTGACGACAATACTGTGCTAGCAGGTGGATGGACAAGATAATAGGCATCTACCAGCTCTAGAATCTATGGGTCAAATTCAGAAATGATGTACAAGGTGGTCTACAAACAATAGACTCTCTTACATTCAGATTTTTTCAGACTAACACCACCCACTCTGCCATGGTGTAAGGGGATCTAAATTGGTGTCAATTACAAAATGGGGAGCTTGACAATGGTGTAAATTAAAGAAATTGACACTACTTCTACCTATACCTTCCAGTTCCTTGGTGTGTTACTTGCATCAGTTTAGACCCCATTACAACAAGTTGAGTGAGTGTCACCAGGCCTTAGGGAGTTTAAATGAGATGGGATATAACTTACACAACTTACACAACCCTACACATCACTTTTGAATTTGACCCTAGGAACCTATCCAGCTGCTTAATCTGATTCTCTCTAGCCAGAATCCCATTCCACTCTTTTCTTCTATGATCACATTCTGTTATAGACAAAAGCTTTTATCATACTTGCATTACTTTGTGACTCAATGCCAGCAGGAATTCCGCTCTATATAGTCATTAATGACACTGTCATCATATTTTAATATGTTTAGAAAGAGAAATACTTACCCGGATCAAAGTGCTATACATAAATCAAATGGACAATCACACCGAAATAAGACACTTCTAACAAAATCTATTTTTAAAAATTCTTGCACTGGAAGCTAAATGGCTCTGGGGATTTACAATGGGATATGGAGCTTGACCACAGCTTAGTCCTTGGTTGAAACACATCTCAGACATTTAGGCTATGTCTTCACTATAAAAAGTTAGGTCGACTTTGTTAAGTCGCCTTAATAAGGTTGACTTTAAGTCGACCTAAAGTCAACCTTATTAGGTCGACTCAACAAAGTGCTTTCCCTTATCTGGGACATATTAATTCGACCTAACTTCCCTTAGGTCAACCTAAGAAAGTGGACTTATGTGTCCACACTGGGCTTAGGTCAACCTAAAGGAGGGTTAGGTCAACCTAGGAGGCTTAGTTTGACCTAATGAGTTGTCCTTACTAAGTCAACCTAAGCTTTCATAATGTTGACTTAAGGATTTTCTTAAGTTGACCTAATGAAAGCCTGGTGTGGACAGGGCTTAAGTTAGGTCGACTTAAGCCTCCTTAAATCGACCTAACTTGCCAGTGTAGACATAGCCTTAATGATCCAAAGCTGTATACCAGCTGCTAGCCAGTATGTGTTCTACTTTAAATTAGCTTGGTGGTCTCAGTATATTTATCAGCGGAATGAATGGTGGCCAAGGACTAAATAGATTATAGGTTGAATACCTTTCTCAACCCTATGTGTGGTTTCTCCAAGTCAGAGTTTAATCACATTAGAGGGACAGTGTGGGCAAATGTGTTACCTCTGTTGCCCATGCTGAAAGTTTTTTATGAATAAATAAAAGATGACTTCTTTCCAGGCTGGTTAGTCTGACACTTGGCACTTTCTACTAAAACTCACATGCAATTAAAAGTATCATTCAGGGACACAGCCAAGTAGCTGAGATTAAATTCAGGTTTTATTGTGACATAAGAACGACCATGTTGGGTCAGACCAATGGGATCATCTAGCCCAGTATCCTGTCTTCAGTGGCCAGTGCAAGGTTCTTCAGAGGAAATAAACAAAACAGGGCAACTTTTGAGGCATCCATCCTCAGTTGTTCAGTCCCAACTTCTGGCAGTTAGAGGTTTAGGGACAGCCAGAGCACCTTCCCCTTCTGAATCAAGGATGATACTTTGTACCAGTGCAAACATGGGGTTGCCATGGGTTTATCAGCACATGGATTTCCTTAGATCTACAGGAACCTGAAGGGACTACAGAGAGGAGTATCCAAGTATCCAGAGAGCTCCATATTTTATCCTGTCCCTTTCCATCTTGGTGGCATCACTCCTTAAGGAGTCTGGCTTCCAGATGACCCCTGCCTGCAGCTGCACTGAAACCTTCCCTACAGATTGAATTGCATGAGGAGAGAGATTCTACAGTTACTTGTGGGCAGATTTCTAACTGCAAATGCAATTAGTCTCCAGAACAGCATGTTTTGGAGAGCACCTGCTTGCTGGCGCCTTCCCTTTCCTGTATCTGCCCTCTCAAAGCTCTATCCCATCTGAGAGGATTTTGTCATGTCTGGAATTCAGGATGGGACTTTCCCCTATCACTACAATGCTGGACCATTTTTGCAACAGTTTCATACCTTGCGAGGCAGAGGGTGGTATGTTGCCCTATATTATGAAAGGAAATATTTTCACAAAATTAAATTAAAAACAAAAAGAAAATCAGAAGTTTTTGGATGTATACCAGGAGTACACAATGTGCAGTCCATGGAATGATAAAATGCAGAGTCCATGGCTGCCCTCTCCTTGTAACTGCAACATGAGGACAGAGCTAATCAACTGCAGGTTTTTCCACTGTGAACGAACTCAAACACTAAGCAACTTCCCCTTCTGTATCAAGGAAGATACCCACCAGTCCAAGCAAATGTGCCCGTGTGCTTTTATTTTTCAAAGATGTAAATATATAGATCTATATATACAGATATAGAAGAGAAAGCCTCAAGCGCCTGTCAGATTACCAGTGCTGCTCTTGTAGTTCCCAGGAAATGTTTATACAAAGGGGGTACCCAATCTTTGTAAGTACTGGAAACACAGGCATAGAAAGGGTATTGTGCTATTGCCTTAAAATAAAAGCAAAATATATGGTAAAGGAAAGTGACACAGACTGTTCTAGTTGCATTGTCCAAGCTGGGTGAAATGCAAGACAAAAAGAGCATAAACCTGTGAAGAGTAAAATTCAATTTTAAAAGATTTTCCAGTATCCATAATCTAAAATTTTATTGATGGTAAAACAAGTAAGGATTTAAAACAAAAAACAAAAAACTTGTCTCGAAACTGTGTTCTTTTAACATGATTTCAATCTATTCCCAGATATGCATCAGTAAAGAGTTCTCCTAGACATGGGCCACGTGTGCAAAAATCTTACAATTGTGGTATTTTCAATAAAGGGAAAAGGGTGGCAAATGTGGACTGAAACAAGTGCCGCAAATCCAAATATAGTCAGGTTTGGTTCAGAACACAAGAGCTAGACCACTCCCTCACGTTTTGAATTCAGCCTGATTCTGAAAGTCCAGGGTGACCTTTCCACATCCAGTTTTGCACTGGGGAGGAAATATGTAAGAATAACGATCAGTGATGTCCTGCTCTTAGTCCTGGCGCCTGCTCAGGCATCCCCTTCCTCTTGTCTCCTATGAGAGATTTTTAATCTGCTTCCTTTCCTCCCAATAAAGCTTACCTCACTGCCTGGAGTGCTTCTCTTCCATTTCTCCTAAGAAGGTCCTTTCACTTGCTTCCTACCCTCAGCCACTTCCCTTCTCTCCAGCACAAGGGGATTGGTTAGCCACATATTTCTAATATGCAGCTATATAATGAGGATTCTGCAGTTTTCATTTCTTTTATGTCATTCTCACAGCCCTAGAAACATGACAAGGGAGATTATTATTCTATTTTGAGGACATCAAGTGTGTGCAAAGGATATCTGGCAGGTGTTAGATATTCCACATCGATACAAGACATAGATAAATTTTTGTTTGGCCATTGTGATGGTGAATAACAAGAATTGAGGATTCACCAAACCCAAACCAGTGTCGCATGAGCCCATTATCTCTAAAAGGAAATGACTATTTTATTGGATTTATTTCAGTTGTTCAGAAAGCACCTAGTATTTATAAAATTGCACAGTGAACGATATAACTCCAAACCAAAACACTACATTTCAGCAGTGTCCACATAAGGACTCACCACTAATGAAACAAAAGTCTCTTCCAACCATTCCAAGTCACCCATCCCACCCTGTTAGGAAAGACCTCGGAAAAGAGGACTGCTAGTATGCCCTGACGGACGACACATCTTGCCTTTGTCAGAGCAGAGTAGGTGATCGAATGTCCTGTTTTGGCCTGGACAGTCCTTTTTTAAGCCCTGTCCCAGCTGTACTGACTTTTTTGGCAAGAGCAAGTTGGCACAAACTAACAGGACAAATGCCCACTTTTGTCCAAAAAAAAAAGTGGAGTATGGAGGAATGTGCTCAGGGAAGAGAAGCAGCAATGCCAGCCTCACACAGTGGAGACGCAGATGGGGGCTTGGGTGAGATGCAGAGATGCCAACCTAAGTTTCACGCAAGGACTTCACCCCAACATGCAGGGTGAGGAGGGGGGCTTGGGCTAGGTTCCCTTTGGGAAATATGGTCACCCTAGAGAAGTGGAAGAAAATTCCAGAATCAAGGGCCAATGACAAGATGCTATGAACAGCAGCATCCTGATTACTGGCATTGTTGATGACATTTATACACTTTCTGTTAGGCCATTGAGGGCACCTGGGTGATAATGACTGAGTTAATAAGGTAATTGGGGAGAATATTAAGGGGAGGAAACAAGAAACAACTAGCAACTTAAGAGGAGCCCAGAAGAAAGCTCAAAGTATCAACCTGGGCTAGGGAGTGAGGGCTGCAGGAAAACCCCACTTTGCTGTAAGCCTGTACTGCAAGATATTACTGTGTAAGAGGGGAATAAATACACACCTTAGTGAAAGATTAATGGCCCAGTGTGTTTTTGTGACTGTGAAACCATCTCAACTGGCCAGGCAGTGAGGTTCACCAGGTAGCATGGGTGGTGTCCTGTGATAGGGCCCTTCACCAAAAATACCCTTGTTTAAAAAAGGCAACTGTAAAGCTTCTATGCTTATTGATTACAAATGCCCTAGTAGCACATGAAGAGACATTAAATCAGCGGTTTTAGAAACTATATACATGATATGTCTGTGGAATTACTTTGTCCAGCAGTGCAAAACAAAGCATCTGTTTAACAGTGCACATCAATACAGCTCTTCACTTAGGGCAGGATTGAAATTGGAATAGCATATCTAGTTGGAACTGTTAGTCCATATAACCTTATTAATTCCTAACAGATTGTTTTCCTTCTTACAAAGGGCAAATGACAGAGCCCTGGAACATATCCACATCAAATAATTATAAACTTGAGATAAGTTCTTATTACATAAAAGCTGGCATGAAGAATCTGTAAGGAAACATTCATACTATTTAAGTGCCGAATCCTGAATGCCAAAACCAGAAGATCAACTACAGCATGCATGAAGATCCCATGAGTGAGAATATCCAAGTTCACTGATAAATCAAGTAAGACTCATACTAGTGTAAAGCCTTGAGATTTGGCAGAAATGAGTTTATTAAGAACCTACTCAGAACTGTTGAGTCAAATAACCTGAACTTAACCCACACCAACATGAACCAAGTAAATTATGATTATGTAGAGATAGTAATATTGGGTAAGAACAATGCATTCAGGTATGTCAAAAAGAAATGGAAGTTAGATGACAGTTGCTCTCAATCTTTTACTCTGAGCCAAGGTTTTTCAGAACATTGAACTGGTCACTTGAATGAAAAAGACCAGAAATCAAAGAGGAATTAATGATATAAAAGGAAGGAGCTCTTGCAAAACAACAGATGGAATGAGATCGGAAACACATGTAGTAAGTTGAACTCTTCTAATAAGAGCAAAAATGACAGAAACTGGAACAAGAAGCAGGGGAATGGAATCACCAGTAGAAAAGTTTCTGACTGGGGCTGTATTGCAGAGTTCATATCCAAACTGAGAGCCTCGCTTAACTTTTCCAAAGCTCAGGAGGTTTTTAATCCAGAGTGTTGGTTTAGCTTGTTACAAAGATAAGAACCAGCAACAAAATCTAAATCACAAAATGGATCAAAACTTTTCTAAAATGTGTGGGTTGGCATTTCAGTCTCAGATTTTTGATGGGGGCCTGTCTCTACTCTTGACCACATATGAGGTAGAGGGGCCATTTCTCTGAGGTGACTGTAACAAGACATGCTCCATCCCTGTCCTCTGATGTCACAGAAACCCCTCAGACTTTCTTGCAAAGGACAACTTGTGTGAATTTATTTGTATTCCAATTACCAACACCAGTATGGCCTTGTGCAGCAAACTGTTTATAGTGATTCTTGTCCTTTAGCTCTTTCCCACAGAGGCAAAGAAGAAAAGAGGTCTCCCTTCCTCAAGACGTGAGATCCCAGCTCCTCTTCCCTTTCCTTCCTTCCTGTGTCTTCTTTTATATCCTTTAGCCACTGGCTAATTGATTCCTCAGCTCCCCCAGACTGATCAGCTAATTACCGGCATATCTGCAATGAGCTTTCTCCATGGTGCTTAGGTGATCAGAGTGTTGGCTCACCTGTTAGCTTCCAGCTGTCTGCCACACACCTTCCCTATATATTGAATGCTGAGGTTCCTTTTTCCTCCTGTCCTCCCTTCTTTAGAGGAGGCACCAAGAACCCATTTCCTGTACTTGTCCTCCCAGTGGTTATCTTTTCTACACCCACCTAAGTCATATTTCTTGGAGCAGGAACATCCCCATAATTCTGTTTAAGGACACTGGTCTTCATACAAGGAGACATTCAAAGATCTAATCTCCTCTCATTCACCTTCTTTATTTTGAGTCAGGGCAAATCCTTTCATCTTTTTTCTCTATAATTTCCCATTCTCCTAGTACTTTCACTGTATCTCAAGGTTCCTCCTATCAAGGCCCTGGCAGCAAACATTCTAGGGACAGCCCATCCTCCACTGATACTCTTGGGACTTTCTTTTCATCCTAATATCTGTTTGACCAGTTCTTCCATTTTTCCATTTTCTTCTCAGGCATTTCATTTCTCTCTTTCACCTCCTGGCTTGTATCTTGTTGTCTAGGGTTCTCTTGTTTCTCTACTTCAAGCCCTTTCTTCATTGTTTTTAGCAGCTCAGTTCCCTTCTGCCATGGACCCAGATGCCTACTTTCTTCCAAGATAGGAAGGAGTTCCAGTCCATCCCTAACACTAACAGACAGGGCAATCTATCCACAACCCTAAGCTATTTCCAGCTCAACTTAATCTAGAACTCTAGTCATATCTTAATCATTAGTTAGAGTCTTCTTTCCCCAGAGATGCATTCCAGACTCGGCCTTTCCTTAGCAGGATCCAAAGTGGCTTTACTACGTCTTTGTTAGCCAATAAATACCCTGATGCAGCATCTATTAAGCCTCTCTCCTGTCTCCTCTCTGTCTTCACCAAGATGGTTGGCTTTTTTCTCCAACACTCCCCTAAGGTCCCAGTCCAACCACAAAATTTAGACAGCCCAGAATCTGTATAGGGGAAGTCTCTTCTACGTCCCTGTTTTCCATGCTGGTAGCAGATAATTTCCCACCTCCCCAAAGGAGTTACTCTGCTCTTCTCCATTTTCTTCTCTGTAATCTTCACCCCTGCCAATTCTCCAAACTTCTTTCCCAGTTCAGGTCTGTTAAATGGACAAAGCCCCTTTCAGGGAAAATCTGCTTCCTCAGACTTCTCTGTGAGTTTACCCCTGCCTTCAGAATTTTGAGTTGATTCCTCCTAACTCAGGGAAGCCTTGTAGAAATTGCTTCAGAATTATGGTGTCCATAATTTCACTCGCACTCTGCATATCAGGCTTTAACCAACCATTAGCCCAAGTCATTAATATCTGAGGAAATGCCCTGGGTCATAAAATTGTGATTGCTCAGATAAGGAACAAGGTATGGCTTCTGTTCACTGATAAGATGATTCACACCCACATCCAAAGCAAATACTTACACCCCAGTCAAAAGTTCACAATTTCTGTGAATACTTGCACTTTCAACTTTGAAATTTGCTTTCCAGGAACAGTGATGTCATTAAAGCTCAACTGCACAAGGATTTGTGGGAATGAACAAAACGAGAGCAAGCATAGGCAAAGTGAATTCATTTATAAATCTGAGAAAACATTAACACAATTTTAAACGCCTATTTATTTGTTTATTTTGTATTGTTTACCCTGGTCACAATCTCAGTGCCTTCTTAGACTGCAGTGTTGTTCTTGGGTGTACCATTTCTTTAAGGTGGTACTACAGAGAATGATGACAATTTTGTGATGGTGCCCACTAGTTAGAAAGTCACTGGGCTTAATTCACCACTTTTTACATGCCAGCTTTTTAATTACAGGACATCATCAGGAAATCCAGAGCGGGGAAAATGAACGTTTTGTGCAGATATTTTCCTAGCCCTTTCAAACCTGTTTGTGAGGATGAGCCAAAAGTCTAACATTGGACCTATAGCTCCTCCAACACGGGTGAAGTTTGTAATTACCCCTTCAGTTACAGTTTGGCCTAGCTTGATATATTTGGCCCATATCTTCTCCTCAAGCAGTTTTCCATTATCAGCTTTTCCTTTGCCATCCAAAATTTCCCATAACTGGCTTAATTATCTCTTTCTGCTCTTAAACCGTTTCTGTCAGTTGTTGCTCAAATGTTCATGTTTTCAACAATAAAACATGATAAAGATATGATATTGGTTCATTTGTTTGAACTAACACACACACACACACACACGTATCAGGCACAAACTACAGTGTCCTAGTTACAGTGTTCTCACTGGGAAAATATTTTACTATTTTTAGCTAAAAAATAATGACTGACATTTCTTTGACATCTCAGTTTGTCACATCTTCCTCACATATTGATGAGAAGTATGATACTTCCCTTCAGCCAAGGCAAAGCGGAAGGAGAAGCAAAGATGATTTTTCATTCAGACCAGGATACCCGACAGCTCACCAGTCTTCTATTAAAGAGATATCATTAAGGTTTCGGTTAAAAAACCTTGACCTTTTCATCCTGACCATAACCCTATCTGGAAGGTTTTAGCAACTGGAATCCAGGGACTGTATCTTCAGTCCTCCCCCACATACAGGATACAAGTAACTGTTATTGACTTTAAGGAAAGTTGTAGCCATCAGGAAGACTATAGAGACACATAAATAACAAATGAATTTGTTAGTCTTTAAAAGTGCCTCATTGTTTGTTTTATTGGGATCCAGTACTTCATTTATTCTGCTGAATGCTGCAACTTCCATAAGGATAATCAGACTTGGGGGCAGAGGGGGAGCTGACTAAAGATTTGCTGTGAGACTAACACCATGGGCTCGTTAGGTCTTCTTTTATCAGAAAGTACCCCAACAGTCTTTCAGTTGGGAATAGCATTTCATTTGAAAGAGGAAGTGAGATGCATTGGGCTAAAACAACTGAGAGAGAGAGAGAGAGAGAGAGAGAGAGACAGAGACAGAGAGAGAGAGAGAGAGTGACTAATCTGAGATCTTCTTTGGTGTCCTAATATGGAATAAAACAAAATTATTTTCAAATGTACATTATCAGGAACTAGCTCTTCTGAGCACATTGCTTGTTTATAGCTTACAAGGACGTATTTTTATACATCGTCCCTTCTCCAAAACCTGCTGTGGACAGATGATCATATCATTATTATCATCGTAGAATAGTAGAAAATTATTAAATACAGCAAACATATTGTGAAATCTTGTCAGAAAAAAAAGCCAAACCCTTATCGTAAGCATTTCCTGAGGTTCAAAATAATCAAAACTTCCCTCTCTAATGTTTTTATTAAAAACACATTCAACCAAACACAAAAAAGCATAACAATCAAGCAGGGATGCATAGCCACAAGATGTGGGCCTCTGGTATTGTCTTGATGTTCTTCTGGAGTGCTAACCCAGTTCAAGCAAAATTCACTCCTCTTAAAAAAACCACGCTGTCCTCTTTGTAGAAAATGAAATGCAGAAACTCCACAAAAATGCACTGTCTAGCAAAACTGCATCAGTTTATATATGAATATAATGTTGCCATCCAGTCAAGAGAAAAAAACATTGCAAGTAACTGGAAGTGGTTATGTCACTGAAGAGAACAAGAACTGTCGATAGTGTGCTGAGGAAAATTAAGAGAAAATTCTTAATGTGGAATCACTTCCTTCTCCGCTATCCTTGCGTAATTACAAAAAGCAAGCAGAATATGCCTTTTGAAAATTTCAATATGACTTTAAGCATCCCAGCGAACTGCTGTCGCTTTTTCCTGCTGCAGGCCACCTCCAATTCTCACCTTTCAAATGGCAAAATTCCATTCACACATACAAAGGAATCAGTGGCTATGTCTACACTTGTTAATTTAAGTTGACTTAGTGTGTCTACACTTAAAAATAAAGTCGACTTAAAGGGGAACTTAAAAAGTCGACCTAGAGCGTCCACACTGGATGCCTAGGTCAACTTCTAGGAGCTTAGGGGGACCTAGGGGAGGTCCACAGGAGCAGGGGGGGCACCCCTTGCCCAATGCCAGGGGGCTCAGCCTTTTCCCCATTGTACCTCCCGGCAGGGAGGGCATTGGGGTAGCCCTAAGTCGACTTAGGGCTACCCCACATCTACACTGGCTTAAGTTGACTCTAGGGAGTCGACTTAAGCCTTAGGTCTAATAGAAAGGTGGTGTTATAAAGTCGACTTAATTTTAATTAAGTCGACTTTATTTTCCTTAAGTCGACTTAAGCAAGCTGCTTAAGTCGACTTAAGGAAAGTGTAGTATAGACACAGGGTAAATTAAGTTGACTTAAGCAAGCTTAATTTACCAGTGTAGACGCAGCCAGTAGAAGGGGATCCAGTATAAGGAAATCAAACAAGGAGTCCTGTGGCACTTTTAAAGACTAACAAATTTATTTATCGCATGAGCTTTCATGGGAGAAAATCCCATTTTGTCAGACGCTTTGAAGATGGGGAATTTACAGAAATTAAATGCAGGGAAATGCATGACACAGGATCAGGTCAGGCTGTAACAGCAAATCAGAATAGGTGTTGGGATTCAAACACTGGGGAACAGCATATAGAGGAAGATGAGGTCAAATCACCTGTTGTAATGAGAAAAAAATCCATAGTCCCTGTTTAACCCTGAGGCAACAGAGTCGAATTTACATACAAGTTCCAGTTCTGCAGTTTCTCTTTGAAGCTGTGTTATTCATTTGTTTGCGCACCACTATTAACAAGTCATCAATAGAGTGAGCAGGGAGATTGAAGAGTTCCTCTATTGGTTTTTGAATGCTGTGATTTCTGATGCTATCTGTGCTATCTCGGGGACTTTCTTTCTGTCCCACCACCCCCACACATAAGATACAATTCTGCGGTCACCTGGAGAACTACTTTCACCATCTCAAACTCAAGGAATATTACCCCACCACCAAAGAAGAATGCAGTGACATACAGATACCGTCCTCCCAATATTGCAAGAAAAAAATATTCAACGTGGACTCCTCCTGACGATCGGAACAACAGACTAGATTTCTATATAGATTGTTTCTGCCACCGTGCAAAGACTGAAATCATGGACAAACAACCTCCCTTACACCATAACCTCAGCCATGCAGAACACAATGCCACCCAGAGCCTCAGAAACAACTCTGACATTATTATTAAGAAGGCTGACAAAGGAGGCGCTGTCGTCATCATGAATAAATTGGATTACAATCAGGAGGCTTATAAACAACTCTCAAACACAATGTTCTACAAACCACTTCTCTCTGACCCCACTCAGGAACAACAAAAGGAACTACACCGCCTACTCAAGAAACTCCCTGAAGCAGCACAGGAAGAAATCAAGACAGACACACCACTAGAATCCCAACCAGGGATATTCTATCTACTACCAAAAATACATAAAAAAGGAAACCGTGGACACCCCATCATCTCAGGCGTTGGCACACGCTTACAGCAGGATTATCTGGCTATGTGGACTCTCTCCTCAGACCCTATACTATCAACATGCCTAGCTATCTGAGAGACTACGGATTTCCTGAGAAAAATCCAATCCCTTGGTGAACTTCCAGAAAACACCATCCTGGCCACTATGGATATACAGGCTCTTTACACCAGCGTCCCACACAAGCCATTAGAATAACCATCCCTGAAGATGCCACAACAAACCCAGTGGCTGAACTTTATAACGTATTTACACACAACCATTTCAGATTTCAAGATAGTTTATACCTTCAAGTCAGGGGCACTGCTATGGGTACCCGCATGGCCCCACAATATGCCAGCATCTTTATGGCCAACTTAGAACAACACTTCCTCACATTTCATGCCAAATTACCTCTACTTTACTTAAGCTACATCAATGATATCTTCATCATCCGGACCATGCTAAGGATGCCCTTGAAGATTTCCACAGATTTAAACAATTTCCACTCCACAAACAAACTTAGCCTGCAACACTCCACACAGGAGATCCACTTTCTGGACACTATATTGCAAATTAGAGATGGACACATGAACACCACCCTATACTGAAAACCTACTGATCGCTATAGTTACCTACATCCCTCGAGCTTTCATCCCAGACATACCACATGATCCATTGTCTATAGTCAAGACCTAAGATATAACCGCATTTGCTCCGATCCTTCAGAAAGAGACAGACACCTTCAGGATCTCTACAGCACTCACCCAAGGAAGTGAAGAAACAGATTGACAGAGCCAGATGGGTACCCAGAACTCAACTACTACAGGAGAAGCCCAAGGAAGAAAACAACAGAATGCCACTGGTCACCACCTACAACCCCCAAGACAGTGCTCTACAGCATATTATCAAGGACCGACAACCTATTCCACATGACAATCCCTCATTCTCTCAAGCCTTGGGAGACAGACCTTTCCTCACTTACAGACAACCCCCCAACCTTAAACAGATACTCACCAGCAACTACAGACCAAACAACAGAAATATTAAAGCAGGCACATATTCCTGCAACAAACCACATTGCCAACTTGGCCCACATATCTGCACAAAAAACACCATCATAGGACCTAATCAAGCCACCTACTCCATCAAGGGCTCATTCACCTGCTCATCCACCAATGTGATTTATGCCATCATGTGCCAGAAATGCCCCTCTGCCTTATACATTGGACAAAAAGGACAGTTTCTGTGCAAAAGAATAAATGGACATAAATCTGACATCAGAACTCACAACATTCAAAAACCAATAGGGGAACACTTCAGTCTCCTTGCTCACTCCATTGATGACTTGTAAATAGCAGTGCTCAAACAAATGAATAACAAATAACAGCTTCAAAGAGAAACCGCAGAATTGGAACTGATATATAAATTTGACTCCATTGCCTCAGGGTTAAACAGGGACTATGCATTTTTTTCTCAATACAACAGGTGATTTGACCTCACCTTCCTCTATATGCTGTTCCCCAGTGTTTGAATCCCAATACCTATTTTGATTGGCTGTTACAGCCTGACCTAATCCTGTGTCATGCATTTCCCTTCATTTAATTTCCTCCCATTCAGTAAGTTCCCCTTCTTCAAAGCATCTGACGAAGTGGGATTTTCTCCCCGAAAGCTCATACGATAAATATATTTGTTAGTCTTCAAAAGTGCCACAGGACTCCTTGTTTGTTTTGCTTACCTAGACTAACACGGCTACCCCTTTGGAAACAGTATAAGGAAATGTACAGGAAAGATTTCTAACCCTTTTGTTGTTGCTGATAAATCTCTCGAGATCACAGACTTAGATTTCCATATTCACCTGGAAGTTTTTGGAATATTCTATATTAAAGGGAGCAGTTTGGTCCTGCGCCAGTTCTCTGAACTAGGAATCAGGAAACACTGCACTGGCCTTCAGGGTGACCTTATGCAAGTCACTGTGCCTCTGTCTTCCCATTTGTAACACGAGGATAACAGGACTTGCTTCTTTTTGTATGTAGGTACCACTTTGAGATCTAACGATGAAAAGCACTAAGTGCTAGCTATTACCTATTATTAATAATAAGGATTTTTGCAAGTCTCTGTCTAATGTGTTTAATTTGCCTGTACCCAGCATTTTAACTACAGGAAAAGCAAGCACTTTCTTGTTCTTGGCTTCCAGTTCATTCCACTGGTCTTCACTCTTTTCTCAAAGTCTCAGCATTTGCTCTATGACATTTCTGTATTTTGATCATGCAGAGAGAATGACCCTGCTCAGTGTCAGGGGAGTTCTGCAGAGATTTGCCCTGAGGCTTTCTTTGCCAGATAAGGGTCTTGGTGTGACTGAGTGTCCTGATCAGGCTTCTCTGCCACAGCAAATCTTCTTTCAGGATTTTGTGTTGTTATTTTTTTTTTTTTTTTAATTTTCTCTTCAGTTCTAACATTCATGCATCCAGGTTCCTACCTGTAATAGTTCTTCTAACTGTT
>ML685764.1:19089495-19198086 GCA_007922175.1 Pelusios castaneus
TGTTATTATGGCTTGTAAAATATTAGTGAATCTTTGTGTCTGTAAGCCTTAATAATAAATAGCAGGCGGCACTTTAGTGCTTTTCATATGTAGATCGCAAAGCTGGTTAATCATTATTCCCATTTTACAGATAAGGAAATCCAGGTTCACAGGGGCCGAATGAGAAGACCTGGCTCACAGCGTGGCCGAGTGGGAATAGAATCTCAGTTTCCAGCCTGTCTGCCTTGTCTGCAATCCATTAGAGCACAGCTGCTTTCCTCTTGAGTAATGGTCTGAGCCAGCTTCCACTGATGTCTTTCCATTGACCCATATAGGGCTGGACAGAACATTACAGGAGTATGTGATAACTGAAGGCATCTCAGTATTACATGGCTAGAAAGAGTTACTTTTCTCCCCTTTATTTTATTCTTCTGCATTCTTGCTCTGATTTCCTTATGTGGAATCACTTACTTCTCCAGAGTCCTTAGAATAATTATAAAAAATAAGCCGAGTGAGATTTCAGTATCACTTTAAGCATCCTAGAGAACTGCTGTCACTTTTTCCTACTTCTGGGCACATCCTCCAGTTCTCACTTCTCAGCTGGTGATACTAGCAGTTCAGCCTGCATTACTGGTATTAGCAGGTCTACGGTTAGTTTCACAAATACTTGGCACTAGTAATGTCTACATTTGTTACTTTAAAAATGCGATGTCAAACTCCAAAAGCATAGAAAAACCGAAATAGCCAGAAATCCAATACCACAGATTTTATTTTCTTGTAAATGAACAATATGTTAGAATAGAGATTGTCAAGACTGGTTCACCATGTATATTCACAAACCCATAGATTTGTATGGCTAATGCAGAAAAATTGGGGCATAGGGGAATTGGCATGAAAATAACCCAACTTTCATGTGCTAATTAAGAGAACATCCTTTTCTACAAACTTTTGAACATATGACACATTGTAAGCAGTGTCAAAATTATTTTAAGGCAATATGGCATTTTATAGTTTCAAATAAAAACATTACTTCAGTTGATGAATATAGTAAGCAAATTTAAATGTTCAGCTTTTATTTAATAGGATCTCCTTTTGCTATTATCTGAAGACCGTATTTCACAAAAAATATTTAACACCTTTAGATGACCTCTAACCAGAAATACACCATGCCATTTAAATTCTGTCTATCAAGTAAAAAACAGTAAGTAAACATAAATGCCATTAAAAGGAGAAGTTATCTTACTTGGACAAGTTCTAGCATTGTATTTTCTAACAGCTCCCAATTTGGACATTTTCCAGAGTCAATAAAACTTGTTCAAGCAGAAACTTACCTGGTTTTCACTACATCAAGAGGGTGCATGAGGCAAATTTCTACAAGACCTGTAATATGATAAAGAAGACAGGCCTAATCAACATTTGTAAAAACAGCAGTTTTTTTTTCACTGACTCCGATGGTTTTCTAAGTGTGAATGTTCAGCTAGAAAGCTGAGTACAATGAAGGAAATTTAAGCTAAAAGTTGATGGTAAAGTACAGAAACATATATTTCATAGTAAAGATGCTCTTCTGAAATATGGTCTACACAGATTTTTTAAAAATAATCTTTCCTCTCAAATCTCTACATAAATTAACTTTGAATGACCCCTTAATAACAAGAAGACATAAATAAATATAGTTCCAAAGGGGTAGCTTTGTTAGTCTAGGTCAGCAAAACAAACAAGGAGTCCTGTGGTACTTTTAAAGACTAACAAATTTATTTATGCATGAGCTTTCATGGGAGAAATCCCACTTCGTCAGACGCTTTGAAGATCTTGTTTTTGCTGTACACAGACTAACACGGCTACCCCCCTGAATGTTCTAATGCTGTGAGTGAATTATATTTTGACCACCAATTCCTCTTTCTCCATTTCAGCTACAAGAAAACCCTTATTTTCTTTTGGTATATGTGCCTCAAAATATGAGAGATTTGCTATTTTTATAATAATATAGTTAATAATTTAGGATCTGATCCTACAAAGACTTAAGTGCATACTTCATTGCAAGCACATGAGTAGTTAGTTCCTTTGCACCATTTGCTGGATTGGAGCCGTACATTTTAAGTAAAGAAAGCTAAAATGTTCAACCAAATGTAATCACAGAGTAGTTTATATTCAGGGTTATAAAGCATGCTAAAATGTTTTTAATTTTAAATTTTAAATAATGTAGCTATCTATCTACTTTAAAATGTAATGTAAAATGTATCTCTTCTTTTTAAATAAAGAATTGCTCATGCTTCTAGAGGCCATAACATGAAATCTGTTTTAAAATTGATAGAATCAATTATTCCATTAGATAGTTTTGCTTAGAAATCAGTGACACAATATGGGCCAGTGTTATTAAGATCCCGAACAGATTAGCACAGGCACCCTCATATACACCTTGTTGAGCTGGCCCCTAAAATGTTGTATTATAGAACAATGATGGAATGCTTGTGGTACGATTAAAATATCCATCCCTGTAATCTGGGAATATATTATTACTTATTTGTTTCACAATTGCATCCAAAGGCCGCTTCAGGATCAGAGTTGATGTATGAATTAAGGCCTTAATCTGCCCATATTTATGCAACAGAGTCTTGTGGCACTTTTAAAGACTAACAGATTTATTAATCGCATGAGCTTTCGTGGGAGAAAATCCCACTCATGCGATTAATAAATCTGTTAGTCTTTAAAAGTGCCACAAGACTCTGTTGTCTTTCTACAATAGACTAACACGGCTACCCCTTTGGAATTTGAACATATTTATGCAGGAATTCAAAGTTATTATGAACATAAGTGGTTGTAGAATCAGGGTCTAATTAAAAAAAAGATGTGACAACTGGCTGTAATAAAAAACAGAAGTGGAAGAAGGCACACGAAACTAAGACGGGTAAGACTAACAGGAACTTGTGGTTACAGAGACTAATTTGATTTAAATTTAACATTGCACTGATTCTAAACTAGATTTTGTAGAATTTTTATTTACAATAGATTGTTTTTCAGAAACTGCACATACTTTATTTTATATTCTTACTTCAAAATAGTGATTACTCCTTTTGGAGATACAAACATATTTGCTATACTTCCATGAAGTATCATTTGTTCAAAATCTTGATCAAAGTACTAAGCAAAACATCTCAGAGGAGCTGTTTTATATACTGCTGTTGCAAGTGTTTAAATCTGTACACCTACACAAATTTTGGACTTGCTGACAAAATGACGAGATTTATTCACCTCTCAAATATAGCTGTATGGAAAATTTATGGAACATAAAAAACTTATTAGAAAGCTGTTTTTACCTCAGCCATCACCATTATATCCAGGTGTCTACATTAAATTAATATTCGGTTATTGTTTTTCATACTTTCTTCTCCCCTCTCCAGTACCTCCTATATAAGATTTTATGTTTCAAGGGTGGATAAAAGGGAGGAAATGCAAGTAGTACGTGTCCTAGAATATTAATATATACAGCAGGGAGATAAAGTAAGATAGCAGCCATTCAACATTGTTTTTAATCATATTTTTCTAGAAAGCAAGAATTGCACTGATATTCCTAATAGACTAGATTGCTTATCTCTCCCTTCCCCTCAGCCCCCTCCACTTACTATACTTCTCATTACTCAAGCAAGACTTGTATTAAGCTAAGGACCACATCACATGTCAGATGGGGGAAACACAGAATGTAGATTTTCTGTCCTTATTCTGTCCCACTACTTGTAGAAACAGTTTCACAGATGCTAACAGGTACTTTACAGGTCCTTTACAAGTGAGGATGCAGTGGAGTGTTTCTGCATTGATGGGAGAGGCATAGTCTGTGACTTTTCTTTCTCTCCCACCCTTTCCCAATTTTTGACCTTTCATCTTGCACTGCAGGAATGATTGGTGGTAGGGAGCCAAGCATGGGGCCGTGGATTTGTCCACCCTATCCTGCTTTTACACATTAATATCAGTCTTTGGAGAAAACTGTGCAATGCCTAGATTTGGCTCTAATTTCTTGGTCCTCACAGGACAATTTTTAATTTAGGCTTTTTTCCAGAAATTGAATCACATGAATTCCAAGTTCTTTGGCAATAAATATGTTTTGATAACTTCAAGATTCTATTAGTTATTTGCCTTTCTCAAAGGATAAAAATATTTCCTTTGTTCTCATCATTTAATTATGCACTGAGTTTTAAACTGTAGTTAGGTAAATTCCAAAGGGGTAGCCATGTTAGTCTATTGTAGAAAGACAACAGAGTCCTGTGGCACTTTTAAAGACTAACAGATTTATTTATTGCATGAGCTTTCGTGGGATTTTCTCCCACGAAAGCTCATGCGATAAATAAATCTGTTAGTCTTTAAAAGTGCCACAGGACTCTGTTGTAGTTAGGTAGTTCATTTCACCAGACGGTACTCTACAAAACAGCCAAAGATTTTTACACGGTTCTCTTAAAAGCACCAAAAAGTAATCTGCAAGACACTAATGGAACAGCTACAAACGCAAGCTACATTTTTCCATTTACCGTAGTAGTCGTGCAAATCATTACAACATCCCACTTGATAGCCTGTCCAGAAAATGTGGTAGCCCTACTAAATTACAAGTAACCCGAGATATGCTTACGAATAAAATATATTTTACTTTCTCCACCTAAGGTGAGTTAGTTTTGTGACTAAATCTGTCAGTGCTATGAATCTCTAATGCAATCCCATGTTGCAATGTAATTTAGCTAGTCATACAATATACTATGGTTATTTACCAATTCCGATTCTATGATAAGGTGGTACTTTAATACTTCCAGAAACACAGATAATCCAAAGGTCTGACTGGCCTGGGGAAACAGTTTAGTGATGTCACATAAGGGTTGTCACAACCAGGTGTCTAGTTTTCTACCGGAAAGTCTGGTTTGAAGGGGATCTGTACAGTCTCTGGTCAGAAGTATTGACTGGACACCAAAAGTTCAATTAGTGCAATTTTCCAGGGCCATAACTAGGGCAGGCCAAGAGGGGCAGCTGACCTGGGTCCAGAGCTGGCGGAGTGTGTGTGTGTGTGCATAAATGGGGTGGTGCAGATCAGGCTCAGGCTCTAGTACAGATTTGAGAAGTCAGGGAGCATGATCCATGCGTTTTAGAACAGACACCCCCTTTAGTGCAGAAATCATTAGACACCCTTCTCACTGTGTGTTATTCATTTTCCTGGAAAAACATAGTCACCAAGGAAACACAACAGAATGGAGATAGCTCATAGAAAATGTGGCAATAAACACGCCAGGCACCGTATAGCTGGAACACTACGTATTTATTTTGGCCTTCATAGAGATACAGTTACGATATAAGAAATGATAACAAATACTTTACTGTGTACCTTACATTTTCTTGTAAGCAACAGATATGACTCAAAAATAAATAAATCTTAAGGATGTGTGAATTGCATTGATCTTTGTTTCCTAAAAAAGCAATAAATAAACAACAGCAACTGTTACACATTTCCTTCTTAAAATCAGCTCACTTGTTGGCTAATGCAAATTATCTGACAAGACAAATACTTCCAACAGTATGCAGTCTCTTACTGACTGTAAAAAGCATTGTTTGGAGAATAACCAATGTCTGAAACGCCAGGGTCTCAGCAGTCAATCTTCCATTATGAGTTCTATCCAGACTACATTTTTTTTCATGGCTCCTGGCCCATTGCATCTGTGCAGACACATAAAGCTTTAACCTGTTCTCTCTCAGAAGCAGCCATAAAATGTCATTTTCAGGTTTATAGATATGGCTGTCAAAGCCCATTCCTTTCACAGACTGAATACCACATACTGCACCTTTTCTAAATGTAGTATGTGTTAATTAGACTCAAAAGAATAGTGCATTGGGATGCTCTGAGCAAATAGGAGAAGATTTACATGTTATTCACCTTCATTTTAAAAAATGACATTTATTGTAACTCTTGCCCATTATTCTGTTTAGTGGTGTGGTTTGAGATTAGCTAATGGGACCCTGGAGCTTCTCGCAAACATTAACTAATCTTTTAGGTAATAAGTCTAATCAATCCTTTCCTTAGAAAAATGTGTGGAAGTGGAAAGTTATTTTTAAAAATTCTCTGTAATGGCAGTAAGCATTCAAGAAAAATCCTATCCTCAGAAGCCTTGAGCACACTGAGATAATGCATCATGTTAGAAAACATTTCACTTAAGAAGATATTGAACCCAATTTGCTTAGCATGGACAAGAATGTGTAAGGCCCAGCAGGTCTAAAACACTGTCTGCAGAGCTGTCAGCCAGCAAACATCTGCATGCTGCCATGCAGCAGCATTTATAACCAGCTTGTGCTCTACTAGTCATGGCCTACTGTGGACAGGGCCCATGGGAAATCCCACCTCAGGAGGGCTGACATGCAGCAGCCTCATGGCTCTTGATTGGCTGGCCACCCTACATAAACCCAAGGGGCCTTTCAGGAAGGGTCCAGGTAACAGTGTGGATTTCCTGTAGCTGCCGTGACCATGCCTTCTCCTGAACTCCTGGCTTTGACCTTGGCTTGATTTGGACTTCGCCTCCTGACCCAAACTCTGAGTCTTGGTATTGGCTCTGGCCTGGAACCTCACTGTGAACTCCTCTATTATTCTCAGCCTCAGGTTTGACCCTGCTCTGACCTTTGGTCCTGACTGCCTTTGTTAGGATCCTGACTGATTGCCTAGACCATCCAAGCCTAAGGTGAAGGACTACCCTGGAGGAACACAGAGCCATTGGGCCTCTCCCTATTTGGCATTCCCCAGAAGGTACAGGAGATGCCTGACCTCTCCCAGGACAAGCTCCCCACACTTCAAGCCCAAGTATTGCAGCTCACAACAGAGAACCAAGCTCTCCACAGGCAATCCACCCAGATCCATAAGGAAAACATGGCCCTGCAGGCCCAACTGGTACAGCACGCTGCTGATAACCAGATGCTATGAGAAGAAAAGGTTACTTACTTGTAACTGGTGTTCTTTGAGATGTGTTGCTCCTGGCCATTCCATGATAGGTGTGTACGCGCCGCGTGCAAGGAACGCCGGAATTTTTTCCCCTAGAGACCCCGTAGGGCCGGCTGTGGCGCCCCCTGGAGTGGCGCCGTTGCGGCACTCTATATAACCCACAGCCGGCCCTACCCTCCCCAGTTCCTTCTTGCTCCCATTCCGAGCGGGGATGGAGGGAGGGAAGTGGAATGGCCAGGAGCAACACATCTCGAAGAACACCAGTTACAAGTAAGTAACCTTTTCTTCTTCTTCGAGTGATTGCTCCTGTCCATTCCATGATAGGTGAATCACTAGCCTTACCTCAGGCGGAGGGTTGGAATCACAGCTTAGCCGAGAGCAGGACAGCTCTACCTACTGCTGCATCCTCTCTCGAGTGCTGAGTGATCGCGTAGTGCGCCGCGAAGGTATGGACTGAAGACCAGGTGGCTGCCTTGCAGATGTCCACCAACGGTACACCCCCCAGAAAGGCCACTGAGGAAGCCTGTGCCCTTGTCGAGTGGGCCTTGATAGGGGGCGGGGGAACCTTCGTCAGGCTGTAGCATTCGCGGATGCACGCCACTATCCATGCCGAGAGCCGCTGCGATGAGATGGGTTCCCCTTTTATTCTGTCCGCCACCGCCACGAACAGCTGTGTAGACTTGTGGAACGGTTTCGTTCTCTCAATGTAGAATGCCAGGGCTCTACGCACATCTAGGGTATGTAACCTGCGCTCCCTGTCAGAGGAATGCGGCTTGGGGTAAAACACAGGCAGAAAAATGTCCTGGTTGGTGTGGAATTGAGACACCACCCACGGGCGCAACTGCACCGTGTCTTTATGGAATACAGTGTACGGGGGGTCCGCTGTCAGGGCCCGCAACTCTGATACCCTCCTGGCCGATGTGATGGCCACTAGGAAGGCCACTTTCCAAGACATATATAGCAACGAGCAGGATGCTAGAGGCTCGAAGGGCGGGCTAGTCAGTCGAGCGAGGACCAGATTTAAGTCCCATTGTGCCACCGGCGGACGGGTTGGGGGAAAAAGCTTGTTTAGGCCTTTAACAAACCGTTTCACCATAGGGGCCGAGAAGACTGTGCCCCGCCCTGCCCCTTCGTGGAAGGCCGAGATGGCCGCCAGGTGGACCTTTACCGAAGACGCCGTTAAGCCCGATGACTTGAGATGCCACAGATAGTCCAGGATACATGGAATTGGGGCTGATCCCGGTGTGACTCCTTTGTCTGCCGCCCAGGCAGCGAACCTCTTCCATTTCGCACTATAAGTAGTCCTTGTAGAGGGCCTTCTGCTATTAAGCAGTACCTCCTGAACCTCCTCCAAGCATAGCTGTTCGCTCGGTGCTAGCCACTTAGATACCACACCTTGAGGTGGAGTGACTGGAGGTTTGGGTGTCGGAGTCTGCCGTTGTCTTGTGACAAGAGGTCTGGCACTAACGGCAGATCTATCGGGGCCTTGGTTGAGAGGTTCCACAAGGTCGTGTACCAATGCTGCCGGGGCCACCAGAATTACCGTGGCCTTGTCTTTGTTAAGGTGCTGTTATGAGCACCCCATAAACTGGCCGCCACCTCCCTTGTGATATACAGACATAGAAACTGTTTCTCCTCAGGTCACGTACAGAAACTGTTTATCAGATACTGTCCCCAGGTCACATACCAGATACTGCCCCCCAGGTCAGGTAAAGAACTCATGGCTGCTAGGCTTGTGACTATCAACATGCTTTATTGCACGTAGAGAACTCCTGGCTGCTAGGCTTGTGACTATCAACATGCTTTATTCGGACCCTGATTCGCTCTCAGCCAGCTCCCAAAGGGGTGGGTCATCCCCCTCGCCCATGTGCTGGAGGGCAAGTCAATCATGGCTGCTCTGGCCCCCCCCCCCAGGGGTGTAGAAGGCTCTGACCCGGAACCTAGAGAGCTGGTGAAAATTCCTTTGCACAAATAAGGACAGGAGGAACCGGGCAGACCCTCGCCTCAAAATTCCTGCTGCAGCGAAATCTGGCCAATCACAGCCCTCGGCAGGAAGCCGTGGCCTGGGCAATAAAAGCTTCCATGCCGCATGGAGCAGCTGAGAGTCTCCTCGAGTTAACTGCTAGGCCTGATCACCCTGCAGTAGGAGTTCCCCCGAGAGTGCCGGCCCGAGTCGATTTCAACCTCCGCCTTGAGACGTTATGCTGTTGTTAATCACCTGCCTGATAGTCATGGTACGTATGTGAACCTGAATTACCCCCCCCCACACACGTTTACTCCTCATGATTGAATGTGAATAACTCTTCTACCTCAGTTTTAACCCTAGGTATTACAATTGGTGTAGGTTTGGGGATTATTGTTATGTTTATTGTTTATGTATTGAACTCTGTCTTGTTATACTTTATCTCTGAATTATCAAAAGAGTCCAAGAGGAGGGTTTATTCTAAAGGTTTATTTCTGTGTAACTCATGATATGCTAAACTGTGAGTAATCACCTGGGGCTATCTTGTTATCTGTGAAGCTGACTTCTGAGTTTAGTCCAGCAAGCAGCCCCACTGTTAACCCTTTGCATCCCAAAGAGGGGACTAATAAAGTTTATTATTTTTGGCCACCACTTTAAGTTTCCAGGAGCCTTCCTTCTCCCATCCTTTATCGACTGCGGACAGTCTTGTTTGATCTTTAGGAGCACCTTGTGCACCAAAGGCGTTGGGGGAAAGGCGTAGCTCAACCGCTCTGTCCACCTGATTGCAAATGCATCCGCTATGGAGCCTGGGCTGCGACCTCTGAAGGAGCAAAAGCGGGTGCACTTCGCGTTGGAGTCCGAAGCGAAGAGGTCCAGACGGGGAGAGCCCCACCTCCGGAAGACCTCCTCCAGGATCTCCCATTTCAGTGACCACTCGTGTGTCATAAATTTCCTGCTTAGGTCGTCGGCTAGCGTGTTCTGTGATCCTGGTAAGTATGACGCTATCGGCAGGATTGAGTGGAGAATGCAGAACTCCCAGAGATTGAGGGCTTCTTGGCAAAGGCGAGAGGAGCGGGCTCCGCCTTGTTTGTTGATATAAAACACAGTTGCTGTGTTGTCTGTCTGGATTGAGACTACTTTGCCCTTCAGGTGGTCCTTGAAGGCCTGACAGGCCAAGCGAACTGCCCTGAGCTCTTTCACATTTATATGGAACTGGAGCTCCTTGTCCTTCCAGCGGCCCTGGGTCCTGAAACGCCCCATATGGGCTCCCCAGCCCAGGTCCGACGCGTCCGTTACTAGGTGAGCCGAGGGACTCGGGGTCTGAAAGGGCAACCCAGCACAGACGTGTTCCTCGTGGCACCACCCGTCGAGGTCCTTCAGGATCCGTGGTTGAGGGACCACAATAGTGTCCAGGTCGTCCCGGATCGGGCGGTACACTGATGCCAGCCACAGTTGTAGGGGGCGGAGACGGAGCCGAGCATGTCTGATCACGTAAGTGCAGGCCGCCATGTGCCCTAATAATTTCAGGCATGCTCTTGCTGACATCAGAGGGTGCCTTTGCAACTCTCTTATGCTGTCTCTGATCACCCAGAATCGTGACTGAGGAAGAGTCGCCTTGCAGCTAACGAGTCCAGGACCGCGCCTATGAACTCTATTCTTTGCACTGGTATAAGGGTGGACTTCTGCCGATTGATCAGCAAACCGAGGCGGTTGAACACGCCTTCGATGATATGTAGATGGTGGGTCACCTCCTCGTGGGAGCGCCCCCGCACTAGCCAATCGTCCAGGTATGGGAAGACCTGAACTCGCTCTTTCCTGAGAAAAGCTGCCACCACTGCCAGGCACTTGGTGAATACGCGGGGAGCCGCTGCTAGTCCGAATGGAAGGACTGCGAACTGAAAATGTCTTTTGCCCACCAAGAAACGTAAAAACCGTCTGTGGCATGGGGCTATCGCGATGTGAAAGTAGGCGTCCTGCAGATCGAGGGCGGCGTACCAATCTCCCGGATCCAGGGAGGGGATAATCGTGGCCAGCGAGACCATGCGAAAACGGACCTTGCACAGAAAATGGTTCAGGCCTCACAGGTCCAGGATGGGACGGAGGCCTCCCTTTGCCTTGGGGATAAGGAAGTACCGGGAGTAAAACCCCTTCCCCCTCAGGTCCTGAGGCACCTCTTCTACCGCCCCCTTGTCCACAAGGGACTGGACCTCTTGGGCCAGCAGTTGTTCGTGAGAGGGGTCCCTGAAGAGGGACAGGGCAGGGGGGGGGGGCGGGAGGGGGGGACGAAGAAAACTGGAGTGAGTATCCATGTTGTACCGTGCGGAGCACCCATTGATCTGACGTAATCTGTGCCCAAGCACGGTGGAACCGGGATAACCTGTTGTTGAAGGGCGAGGGGGGTGGATCCGTGGCAGAGTCTGGTACGTCGTCCCCGATCGCACCTTCAAAAGGTCTTTTTCGACCCGGAGGACTGACGCGGCCCGCCTTGGTTCTGCTCCGACGGGCGGCGGTTGCTCCTACGCCCATTACGACCCCTCCTGCGGTCCCAATCCTGACGCCGCTGGTATGGACGGGTCGTCTGCTGTGGCTTAAAGGGCTTTCTCTGCACCGCTGGGATATGTAGGCCCAGAGATTTTACTACAGCCCTCGAGTCCTTGAGGGACTGCAATCTGGAATCCGTTTGAGGAGCAAACAATTCCGGGCCTTCGAAGGGCAAGTCCTGGATGGTGGCTTGGACTTCCGTCGGGAGGCCTGAGGCCTGGAGCCAGGAGCTCCTTCGCATGGTGAGGCCGGAGGCCATCACCCTGGCGGCGGCGTCTGCCGCATCTAGGGCTGATTGCAGGAGGGCGTGGGAGACCACCTTGCCCTCCTTTACCATCGCTGACAGCTCGGACCTCGAGTCCTGGTCCAGCCTGTCCATCAGCTTGTCTAGGGCCGCCCAGGAGTTGAAAGTGTATCTGCTGAGGATTGCCTGCTGGTTGGCAATCCTCAGCTGGAGCCCCCCCGAGGAGTAGACCTTGCGCCCAAACAGCTCCATCTTCCTGGCATCCTTAGATTTAGGCGTTGGACCTTGGTGGTCTTGCCTCTCCTTTTCATTCGCCGCTTCGACTACCAGCGAATTTGGAGCTGGGTGCGAGTAGAAGTGCTCGTGCCCCTTGGCTGGGACGAAGTACTTTTTCTCCATCCTCTTGGCCGTCGGAGGAATAGAGGCAGGGGTTTGCCACAGTGTCTTGGTGGTATTCTGCACCGTCTTTATCAGGGGCAGGGCCACCCTGGACGGACCTTCCGGGAGGAGAATGTCAATCATGGGGTCCGCCTCCTCCACGATTTCCTCCGCTTGCAGGCCCATGTTCTTTGCCACCCTCCTAAGTAATTCCTGGTGGGACCTGCTGTCATCAGGAATGGGCGCCGGTTTCGCCCCTGTCACTGCCTCGTCCGGGGGTGACGACGACGATTCCCCGGCGGGGTCCAGATGGGGGCCTTGCACTCCCATGATCTGCTGGCCCGCCTCAACCCGAGCAGGGCTCCTGAGGCTTCCCTTGGCCAGGTCCAGGCGAGTCGCCCTTCCCAGCTCTGGCGGGGCACTTGCCGTGCAGGAGGGCTGATGCCTAGATGACAAGGTGGAGGGAAGTCTATCTGACACTGGACCCTGGGCTTGATGGTACGCCCAAGGGGTCCAGAACGGCCACTGCTGGGGCGGCTGCCACTGAGGGCCCCACTGGGTCTGAGAACGTGGGCGACTATCCCCTCTCCTCATGGAGCGGCTCCTGCTCCGCCTGGCAGTGCTCGCACTGTCCTCAGAGTCCAAGGAGAATTTGCTTCGGGGTGACCAAGGCGGGGCGGTGCCGGACACCGTCGGGTAAGCGGAACGGCCCTCTTGCGGTGCCGAGTCCTGCGGTGCTGTTGGCCGACAGTGCCGTGAGGAGTCCCGATCCGGACGCTCCGGGGGAGAGCGGTATCGGGGGGCCCCTGCCGCTGCAATCACCACTGGCGGTATGGGGGAGCGGTGCCGCGCCGGGGGTGGAGCATGCCCCGATGCTTGGCTCTCCTTGCAGGCCGGGCTAGTAGGTACCCGGCACGGCCGCTCCGGCGGCGAACGGTGCCGCGGGGAGACCGGGCAGAGCAGCGCCGGCTTTCCCTTCGACGGCACCGATCTCTTCGGTGCCAGAGGGCATGTCTCTTGCGAGCATGGTGCCGTGTGTTCGATGAGCTCCCGCGCTGCTTCGAAAGTTTCTGGTGTTGAGGGGAGCTGGAGATCCTCCTCCAGGATCGCTCTGGTCGGCGAGGCAATGGACACCGGACTCGACAGAACCCTCTCCCGGGCCGGAGTCAACGGTGCCGGTGTCTGTTGCTCCGGGAGCGAACGGTCCGAACTCGGTACCGTCTGAGTCCCGACCTTGCCACGTCTGACAGGGGATCTGCCTCTGTCCGATCTCCTCTTCTTCTTCGCCGGACCAGGGGAGAGGGAACGGTGCCGTGGAGGCGGTGCCGTAGGCTTCGGTGCCGACAGGGAGAGCCGATGCCGCGGCTCCTTAACGGGGTCCTTAGGCCTCGGCACCTCCTTCGTAGAAGCAGGAGCGCTCCTCACCGACAGTGCCGCGCTGGAGTCGGGATCCCCCGTGCTCACCGGGCGCAGAGCTTCCTCCATCAGGAGGAGCTTCAGTCTGTGCTCCCTCTCCTTCTGGGTTCTAGGATGGAACCCTCTGCAGATTTTGCACCGCTTGTGCAGGTGGGACTCTCCCAAACACCTCAGACACGAGTGGTGCGGATCGTCCAAGGACATAGGCTTGCGACAGGCCCCACACGCCTTGAAGCCTGGCATGCCCTAGCCCCGGGGCTGGGGCTCTCTCATCGAGAAAACCACCTAACTACTCTTACTATTAATGTTTTAAGCTACTCTATCTAGGGTACTCTGCTAGCAAGCTAGCTGATGTTCCAGAGACCGTCAGGGCGGTAAGAAGGAACTGGGGAGGGTAGGGCCGGCTGTGGGTTATATAGAGTGCCGCAACAGTGCCACTCCAGGGAGCGCCACAGCCGGCCCTACAGGGTCTCTAGGGGAAAAAATTCCGGCGTTCCATGCACGCGGCGCGTACACACCTATCATGGAATGGCCAGGAGCAATCACTTGAAGAAGAATAGGCAGCGCGGCTGCAAGATAAGAGTACTGCGGAATGGGCATGCTGTGCAGCCACATATCCAGACTTAGTCCTACTTCCAGAATGTTTTAATGAGGACCACCAAAAATTGACAAGGTTTATTAACCAATGCTGCCTCTTGTTTCTGCTCCATCCCCAATCATACCCCACTGACCAAGCAAAAAGTAGGACTTAGTACTGGTGGAAGTCCAGTGTAAACTCCAGCAAGGGCAAGGACAGACTTCCTCCTACGCTCCCCACTTTTGGCAATTGGTCTCTGACACCAAGTGGGGTAAAATGGGCCAGCTGTACCGGTTCCAATGGGGACTACACAAGGAGATTAAGAACGAGGAAAAAGAGTACTGCCATCCCGATGGACTACTAAAGCAATACAAATCTTATATGGTGTACTGGGTTGCTCACAGCCAGGACATTTGAATGAATGGATTGCAGGAGAGGAGGGTGACACCACTGGTGGGGAAGAGTGTGACCACCACCAGATGGAGGTTGCAAGGTCAGGGTGTGGAAGTGAGTCCCTTTTGCTCAATGCTGCAACAGGTGTCTCTAGGGGAGACTTTGGTGAGGTTCATGGGCCTGAGTTTGGGAGGCAGACAATAGTCAGGTGGAGCAGACACTTTGCTAGGGAGTGGGAACCCTTAACGGCGCAGTGATTTCTGTATACCTTATAACCCCCCATTGACTGGGAATGTGAATTTGTGGGATAGACTTGCTGGCCAAGGGCATTGAGGATGCCCAATGGTCATTCACTAGTATAGTTAAGCTTAAGACAGCTGACCTGATGGAAATTTGCCTTCTCAGTAATACTGAAGATAAAATGTTGAGGGGTGAATATGTAGACGTATTATCACTGTTGCTCTGTAAGCTGGGGTGGAACAAAGCCTGGCAATGAAATGCCCTAGCAGCCATGGGTGCAGAGAACATAGGAAAACTGGAAAGCTGCCTTCCTCATCTCTACAGGAGTTATTGCTGAGGCTTACCCAGACAGAAGACCAGCACTGTTTCAAATACATGGATATAATCAGACAGGCATTTAACATATTTAGGGGCATGGCTTAGTTTAATTGTGACAAACAATTTAGCTTGTGGGCAGCAACACAAACTGGGATCCAGTGTTACATAACACATCATATGCTGTGGTGGGATTGGATAATGCAACAGTAGCTTGTTCATTCCACAGCAGGACCGACGGAAGCCTGAGGCATGTAATGACGCTTGGCATTCAATGAAAGTGGTTGTTTTTGTAGCATCTGTAAATTTAGGCATTCTTGTGAAATGGGCTTTGTGGCCCATACTTGCCACAGCAATAGGGGAAAGTTGCAATGGGGAAACAATAAGGGGTAGATCAGGTGCTGCTTGCAGCCCATGAGGGTAGAAGCAGGCTATGGGACCAAAACAAAAGAAGGGGCAGGAGGTGAGCTGAAAATGGTGGAGCACCATCTCCAGTTATGCTGAAGGTGTTAAGGGTGCTCCTTTGGGATTACTCTAACAAAATAGATGGGATATATTTGCAGGATGGTTTATTGTGGGGATGAGAATCACCTTTATGGGGAAAAAGAGTCATGTGACATCTAAAAATCTGATGTTATTAGTAGAATGGGCCATATTGTAACAAAGAAGATTACACAAGAATGAGAATAAGGTAGCACAGCCATTCAGTCATATACCTATAAAGAATTTGGGAGTTTCTCCCCAAGACTTGATCCCTAAGAAGGCGCTGGGTGAATATCACTTAATTCACCACTTTTCCTACTCACATAGGTAGTAGCTCAGTAATAAAGGAATAGACCCAGACTTGTGTTCTCTGTGTTATTCCTCTGTTGACAAGGCTGTGCACATGGGTAGGGTTTGTGGCCTTGGGCGTTGATGGCCAATTGTGATATCAAGTCTGCTTTTCAACTGATGCCGTGGTATCCTTCTGACTTCAACCTTTGGGTTTCTCTTTTGAATGACAATTTTATTTTGCTAAAGCTGTGTCCCTGGGATGTGCAATAGACGGTTTGGTATTTGAGAAATGTAGTGCAATGCTACATTGGGCAGCGATGCAGAAAGCTGGGTTATGCAATTACGGCATTACTTAGATGACTTTTTATTCATGGGCAGGGTGAATTTGGAGGATTGTGTTAGCTTGATGGAAATCTTTCAGGCCCTTGCTAAAAAGCTAGTGGAGATAAAAACAGAGGGATCATTGCATGCTATGTGGTGGCCCCAGGATGGGCATTCTGCACCCACCATGCAGCATTCATCACAGGCATAGCACATCTCACCATTTTATAAATGTTACTAGAGAGTTGGAGGATTTAAGGGTGAGAGAACAGTTTGAGCCATTTTAATGGAGTATAATTGGGGAGGGAGGAATGGATATTGGAGGCTAATTTAAAATTCCACTGGAGTATTGCAGTAGGTGTAAGTGTTGGGATATTTTACCTAGGAAGGTGTTCTCAGAAATGGCCCTCCATCTGGAAGCAAAAAGGGATAATACAGGGTATAACATTTCTGGAATTATTCCCCATTTTGGTTGCAGTGGTCATTTGAGGAATGGGAGTTTGGTTAAAAAAAAAGATGTGTTTCTGGTGTGACAACATGGTGGCAGTACATACTATCAATTGCCAGTCCTCCAGATCACAAAGAACTTGGTAAGGGCAGTTGTACTACAATGTTAAAGCTTTAACATCTGTTTCTCTTCCAACCATGTGCCTGGGGTTGACAATGATGTAGCAAATGCGTTGTCTCGTGTTCAGATGGACCAATTTCAGGAGCTGCCACCAGGAGTCAGGAAGGAACCTGAACAGATGCCACTAATGTTAGGGAACCTTGGCACATGATGGTTGTCAGTGTAACACAGAAGTAGGTGGCTCTGCGAATGTTGCAGAGCTATTAGAGAAGTTTGAGTCAACAGTGTGCCCTATTGCCAAGAAGGCTAATGGCATATTCAGCTGCATTAGTAGGACCATTGCCAGCAGATTGAGGGAAGTGTTTATTTTCCTCTGTTCAGCACTGGTGAGGCCAAATTTGGAGTACTATGTCCAGTTTTTGGCCTCCCACTACAGAAAGGATGTGGACAAATTGGACACAGTCCAGAGGAGGGCAACAAAAATGATTGGGGGCTGGAGTACATGACTTAAAAGGAGAGGCTGAGGGAACTAGTCTTGTTTAGTCTGTAGAAGAGAGGAATGGGAGTGGGAGAGGGGATTTGATAGCAGCCGTTAACTATCTGAAAGGGGGTTCCAGGGAGGATGGAGCTAGGCTGTTCTCAATGGTGGCAGATGACAGAACAAAGAGCAATGATCACAAGTTGCAGTGGGGGAGGTGTAGGTTGGATATTAGGAAAAAGGTTTTCACTTGGAAGGTGGTGGAGCACTGGAATGGGTTACCTGGGGAAGAATTGGAATCTCCATCCTTAGAAGGTTTTAAGGCTGGGGTATGACAAAGCCCTGGCTGGGATGATTTAGTTGGGGTTGATCCTGCTTTAAGCAGGGAGTTGGACTAGATGACCTCCTGAGATCCCCTCCAACTCTAATCTTCTATGATTCTGTGATTTAATGATTTTGTGCAATTTCAGGATTTGGAAGGCCCACTACAGAAGAACCTGATATGGCCCATTACAGAAGAACCTGTGCTGCAGTACCCACTGGTGTTAGACATCCTGAAGACTGGCATCCTCAATCATTCCCATTCGCTGATCAGCCTTTACGTTTATCAGTAGACTCAGCAGTTTTTCAGTTCAAAAGTTTCTAATGGAGAGGTCTCAAAGCACTGGTCTTACGGAAGACACACATTGTCCCATCATTGCTAATATACTGAGGGATCTGCTGGGGATCCAGGAACCCATATGTCATTGTGGATAGGAGGTGGCCTACTTAGGATGTCATTTCTGATAGCATTTTTTGGAGCTCTGAGGGTTAGTGAACTAGTACCTTTTTCTCGTTGGTACTCTTCTGGAAGGGATTTGGAACTGGGAGTGTACAGTGGGAGTGGCCATTGGTTTTATTAACATTGGGGCTATGTCTACACTGGCAAGTTAGTTCGAATTAAGGAAGCTTAATTCGAACTAACTTAAGCCTTAGCCACACTAGGCTTTCATTAGTTTGAATTAAGGGCTTCCTTAATTCGAACTAATAAATTCGCTTATACTTTTTGAAGTAAGGGTTAATTCGAACTAGTTATTCGAATTAACCCAATGTGGCCATGTTAGTTCGAACTAAGCGCTTAGTTCGAACTAACAGGCACATTGAGCTCAATGCAACTGACTAATTAGAACTAAGCAAGTGCCATGCATGGCACTTGCTTAGTTCGAACTCAGATTTGCTAGTTAGAATTAAGTTAATTCGAACTAACTAATATTAGTTTGAATGAGTTAGTTCGAATTAACTAATTTGAACTATCTTTAGTAAGTGTAGACATAGCTGAGGAGATCAAAGATGGCTTAAGGAGGGTGATGGATCCATTATTTTGTAGGAGAGTGGCAAGCCCAGGATCTGCCCTATGGAGGTTTTGAGGGTATACCTCGCGAGAAGACCAGGAAGGGATGGGAGCGTTCTCACAGCATTATTCATAGTGATGGGAGCATTCTCACAACATACCAGTTTGTTATGGTTTTAAGATAGGGACCGATGAGGGTGGTGCTCCCAGCATATGAATTTGGTTCCCTCTCACTCAAAATGGGGACAACAGCAGAAGCCCAGCTGGGTGTGGGGGCTAGGGCAATTGGACATTGGCATTGTAAAGATACTAAAGCAGAGAGAAGCACAAGATCCATTATTATTAACAGCTGGTAAACAGGTCAATTCTGCTGCAAATAATGCATGAGGAAAGCTCAAGCGATAAATAAATCTGTTAGTCTTTAAAAGTGCCACAGGACTCTGTTGTCTCTTGACAGTTGGAGTACGGCAGCATAATGCAGAAATATAGAACACAAGATAGACTTTCCAAAAACCCTCAAGAATGATTACAAGGTACCATAAATTAACCTGGCACTACATCTTGCACATATTCATGGAAATGTCACAGTTACATGTGGAACTTCAGAAAGGGAGAATTTGGCTATAAAATTAGCTGGACGGTATTATAGGAGTAACCCAGTGTTTATATTGCTATGTTTGAGTTATTAAAAATATGACTGAGGTCTTTACAATGCATCTTTACTTAAATATACATCTGACTGGGTTTGAAAGCAATAGAAAAATAAATAAAAGAATCTCTTAAACGATGTAAGCTTACTGCTGCATTTTATCCTGGAATTCTGTATCGTATTATGTTTCATTGTTTAATTTTTTTGTTGCCCATCTGCCAGATTTGGTTTATTTTTGTTGAGTCTGCTTAGAAACTGAGGGGAGTGTTCCTGTTGGATTACTATGACATCCTTCTACACTAGATCTACTGTACATTGATAATTTACATTGTTTTAGCTATTTCACAGTAAAGATTTAATGCACAAGCGACAAGTGGAAGAATGTTATCCATAACCACTTGTCATTACTGCAATAATATATTACCATCACTATTTAGCAGTGCTTTATAGTCCAGCTTTTATACAAAAGTCCTGAAATAATATTTAAAGAATATAATGCCAGCTATTCCTAAATTGATGACAAATTGTGCATTCCTTCCCCTCACAATACTCTTGACACCTCAAACCAAGACAGTATAGCGTGTCAGCGCAGTCAGTAAGAACCATTCTTCCATGCTTGTTTTTGCTCAAAATACAACTCAGAGAACCCTTTGAAGAGTTCTCCAGTTTTATTTGCAAACTGGTGTGAACTCTTTACTCATTTACTGTGCTCAAAGTTTATTTATAGATTGTAAGTCTACTGTAGTATTTGAAAACAAATAAAAGAGGTTTTCCAGTGTAGTTTTGAAATCCTTATTTATTATTCATTTCAACATTGCAAATTAAGGACCAGATACTGCAGACACTTACACACGTGGTTAACTTTACAATATGAAAACTCCCACTGACGTCAGCAAAGCTGCTCATATGCCCAAAGTCAAATTCATGTATAACTGTTTGCAGCATCAAAGTCTGAGTTAGAGTGTAATGTATGTACAGTTATGTAAACCTATAGTGAAGATATAAGGCTAAGGCAAACCTGCCAAGAAAACTTGTAGATGATCATAAAGGATCACTACCTACATTTTCTCCCATGAAAGCTCATGCGATAAATAAATCTATTCGTCTTTAAAAGTGCCACAGGACTCTGTTGTTTTTCTACAATAGACTAACACGGCTACCCCTTTGAAACTTACCTACATTTTTGTTTGTTTTACTGAAATGACCCTTCAGAATCCAATAGCTAGATTGGAGGCAGATAGCAATAGTTATGGTTATCTGACAAACAATTCCAATATACTACTGATGGTGCCACTTTGTGGCAGATTACCCTGTAAAATGTCTCTTGTGTGATTTGCATCTATGGTACAGTCAAAACAAGGCAATACCCATAAAAAAATTTGAAATTTCTGCCTTCTCACACTTTCTCTGAAGTCCACCCCTTCATCTTAAGGATCCAGACATTTAAGTATTTCTGAAGGACAGAATACCTCGGAAAGAGCATAAAAGTGGATAATTACACAAAACATTATGGAGGAATCAAAGAATAATAGGTCAGAACCTCAGTTGATGTAAATTAGCGTAGCTCCATTAAAGTCAGTAACACCAGATGCGAATATCTGGCCCTAAGAATTTTTATGTTCAGATGTATTTGACTGTGTCTCAAGATTGCCTTAACTTTCTACTGAATACTGTGGAGTTGACATTATCTGTTCTTCCATACGTCTTTATTTAACATGCCATTTAAAATTCGTTTGCTCTTATATTCAATATCATATCTCAGATTAAAAATATTAGCCTCAAAATATCTCAGAAGAAAATCGAACCAAACTGAACTGACATTTCAACACTGATTTATGTGCAAAAATGCTAAGTTCCCTAATGTGATTAACAATAGTAGAAAAAAGGAATTTTTATATATCAAACCAATTTTTCTCCATTAATTAGACAGTATTTACATATATTTTAGAGACTGCCATTATTGGCATAAAATATTTGATTTACAAAATAAATACATGTACTTTATATATTTAAGAAACTGAGTCTCTGCGCACAAGTGAATTGCAATTTATCATGTAATATTCTCCATACATTTTTCAGCAAGCATTACATCCTACTATGTTGCTTACAGATGACATATTCTTTCTATCGTCTGTGACTGAGAAGGAAGTTTTTAAAAACATGATTGAAGGGATCAGTGAGGTCAACACGGGGTTACACTGTATTTGTGTCATTATAGCTTTCACTGTTTCAATGCATATTGAACCAATATTCTGGCAATGAAAATGCGCAAGCTATATTTTCTTTGCCATTACAGTGAAATGCTTCTCAATAAACTTGTTTTCACAAGAAGTTTGCCCACTCATGTGTCCCAGAGCTGTTGTAATCTTCATTGCTCGGGCTGATCTAAGAGTAGGGACATTATTCTAGTTCTTGACATATTTAAAGTTCTCTAATGAATAAAGCTAACAGCTTATGGCTGCTTGGACTGTCACTCGAGTGCCCCTAAGGTCTTTAAGGTCTTTAAAATAGGCCTCCTAGTTTATGTTTAACTACCTTGTCCACAGAGGTCTGAAGAGTAGAGCAGATCAAAGATGTGCTGGAAACATAAAAAGCAGCTGTCTTCATTTATCGTTAATTAACTACATCTGACCCAATTCTTTATGATCTCCTTGTCACACATTCAACAGGCTATAAGCCTTACGACCTGTCCCTAAGTACGTACCGTTGCACAAGTTTCAAGGAAATATAAATCTAAAAATATTAAATGTGGGACAGGAAAGCAAGCTTTGGTCTCACACCATGTGCTTGTTGTTTGAGGAAATACAAGGCTTGACCCTGGATTTATAGAAGTTGCTCAGTTGTTTGGGGAGTCAAAATACTCTTTCAAAAGTGGATGATTCTGGAACTTAGAGTCTACATTTTATCTTGCTACTTTATTTATAGGCCTTTGTTTGTTACCCATCACTGAGAGATCTGAATAAAAACGACACAACAGGGATGCCTAAAGGAGACTTAAGATAAGTTCCATATCTGGAAATACTGGCTGGATTCTGTGCTGTTCCTCCAGCACAGAAAGTCCTGAGGAAATAGTGCCAAAGGTGGCTTTGAGCCACCTTTATGCTCTTGAGATTTCTGGTGACTGTAGTGGTCAGTGCAGCCCCACAGTAAAATAAAGCCCCTAGAAGCTGCTCTGATTTACTGTGTCCTTCCACACTGGGCTGCTTCTGCCCACCACAGCTGAAAATTCCCATCTACTCTCTAGCATGCCCGCCTGTACCTACCATATTCCTTTTGCTGGGGCTTGTGAGGTCTATGTAGGGCTCCTACACACGTTGCTGGTGTCAGGGAATTCTCTCCTGGCATGATAATGAGATTTCCTGGTCTCTGTACTCCACTGTGGTGACAAATAGGGGCCCCAAGCAGGAAGGGGAATCCCTCTAATGTCTGCTTTTCAGTAGCCAACAGGGGACACTGCTTTAGGAAATGGTGATTCACTGTAATGATACAGATGGACTGAAACAGTTATAGATTTCATGACAAGTTGTATGGACAGAGATGGGTTACACAATTCATAAGATTGATAAGATGACATTGATGATAGTAAGATGTTTTTATTTACCACTCCTCAGAATACTCTGGCAAATTATTGGTAGGGTGAATAGGAAAGCAAAATGTCCACTTTGCCAGCAATAAAAATTAGGAGCCAACACCTGAGCTGGTGTAAATGGGCACCATTTTATTGAGGACAATAGAGCTACGCCCCTTTATCCAAAGATCTGGCTCTAAGAATCTTTACACTCAGATCTACCTGACTTTGTTTCAAGATTGTCCTCATTGGTTCTGTGGTTTAAGTCTAAATGCCCTTTACACACTCAAGAAAGAAGTCCACCATAACACATGCTTGGCTTGACATCTTACTACTATAAAATGGAAATTACAGCTCTAAATAGGCAATGGTTAGGGCGCTGAATGTACTGAGCATTATGGATGTAGGCATAATAGCCAAAGAGGAAGCTCTATTCCATCTGCAGCAACAGTTTGCTTTTGAAAAATGTAGAGATGATGATAATTTAATTAGTGTGGATGGCCATGCTATGATACAAACCCTCTCTATCCACACCTACACAGAAAATGATCCAAATCTGGGCCTGGAAGAACCTCTTCTAAGAGAGATTATCTAAAATTGCCTGGTGACAGATCATGTAGTCTTTATGCAGGCACATATGCCACAGAAGCTAATGGAAACTTTGCCCACACAAGGCCTGTGAGATCAGACCCTTTATAAAAGATTCATAACTCTGCTCCTCAGTTTTTTTACATAGGTCCCCAAAAGTCTGTCTGATATCCTTCCAGATGGTGGTCTGTACAGCAATTCCCAAGAGGGTATGATGTGCAGATAATTCCCTAGAAATCCAGTCAGCATTGCAGTATCAATGCATAGGTTTTGTGCAACCTCAGAACCTAATACTTGGTTTAATCAGTGCACTGCCTCTGTTCAACATCCTGGTACTGTCATTGTAGGGCTCTTATTGCCTCAGGAAGCTGTGGAGTGAGACATTTTGAGATTAAATATTTTGCTACGTGATTTAACATAATTACTGAAATTAGCCACATAGGGCCTGATCTACAGCCTCTTGAGGTCAGTGGAAAGTCTCCTTGAATTCACTGTGTTTTGGTTTAGACCCCTATTCCCAAAGCACTAACTGAAAAGAAAAAATGAACTAAAAGTTGCATGAACAAAAGGAGTGATTTTGAAAGCTGATACCGTTGCCTAGGTGTCTTTCTGTATAAATCAATTTTTATGTAATCTTTTTGTCAAACAAGAGTCTGCTGCCCTTCCCACAACTGTCAATATTTCAATCCTTTTCTAACAAACTTTCAATTAATCACATCTCAGAACAGGTTAATACACTTGCAAAGATAGTCATGAAAATGCATTAGAACTTAAAATATTTCCTACAATATTTGATTGTGCTAATGTTCAGTCTTTAAATCTGGAAAAGACACAGGGAGCTGTAAGCCAATAGCTGTTCTTAATGTCAATAACTATTTTTTATGAAAACAAATTTGAATAATTGCTTCAAAATGCAGATTACAAAAATTAAACTGGGTATAATCATAAAATAGTATCTAACCGTAAAATAATTTAGTGAGACAGTATTTCACAAGCAGACATGCTCTCTACTTGTCACTGATTATCTAGCAAATGGTTGTGGCTAACAGCTGAATTCCATTTTTCTAAGAATGCCCATCTGAATGATAAACCTCCTCCCATGCTAAAAGCCAGTAAGGAATAATAACACACACAAACTTTATTCTTCAGAAAGAATCCTTCTTTTAAAAAAGTTACAAAATACTTGTCCCAAACTCTGTTATTGAAAGCTATAATTATCTATTGATTATGTCAAGCTGAATATATGCTTCCCACTTTAGTTCAAGAGGTTTTTGTCTAAGAAAAGGAATTAAGTGTAGCACCATCCACAGTGCAGAGGGAAATTACATATTTAAATTGTAGCAAACATTACTAATAGGTCAATAGCCAGCAAACTGAAAGCCCCCCTCCCACTAGGCTTGCTTGCCTGGAGACGAGTTAGAACAGTAATTTTCAAACTAATGGTCAGGACCCAGAATTGGGTCCCAGACCCTCAGGTACTGGGTCACAAAACCACCTGCTGCCACCACCAAAAGACCGTAATGCATCGGTGAAAGATGTAATTGTTGGGTCGCAAGCATAAATGATTTTTTTTCAACTAGGTCATGAGGAAAAAAGTTTGAAAACCAGAGTTAGAAGGAGGCAGGTGTCTCTAGTCACTGTTAGTAAAGTGGCAGGCTTGTGGGAGTTGGGGAGGAGACTGAGCCATGAACATTTACTTTGCATGAATTTACAAGTTTGGCCATGTTCAACATCGCACTCCAGGTGATGACCTTGGAGTTCGTGTTTTACATTTGGCAGTTGGCTGTCCCCTCAGTCACAACCAGACCCAATTTATTGAAGAAAAATTAAGAGATGGGAGGTTTTTACTGGGTATTGGACAAGCCTTTAGACCATGAAATAAAGTTTCCTTGAAGGGAGGATGAGGTGCCAGAGTGAGACCTGAAAGATGAATGGTACTCACTGGATCTCGGCAAGGACAGGAGCATATGCTACGGGAGCTCTTTCCCAGGTGCAAGGCAGGGGTCAACATTCAAGTCATTCCAAGTATGGAGTGGGTGGATTTTTAGAGCTAGTGCAAGGAAAATGGAGGACTCTATTCGGGTAGCGAGGCCTTTATTGTCAAATTTTCTCTGAATGAAAAGGAACTATTACCTTGATCATTCAGGTGTATACGGGAAGTGTGGAGGAATTTATTCCACTTCGCTATCAGAATTAATAAACAGTTTGATGAAACAGGATTAGGTAAGGCTTTTGGAATTTGGGGATCTGTAGGAGAGATCTGACTCCCTGACTCTCGCAGTGTCAAAAATACATTTGGGGATGGCAATGCTGCGAGAGTGTGGGGAAGCTGGTTGGAGGGATGATCTTTGTGTGGGTTAAGGAGAGTGTGGTTTTACTGTGGCTTTAACAAAATGAATGGACTCTCCAGGGCGTGGGCTCCGACAGTGGGAGAAGACTGTTAGTTTAAATTTGGACAGATAGACTCAGACTATAAGATCAGAAGGGGCCATTATGATCATCTAGTCTGACCTTCTGCACAATGCAGGTCACAGAACCTCACCCACCCACTCCTGTAATAGATGCCTAATATAAGACTGGGTTATTGAAGTCCTTAAATAATTATTTAAAGGCTTCAAGATACAGAGAATCCAGCAACAAGTGACCCATGCCTCATGCTGCAGAGGAAGGCAAAACCCCTTTGCCCTGGGGAAAAATTCCTTCTCAGCACCAAATATGATGATTACTTAAACCTGAGCATGAGGGTATGACTCACCAGCTAGACACCTGAAAAGAATTCTCTGCTAAGAACCTTCCCCTTCAAATGCCCCATCACAGGCCATTGGATATTACTGCTTGTAGTCAAAGATCAATCAATTGCCAAATTAGGCTGTCCCATCATACCACCTACTCCATAAACCTATTAAGCTCGGTTTTGAAGCCATTTAGGTTTCTTGCCCCCACAGTTCCACTTGGAAGGCTGTTCCAGAGCTTCAGAACTCTGATGGTTAAAAACTTTTCTCTAATTTCAAGTCTCAACTTCCTGATGACCAGTTTATATCCATTTGTTCTTGTGTCCACATTGGCGCTAAACTTACATAACTCCTCTCCCTCCTTGGTATGTATAGAATCAGAGGCTGTGTCTACACTGGTAAATTAAGTCGACTTAAGCTTGCTTAAGTCGACATAAGGAAAATAAAGTCGACCTAATTAAAATTAAGTCGACTTTATAAAACCACCTTCCTAGTAGACCTAAGGCTTAAGTCGACTCCCTAGAGTCCCCCGTGGACCTCCCGTAGGTCCCCCTAAGCCCCTAGAAGTCGACCTAGGTGTCCAGGGTGGATGCTCTCGGTCAACATCTTAAGTTCCCCTTTATGTCGACTTTATTTTTAAAGTTTAGTGGACACACTAAGTCGACTTAAATTACCAAGTGTAGACATAGCCATAGAATCACAGGGTTGGAAGGGACCTCATGAGTTCATCTAGTCCAACCCCTGCTAAAAGCAGGACCATTCCCACTACATCAGTATAGATTGACTGGAGTTAAGAAGCTCTGTATAAATGTTAACTATGTAATCAATAAAGACTGTTGTTAAGTTACTAACAACAAATTATTAAGACAACAGAGTCCTGTGGCACTTTTAAAGACTAACTCCCACGAAAGCTCATGCGATAAATAAATCTGTTAGTCTTTAAAAGTGCCACAGGATTCTGTTGTCTTTCTACACTAACACGGCTATCCCTTTGGAATTTGAACAAATTATTATTAAGACTAGTCAATCATTTGGATATACAACAATCCATGTGCTAAGAGTGAAGGAAATGATAAAAAGAACTGGAAGAAGTTTAAAAAAATGGAGGTAAAAGTTGCTTAGAAGTGAAAAACACGTTTAAATGAAATAAGATGGATCCATTAAGAGTTCCCACATTTTTAAATTTTTTAAAATATCAAGAAATGCAGAAAATTGGAAATGTTTAAACAACAATTTGATTTATTTTTGAAGGCATCACAATCGCCTCAGAAGGAAGATGAACAAAAGGTGGCCATCTTTTTTAAATATTGCAGGTATGGAAGCAATCTCATTATATAATCCATTTGATCTTAATGTCAGAGAACAAGCTGACTCTGAGTTTGTCTTAAAAAACAAAAACAAAAGAATTGAGGAATACTGTATACCAAAAAGTAATGAGACATCTGAAAGATTGCAGTTACATTCAAGAAATCAAATGCAGGAAGGAACTTTTGAATCATTTTTAACAGAGCTAAAGATAAGAAATCAGACATTTAATTTCCAGAATCGATCTGAGTCAATAAGATATCAAATTGTGATGGGCCAAAAAGATACTAGTGTGCAAAAAAGACTGTTGGAAGAACCAGATCTAAATCTGGAAGAAGCAGTGAGAATTTGCCAAATCACTGAAAATCGACAATGACTATCCATTTTAGAAAGGAAACAAATGGATGTGAATATTGACTTGATAAGAATAAGTTTAAAAAAAAAGTCTATGAAAGAAAACAGAGGGAAAGTAAAAAAGTTAAAATGTAAAAGCAGATGAAAGGATATTCTAGATGTGGAAGGCCCTAATCTAGACAAAATGTCCAGCAAACCCATATATCTGAAAGAAACAAACATTTTACAAAAGTTTGTGAACAGAGAAGTCTGAACAAATTTACACAAATACATTTACTTCAAATTTCAAAATTGTCAGGGAAGATATTTAATAAAGAATACAAAGATGACATTACAGACAGAAAATTTGGGGGAGATATTTTGAAACAGTCACTTTGTGAAATACAAGAAGGAACAAACAGCTACAAAATAAATGTTCCATTAATAGATAGTATAAGGAATACATAAAGGTTCACAAGCTAATATAATTTCAGAAAAAAATTATAAAATGTCTAAAAGTCTAACCTATAGTACGAGAACAAATATATGCAAATTTACAATCTTATAGTGGTAAAAAAAATTACTGATATGGGTATTTATGACTTACATGCCATAATTAAAGGAAATTAAAAAAAACAAGATATGTAGATATTAAAAGACAAAGTATTTTTATTTTAGGTTTAGAAACATGTTTTGTACTAAATCTAATTGGTAGAATTTAAACTATTTGGGATTCTAAACATCAATTTACAGAGTTATTCTCTGGACTTGGTAAATTGGATACAATGTATAAAATAGAGTTAAATGAAACAAAGAAACCAGTTACACATGCAGGTAGAAAAGCATACCCTTAACTTTAAGGCATATAGAGTATAAAAGGAATCAGAAAGGTTTGTTAATTTAGATATAATTAAAAGAGTGGAAGGGCCAACTGTGTGGGTGCATTCATTAGTAACAGTAGAAAAGAAAGATGGATTCTTACATTTATGTTTAGAGCCAAAAGATTTAAATAAGTATCTTAAAAAGGAACATTTTAAAACACCTCTGCGGGAAGAAATATTTGAACAAATGTCAGGAGCAAAATACTTCTTTACATGTTTTGAATGGATTTTGCTAAATATCAGTGGAGCAAGTCAATTGCTATATTTATTTAACACTAACACTTTTGGACATTGCCATTTTAAAAAGTTACCTTTTGGATTATGTTTAGCTTCAGGTGTATTTCACAGAGCAATACAAAAGATTTTAAAAATACAGGTGGCATGTAATTGTACATAAATGATATAATAATATGGGGAAGAACTTTAGAAGAGCATGATATAAGATTAACTAAAGCATTATCTAGAGCAAAAGAAATGACTGAAATTTAGCAAAAAGACACATAACTACATGTAAATATTAGCAAAATTTAAATATAAATACATGTAAATTTAAAATGTAAGAATTAATATTTTAAGGAGAAAAACAGACCAGACAGATTGATCGACTATCCGCACAAACCACAGATAATATTTTTTATTCAAAAGATGAGTCATTACAGAAATTACAAATCAGCAACCGATTTATGATTGTTATTAAGTCACCAAAAAGTTATTTTCAGAATATGCTCAACACAAGTTAGATTGAGGAACGCAAAAGAGGATAGTAAATGCTGGACATGTCATCTAAGTAATGGGAATTTATTGTACATATTCTAAGTTTGCCTAAAAACAAATCAATTCTGAGATAAATTGAATAGAATTTATATGTTCTTGGATTGTTACATTCCAAAGGGCCCAAGAACTTTCATATTAGTACAACTATACAGTAACAATATAAAAAAATAAACCTCAAGAAAAAAAATGTTGTCTACTATGGCCAAACCTCATAGCAGAAATGGAAATCAGTTTATAAGATTAACATTACAGAGAATCTATAGAGTTCACTCCACTGGAAACTCCAAAGATAGACTTATTTCTCTTCTTTTGTATGAACACAAACTGATTTTATGACTGAAAAATTCCAATGAATAGATTATTAAAAATTCAGTAACATAGAATATGCAAAAAAATTAAAACTAGGCAAGTCTTGAAAATATTTTTTTCATTTTTTGTAACTGATAAATGTAAAATATTGATACATCACAGTGTGTGATACGTTTAAGAAACAATGTTTATCGAACAATTGAAGAACAACAATAGAAATGCTCTCTAGATTATGAAAATCTGTAAGGATATCAACTTTTAGGGCTGAACTGTAATGGTCCTTTTGGGTCACACACATAACTGCCAAGTTATGTACAGCTACATGTGTGACACTCTGTGCAAATTATATGCAACTAAGATATATTAAATTATTTGCATATATGCAAATAATTATGACTAACCTTAAACTTCAATGTAAGATCAATACACCCTGCTCCATGAGGTGGTCAGGGTAGGGCATGAAACTATACAAAACCTGGTAGCTGTGGCAGATGAGTGGATGTTTGAGGAGTAGGTGAGTGCACTATGAGAGCTGTTTGTGGTGGCAGTCAGAGAGAGGACTGGGAAGCTAGGGGTTGTTAGGGGAGTTGGGTGACAGGGGAAAGTGGAGATAAGTAAACAATGTGATGCTGTGTTTGTGAGAAGGTCTGGGTGGACTATGAGATAGATGGGGGCTTTTGGTGGCAAAAGGAAGAAGGTTTCTGGGGCATCTAGAGGGTAAGTAGTAGGCGGGAATGGCATATGTACTTTGAACTATGAGTGCTGGGGTTGCTGGTGCACCCCTGGGCTTGAAGTGGTTTACATCATATAAAGGATTTATAGTTTGGTTCAATTAATCTCGGCACCTCAGCTACACAATTTGTTTGGGCTGGGGGCAGCTGCATTTGTTGCATTGCTCGAGTCATGCCAGAATACTGCAGAATGGTATTCTGGAACTTTTCCTGAGAACTGGAACAGGCTGCCATGACTTCTGACCCAGGCTACCCACTCTGGAAGGAAAGAGGGCAGGTAACCAAGCCACCATCTCTTCTTCTGAAGTGGACTTAGAAGTGGAAGAGGTGAGGGAACCATCTCCTCACATTGCCTTCATTTTAGTTCCAGCATGCAAGTTGGACAGATATCTGTCAGAGATGGTCTTGTCTAGATAATGCTTCGACATGTCATGAGTAAAGGGGACTAGACTAGATGATCTCTCGAGGTCCCTTCCAATCCTACGATTCTACGATCCTATGTCTTAGAAACAGCAAGTACTTTGGGTCAGATTCTGATCTCAGGTATACTGATGTAAATCCAAAGCAACTCTCCTAACTTCAGTGGAGTTACTTTGGATTTACACCAGTACACCAGATCAGAATCTGACCCAAAGTACTTGCTGTTCCTAAGACATAGGATCATAGAATCGTAGGATTGGAAGGGACCTAAAAAAGGGAACTCTTAAATTCACAATATATATTAAGTTTGTTTGTTCATATTTGTGTGTGCATGCTATGCTTTTGGGAGGCAATAAATTCTGTACCACTCAGTTAACTAAAATAAATTAAATTAACACCTTGGTTTAAAGACATATCTTAATAAAATGGGGAAACAGAAATTTATATAAATGTATATTCAATATATTCATTTATTGAGACAACATGACATCAGATAATGTGGTTATGTTAATATATTTTTAGAATTTGTGAAAATAAGAGGGAGTACAAACCTGAATAATTTTCTGAACTCCCTTTCCTCAGATCACCACCACCAAAAACAACAACTTTGGGAGTTTGGCTACCAATAAGGATCTAGTTCTGAATAATCCTCATGGTTTAGCATGTCAAATCATTTCTCAGTCAAGTTCTGTAAAAGTAAAACCAACCCGTTTTGTCCTGTATCTTGAATGGAACAAAGTATTTAGAAATAAACACAGTACAGACCAAGAGAGATGAAACAAAGTTTTCAAATCCTTCCACTCAGCCATACATATGGAGGCCCCTAGATTTGAACCACCGCTGGTTTTTGATCGTCTTTGCAAAACGAAAGCAGCTGATGAGGTTTTGAAAAAACTAAACTAAAACTAAAACCACCTCTGGTTTACCCTCTCTAGTGAAAACATATTTCTATTACAATCCAAAGATGTAAAACGTTAGTAAGCTATTGTAGTAGAAACACAATAGCTGATTTCCAGATGGATACCACAAGATTTCATCCTTAGCACAGACAGGCTTATACTGCTTTTTAACAGTGAACATTACATAAGAGAGGGATTTGGAGAAACATTTTTCCACCGTCCAATTGCCATAACACCAGACTACAGTGGCATAGTCTTCATTCCATTTGACCTTTGATATCAAAGACTAAATTTTAGGGTAGGGTGTGGTTCCCGCAAAAATATAAATCAGAGATAATTGCACCAAAATGTATTTGTATACCAGAAAAAAATCCATCTTTTATAATGAGGCAACACTAGCATATTAAAAACATGATACCTTGCAGCAAACATTTAACTCTGTCAGAAAGAAGAAAGGCTCAAGCTATAAGAGTTTGCATTGTGATCTAGAATATGGATGTCCTGAAGTTTGGAGATGTTCAGACATGGGATTTTGGTTTCATCTCCATCACTAATTACCATATTGCCCTACCATTGATTGCCCTATCATTGAAAGACTTTTTAGGATCAAAATTAGGTTAATGCAGCATTAGTGATAAGTATGGGTATTTTAGGGGAGACTTTACATCAGATTTTGCACTGGCTGTATACATGCAACTACCATTGATTTCACAGCAAGTTGCACATAAACAGTAGAGGATCCAGATCTATTACAGAGTGATAGCTTTTGCAGTACAAAGGATCTGAATTTAGAATCATAGAAATGGAAGGCTGGAAGGGATCACAAGATACCACCTAATCAATTCCGGTGAGGCAGAATTAAATATACCTAGACCACCCATGACAGGTGTTTGTCTAACGTGTTCTTAAGAAAGCTTCCTTGAAAGGGAATCCACAGCCTCCTTTGCATTTGTTGCTTCACACTGAAACCAGTGGGAGTTTCGTTGTTGCAGAGTGCAGGATCAGATCTCAAATTACTTATATATGAAAGAAAAAAATGTAGACTGCAACAATGAATGAAGACATAATAGTATAAATGTTTACAATGTAGATACTCGATCCAGAAAACAGATCTGCATTCCTATTTCCTTATTCCCATCCAATGTACCACTGATGTTAAGGACACTCACTGTGGCCATAAGATACATACATGTGGTCCACTTGCAGGATTAGGCTCAAACTAATATTTTTGAGCAGGAGGGTAACATGGCCGAAATTCTCAGCCTGTGTAAATGGGCACAGCTGCTTTCAGAGGTATGCTGCTCATTTTTACCAGCACAGAATTTGGCCCTATGTATCACAAAACCATAGTTTCCAACTACTACTCAGTTGTGGATTGAATACAAAGCGGTAAAATATTTTCCTGACAATGACCTGCATACACAATGCTATCAAAAAAGGCAAGAGTCTTCTCATTGCATGTGTTTTTTTGCTTAAGTCTCTGTTGTGGCAACAGGCGATGACAGCACTACTATTTTGTGTTATTTTAGCAGTCACTGGTCTTCCTAGTATTTTTCACCACTCCCATTTGCTGGCAGTATATCACGGCATAGTTTCAACAGAAATCTACTATGAGCTATGTGTTAACTGGAAAATGTCAACATGTAAAGCAATGTCTAGAATTAAGCTGCCTTTAACATTAGCAGACTGCCAGACCCTCTCTTGTTTCTGAATTTAAACCAGCATAGGGTGACCAGACGCCCTGATTTTACAGGTATAGTCCCAATATTCAGGGCTTCTTCTTATATAGACTCCTATAGCCCTCCCCACTCCCAATTTTTCACACTTGCTATCTGGTCATCCTACACCAGCGTCACACCTGCACTAGGCGGCTGTGGGGGAGGATGTTGTTTGACGTAACACAAACGTAGTGCAGTAATCCAAAACATTACAGCAGAGACAGCGAATAACAATTCTCACCTTGCCAAGGGGGAAACTTCTTCAAAGAATAGAAATGTTGTCATCCAAGGAAATAACATTCCACTGAAAGTGAGGGGGAGGGGACTTAATACTCTATAGACTGTAGTGATCAATGTGCTAGCTTCTTCTGGTTCTCATTGAGGGGGCACCAAATGGTCCTGTTGTACTATGATAAAAGCAATGTCGTCTTCTTAAGCATCTTTCCCACCTGAGACCCTCTTCCCTTTTGTTTTTTATAAAGAGATCAGCTTCCAGACCAAATGAGGCCATAAAAGTGAGGGTCCTCCTGGCACCTCCACTTATTTTTGTGGTACAGGTTAACAGCCACTATAGGAATGATCAATAATGCCTTACAGGGCCATGCTCCTTATAACCCAGCCACATCATTTAATCAGCACCTCAGGAGCATGCTGCAGATCCAAGTTCAAATGTCATTTCCCATTTTTACAAAGTGGGTACCCTGAAATGCACTACAATCTCATAGCCAGAGATGATTCATCACAGAAACCTCACTACATTCAACATGTCTTTGGACCACAGTGAGTCTGGTTCTTTACATAGATGCACAAAGTAAGCAGGAAGGTGAGGGGCAGTCACAAGCACCCATTCTTCTCTCCATATAGCCAGGATAAAAGCCCGGCACACTTACAGACATGGTTGTGCAGAGATTTTTCCCTCCTTACTCCTGCAAAGTATTAACCAGGAGGAGCCATGGCGCTTCTCCTCTGTTTACATGGGCCTAGGGTGTAGGAACAGCACAACGGCTGCATGTATTTTCCATGCACAGCGGAACTGAGAGAGGCAGAGTTCCTCTCCAGGTTTCCAAAAGGCAGGGCAGCTCTGCCCCCATCAAATGCAGGTTTGTGCCTACATGGGATCATTGAGCCCTCTATTTCTTTGCTTGTTACTTTTCATGATCTTCATGTTGACATTCCTCTGTATTTCTCACAGAGCCAACTATACTGCCTATTTAAAAGTCTGTAGTGCTTCTAAAGAACTTTATGTGTAACTTGAGAATATATTAAAAAAAAAAAAGAAATCTCAGCTTCAGGACTAGAATGAGTCTTTGAGGGGACTGAGAGCCGATCAAAAATCACCAAGTGTCACTTGATGTGCATTCAGAAGTCGCTGAGGGAAGCTTTATCAGCTGTAGGGTTTTAGGCACAGATCATTTGAGAATGTAAGATCTGTAAAGGGAACTGAAGAAATTATTTTAGGCTATGTCTACACTTACTAAAATTAGTTCAAATTAGTTAATTCGAACTAACTAATTTGAACTAATTTTAGTTAGTTTGAATTAACTTAATTTGAACTAGCAAAATTTAGTTCGAAGTGCCATTCATGGCACTTGCTTAGTTTGAATTAGCGATTTGCATTGAATTCAATGGGCCGGTTAGTTCGAACTAAGCAATTAGTTTGAACTAACATGGCCACATTGGTTAATTTGAACTAACTAGTTCGAATTAACCCTTATTTCGAATAGTCTATTCGAATTTATTAGTTCGAATTAAGGAGGCCCTTAATTCGAACTAATTAAAGCCTAGTTGAGCCATGGCTTAAATTAGTTCGAATTAAGCTTCCTTAATTTGAACTAACTTGCCAGTGTAGACATAGCCTTAGAGTTCAGTATTAGAAAAACAGGTGCTGTGTTTTGTCCTGATATGGCCTCATGGATGCAGAGACTGGAGCTGGACCACATATGTGTGTTAATAAGAAGCCAATATTATCTTCTAAATTGGAGAGTTTATTAAACTTGCACAAAACCTGATTTATTCCAATGTAAAAGAAATCTGAATATAAGGATAATAATGATTTATTGTTTCAAATCATTTTTAGATCTATGGATGCCATAAGGTCACTTCTCCGTGAAAATAATTTAAAAATAATGTAAGACTTGAACAGGCCCTTGATATTCCTACTTTACAAATCCAAAATCACTATGAATTAATTAGAGTTCAATCCTTAAACAACATCAAATGCATATTTGTGAACCAAACGTACCAGGGAACTGGATTCAACAGACTTCACATACCTATTATAGATGTTCATAGCTGATCTAGCAAAAAACATGTCCTGCATCTGACGAAGTGGGCTTTAGTCCATGAAAGCTTATGCCAAAGAAAATCTGTTAGTCTATACGGTGCCACAGGACTCTTGTTGTTTTTTGCTGTAGAACAGACTAACATGGCTACCCCTCTGGAAATAGCTGATCTAATGTTTCTTGTAAAGCACTCTCTTGTAGTTAGTAATAACCAACAGTTCATGAGTTTACCTAGTCATCTTATGATTTGATATTAAAAGCTTGTGTAAGCAGTTTCAGACTCTCACTCACAGGTTTCTGAATGAATTATTTTCATTCAATTGCTGGCTGCTATGTGATTGCATTCTTTAAAATTGGGCATAAATTAGTCTTTCAGACTGTGAGAGATATGACTATAACAAATCCAGTCCTAAATGTATTTTCACATTTGGATTTTGATAAACAGAAATTACCAGGAATTAATCCCCTTAAATCAGTGGTTTTCAAACCATCGGTTGTGACCAGTACTGGATTGCAGACCCTGAGGTACTGGGTCGCGCCCCTCTCCACAAGATGCCTGGGGACCCACCAGATATGCCATGGAAAGAAGCCACCTCGAGAAGCTCCTCTCTATTGCATGCTTGGGGATCGCTGCCCCAGATGAAAAAAGTTGCCAAGAGTACTTCTTTCTGCCGTGTCCCTGGGGACCCCGGACCAGCCATGGCCGCCACTGAATTTTCAGGTGGGAGCCGTGTTTTCTCAGCAGAAGGGGCTGCTGCACAGCTGAGGGGTTGATGAGGATGGCCAACACGGGGATCGTTAACCAGTCTGTGGCCCTGGCATAAACGATTTTTTAACTGGGTCCTGAGAAAAAATGTGAAAACCACGGCCTTAAATCAGAAATTTTACTATAGATGGATTGCTGATTCATACTGAAATCACAGGGCCATCTCTCACAAGTCATAGGCCGTGATTCCGTAAGCTAATTCAAGAACATGCAGTGTGGACGCTCTAAGTCGATTTGGCAGGGTCCCCTTTAATTCGACTTAATTTTTTAGTGTAGACATGCTAAGTCAACTTAAATTAACAAGTGTAGAAATAGCCAAAGAGTGGTAGTTATTAAGTCGACTTAAGGAAGCAATTAAGTCGACTTAATGAAAGCCAGGTGTGGATGTGGCGTTCTGTAGCGTCCTTAAGTCGACCCAAGTTGCTAGTGTAGACATACCCAAAGATTTTTTTCTTCTGTTTGTGGAGATTACATATCCTATGGCTCTCTCCACACCAACAATATATTGTCATGAGTGAAATATACATTCTCACCAATCCATTGTTTTACACGGTGTGGGGTGAGCTGTGCATTTAATTGCTGTTTTCCATTCCAGGGATGGCAGCATTTCAGGACTGGGTAAAGTATAGTGGCTGTAACTAGAGTGCTTTATGAAGTGATTTGTACTGAAAGGAACTACATGCAGAAGTCTGCATTTCAGATAGCATAGTGATGAGCACAATATAAATGCCTAGGACAGATAGATGGAGAGAGAGAGATGATAACCTCCCTTGCACTCTTCTCCTGAAACTTTTTCTCACAGACAACTTGAAAGCAGAATATATTTAACTTAGTGCCAAATATGTCAAAATATTTAACATATCTAAAATAGCTATTAATTCATTTATCTAGATATTTTAAGATGAAGCAATACCTTCTCAAGTGGATGTTAGTTGATTCCAAATATACAAACAAACAAAACAAACTAACATATAATTTATGGAAAATATATTTCCATCACAGAAGTTGTATAGTTTTATTAGATAATATATCACTTCAAAGTTAAATAATAATGATAATAAAAAGTTCATCTTTCTAGAAAACTACGAACATATCTTGAAACCCCTAGAATAATTTCCATAAGTGAAATTATAACTATTTTAATGACATCTTCAAATATTACAGCTATACTATAAATATTTCTACTGTAGAGTCTCCAGAACTTCCTTCTTGATTTCTCAACTCAACTTTTTCTCTTTAGAACTCAGTCAGGTAAACACAAAAGTGGAATGGGATATATGGTTTACAACAATTTTAATATACCTCATTCTAAACCTATCCTTCCATTTCTTTTTTTATAAACGGACCTTGGCATGGGCATAAACCTCAGGGCACTATTTACTTTTGAGTGCTGAAAATAAATATCATCATGCTGTGTGCCTGTCGATATGCTAAATACATGACCAGATTCTCTGATCTCCTGAGTCAGTAAAACTTGGTCCCTATGACAGCAAAATTTGCTTAAGCAGCACTAAATGGACAAAACTGCCCACACACCACCAGCTTGAGTTCCCTTGCACCACTGGATGAGCTGGCTTCATCAGCTGTCCTGGCTTCCCTTGGTGTAGGAGGAGGGAAATGGTGTGTTAGTATATGCTGGGTCGAAGAGGGACAGAGCAGAGCAGAGCTCTTTCTAAAGCCAACTTTTCACCAGTTTAAGGTCACAGAGGAACCTTTTATCAGTGACATGAGTCAGAGGTGCTCCTTAGCAACTCTAATTTACACTAGGACTGGGACACATGCATAAGAAAGCTGCTGCCATTTCCTTGATTCTCACTCCCCCCCACTGGTCAAAATTTCATTCATAAAAAACATGCATCTACATTTTTCATAAGATAATGCCTCTGAGTCTGTCTACACTGCAGTAAAGAGCTGCAGCAAGCCTTGGAGCCTTGAGCTCAGGCTGAGTGGCTAAAAATTGCGGTGTAGACAACTGGGTTGAAACCTGGACTCTGAGACCCACCACTGTCACTGGCTTTCTGCACCTGGGTTTCAGCAGATACACTGCAATTTTTGGCCCTGCAGGCTGAGCCCTGTGAATCCGGGGCCACTGACCCTGGCCAGGTGCAGCCATGCATTAGGTCTTTTATTGTGGTGTATACATACTCTCTGAAGACAGAGAACAGAATAAGTACATAAAAATATTCAGACAGGTTAAGAACAGATCAGAATTTGCATTTTATTATATAATATTCCTTATAATAAAAGAGTCACATGCAAATGAAAAGTTGCTTAGCAGAAAAATCAAACACAGAATAGATTCTTTATAAACACAGTAACTCAGGGCTAAATTATGTCATTACAGCCATGGACAAGAACACAAATGTATAGCTTCTGGCCTTCATCTACATTACACCCTCAAAGAGAAAGACTGTGCAGAGATATAGTTCTCAAGATGGCAGTGAACTGGCCTGCAAAATCGAGGAAGATCAAAGTTGCTAAAAGACACCACTCAGATCTCTGCTTGACTGAAGTCTCAGTCTAGAAGTGTCTTGGCCCACACCTCCACCTTCTGACAACATTTTGGTATCCGTTCCCCACTTTGGGGACATGGCACCTTGCCAGTTCATACAATCCATAAGAGAAGTTACTGCTGTTTTGGGCTGTGACACTTATTGGATGAAGGGAGACCATTTATGATATTATTTAACACCATTATTTCAAAATTACAAGAATTCATGTGATATAGGCCATGTGGGGTACTGTTAGAAAGGTTATAATTTGCTAAGGACGATGATATTGTTTATGTGCATGTCATATTTGTACTGGAAGTTATGGATATGCTAGATGCATCTGGATTTCAGCTTGTGCTGTATTTCTGGGTGACACCTCAGGCAGGGTGGCTGCAACACTAGCTGCTTGATGGCCCATTAAGGGATCTCAAAGGTACAAAAAGCCAGGGAAAGAGCCCCAGGTGGAACAACTTGTAAGTCTCTAGGACTTACTTATGTGACCTGGACTCCATCTTATTTCTGTAAATTTCCACAAGCAGCATGACAAAGGCCAAGGGACATAAAAGGCAGCTGTACCACATCCACTTTGTCTTTAGTCTTCAGCCTTTACCTACCTCAGGATCAACTCATATGCAACTGAAGCTGTGAATCAAAGGAATGAGACTCATCCAAGTATTGGATGTACACCAGAGGGACTATTTAAGCCTGCAAACTCCACAATTCTACTGGAAACCTGATATTTAATTATTTAAATTTAATTATTTAACATTTAACATTTCTCTTCTAGTTTGTTTCTTTGCTTTTACAATACATCTTTATTTTAGTTCCTAAAGGATTGGCTGGCAGTGTGGTACTTCGGGTAAGACACAAACTGGGAACTGTGTGATTATGGGAGATTTTAACTTCCCAGATATAGACTGGAGGACATGCGCCAGTAGCAATAAAAGGGCCCAGATTTTCTTGGATGTGATAGCAGACAAATTTCTCCATCAAACAGTTTCCAAACCAAAGAGAGGAGATGCAAACTTAGATTTGGCATTGATCAGTAGTGAGGACCTCATAGAGGAATTGGTTGTAGGGGACAACCTAGGTTCTAGTGACCACGAGCTAATCCAGTTCAAACTGAATGGAAGGATAAAAAAAATAAATCTGTGAACAGAGTCTTTGACTTCAAAAGGGGTAATTTAAAAAAATGAAGGGAATTAGCCAGGGAAGTGGACTGGACCAAAGAACTCATGTGTGTGAACATTGAGGATGCTTGGAACTGCTTCAAGTCAAAGTTGCAGGAACTATCTGAAGCCAGCATTCCAACGAATGGGAAAAAATTTATAGGCAAGGGTTGTAAACCAAGCTGGGTGAGTAAACATCTCAGACAGGCAATTAAGAGGAAGCACAAGGCTTACAAGGAATGGAAGATGGGAGGGATTCAGAATCATCACTCCAACGAGAAGAAAGGGGGCCTAGTTTGCTAATTGACTGATCTTTGGATACTGGTGGTGGATATGTCAGTGGCCTAAGAAGGAAGGGTAGATGGGGTGGATTCTGAGTTATTACAGAGAATTCTTTCTTGGGTGACTGGCTGGTGAGACTTGCCCACATGCTCATGGTTTAACTGATCACCATATTTGGGGTTGGGGAGGAATTTTCCCCCAGGGCAGATTGACTAGGGCTCTGGGGGTTTTTCACCTTCCTCTGTAGCATCGGGCACAGCTCACTTGCTGGTGGATTCTCTGTATTTTAAAGTCTTTAAATCATGATTTGAAGACTTTAATAACTCAGTCATAGGTTAGAGGTTCATTACAGGAGTGGGTGGGTGAGGTTTTGTGAGGTCAGACTAGATGATCATATTGGTCCCTTCTGACCTTAAAGTCTCTGAGTCTATTATAATGATCTGATAATGTAGCTCCCTCTTTGGGGACCAGAAGAAGCTTTCTGGTACAGAGCACAGCATTTTAAGTAACTTATCTCTTTACTGGACCCAGTGTCTGATTCGGAGCCGGAGGCAGAAATGCAGTAAAGGGGGCTGTTTGTATTTTGTTTTAGCTTCTTGATAACCGGGAATCAGAAGCATTGTTTGTGGTTGGCTGGAAAGTCTAACTTCAGTGTTACTCAACAGAACTGGGAGAATCTGCTCTCCAATGCAGCCTGCCCTGACTTTGGCATTTTCAGGTGGTCTGCCCTAGGCATGGATGGATCAGAGACACAGCAGTAACTAATGATGATAAAAGCAACAAATGTTGATCTGGAGTACAAGTGACATTTACACTGAGAAACTGTTTCTGTGACCCTTCTCCTCCCACTATGTCAAAATCTCACCCAGCCACGAAAGGATGAGTTCCAGAATAGCTGCTGCCAATAACAGAAAGCTACACAATGGGGAGGATGGATGATGCTGCCTAACAGGCTTTCTCCCTCCTGCCCTCCGTGTTTTCTCCAGGCTGTCTGGGATTTGGATACATGTCCCATCAAATATAGGGAGAGGAAGTTTATCCCCCATGGTAAGCAACAGGAAGGAAGAGGAAGGGACTGCACATTTAAAGAGGTAATAATAATATCCAGAGTTATAATTAATGATAGCACTAATTTTAGAAGATATACTAAACCTCATCCTCCAAGGCATCAGCCAGTCTTCAATTAGAGATATGGATGAGACCTAATGTTGGGGGCAGACTACCCCACATCTTCCTGATGTGGGATTCTTATACCTGCCTGTGAAGTAGCTGGTATTGGCCACTGTCAAAGCCTGGATACTGGAATGGATGGAACTTTAATATTCGGTATGGCAATTCCTACTTTCCTATTCTTTATGCCTTTCAAGCCTCTAGGGTTCATGTTTTCAATTTTTCTGTGCAATCAGAAAGTCAAGAAACATACATTTTTTAAAGAAATGAAAGGTGAGATTCTCATTCTAGTCCACTGACACCAGGATTTGGGATTTTAAGAAAAATGCCAAACACTGCAAGACTTGTGAAAAACATCATGAGAACTGCGAACACGGGAAATGATAGCTGAAATTTGGGGAGCAGAAGCCAGGGAGGAAACCATGCTACTATTTAGTGTTTTCTTAGTTATTCCTAATGTGCCTGCCATTGTAGTATCTATGTCATTCTACTTCTGCACTGCAAGCGGGTGTCCAACAAAGAAAACCAGATTATTACAGGTTAGAGGGGGAGAGATAAAGGCAGATACATGGATACATTGCAACCATTCTTAAAGTATAATGGGGGAAAATAAGGGGAAAATATTTTAATTTGGAAACAGCTTTATGATATCTAATACACTTAAGAGAATACAAATTCCAAAGGGGTAGCCGTGTTAGTCTATTGTAGAAAGACAACAGAGTCCTGTGGCACTTTTAAAGACTAACAGATTTATTTATCGCATGAGCTTTCGTGGGAGAAAATCCCACGAAAGCTCATGCGATAAATAAATCTGTTAGTCTTTAAAAGTGCCACAGGACTCTGTTGACTTAAGAGAATAGTTAGGAAATAATATCAGCTGAGAAAAGAGAGAGTATGGGGACAAAGCAGGCTGCAGAAACTATAAGTACCAGTTTGTTAACTTGTTTAAGCCTTAGGGTATGAATTCTCACCCTTTGGTGCGTTGTGCAAGCACAAAGTGACAGCATGTTTGTCTACAGTTTACCCTGAAAATTAGCTCTCTGAGGAATGATAAAAGGCCTCCTGAAAATTCGAGTCCTGTCTTCCTGAACCATAATCCATTGTGAGGATCCATGGGAAAGTAATACTGCTTTAGTGAGTGGTAGGAGAGCGTGGCAACTTGAGACATAGTTGCTAGGACATAGTTTGTATATGTTTCTACAGACATGTTTTAATTTATGCACAGATATGTAGGGATATCTGCAGGTACATGTATATTGTGGACTCATTAATTCATACCAGGTTAAATTGAGACTTTTTATTTGGTTTCCTACTGTGGAACCCAGTGGAGAGCACTGAACTGCTCTGCTAAACATAAATATCTGTGACTCTACTACATCTGGTTATTCAATCAGAGTGCCACTCATGCAAATAAAATGCCTGTTCTGGAAAGCACCCCTTTTCTGATTAGGAATTATCCTGGGGAAAGTGGGACAGTTTTCTGAACTGTTCAAATAAGATTTTTTTCTGCAGGAACAGACTAGTACTGTGATGAAAAATAACCAGTGGTATTCACCCAAAAGATGGTTAAACTAAGCAGTTAATTACCTAATACAATTTTTTATTTTTAACGAACAACCCCTTTTCTTCCTCTTATGTAAAGTGCTTTTTCTAATACAACCATCTTCAGCTTCATGCCTTCTTTCACAGATTCTTTTTTCTACTTCTCCCCATCACTTCCCTCACCTAGGCCCAGTGGGCAGACTGTGGGGAGAGGAAAATGGTGATATTCTCCTTCAGCGCTTCCAACAATTCATATTCAGCACACAAACCTAAACCAGCTTGATGTTTCTGCATGAAAAAATTAGAATGCTGACTTGACATTGACATTATTATGCTTCAGTTTCAATGTCCAACTGAGAAGAAGGTCTGTATCTCTCTCAGGACCAGTCCTGAACTCCATGTAAATAAATGCAATTTGTGTTGAGGATCTAAGTGTCTTTTAAGGAAAATACACCACCAAAACTGGTAGCAGTTGCAGAGTCTCTCTATTGCCTCCATGACTGCTTCAGCAGTAGCGGACTCCTTGGAATCCCCCTATGCAATTTAGGTCTGAGGATTCATCTAGCAGTGAATCAATAAGCCAGTCATGTGCCCTACTCCCATCTTGCCAAACTGCTCCATGTAGTATCCTCCTAAGAAGTTTATTCTCCATAACCCTATACCCAGCACAATAGAACTATCAGACTTCTCAACTGTCTCTCATTTCGAAGGACACTATTCATTTGAGCACCAATTACCTATGCTCTAGACCAGGGGTCGGTAACCCAAAAGATAAGAAGAGCCATTTTTAAAAATTCCTTCAATAAGCAAGTGTTTTGAGAGCCGCAATGGGTAGCCTCCTGGTTAAGAAACTGAATAATAGAACAGATATGCATATTGATTTTTAACAACAAAAAATGATGTTTAATGATGTTAATAAACAATTTACATATAAACATTTTAACGGTGGAAAGAAAGAAAGAAAGAAAGAAAGAAAGAAAGAAAGAAAGAAGAGGGAAAGGAGAAAGAAGGAAAAGAGAAAGGAAGCAAAGAGAGAAGAAGGAAGGAAGAGAAAGCAGGGAAAAAAGGAAGGAAGCAAAGAGAGAAGAAGGAAGGAAGAGAAAGCAGGAAAAAAAAAGGAAGGAAGCAAAGAGAGAAGAATGAAGGAAGAGAAAGAAGGAAGAAAAAGGAAGGAAGAAAAGAGAAGAAAGAAGAAAGAAAAAGGAAGAAGAAAAAGAAGAAAGAAAGCCACAGGATGGCCCCGGAGCCCAGCTGCAGAAAGAAAGCAAGAAAGCAAGCAAGCAAGCAAGCCACAGGACAGCCCCAGCTCGGGGGATGGCAGGGGCTGCTGGGCGTCCCTCTAAGCTGCGTGGCCGCATACCCGTGCAACTTACAGGGAACATAGCGTGGGGGTGCGGGTCGGGCTGGAGAAGGCAAGAGACAGGCTTGGGCTGGAGGAGGAGAGAGGCACAGGTCGGGCTGGAGAAGGGAAGAGACCGGCTCGGGCTGGAGAAGGGAAGAGACAGGCTCGGGCTGGAGAAGGAGAGAGGCACAGGTCAGGCTGGAGAAGGGAAGAGACCGGCTCGGGCTGGAGAAGGGAAGAGGCGCGGATTGGGCTAGAGAAGGAGAGGCGCGGGTCAGGCTGGAGAAGGGAAGAGGCGCGGATTGGGCTAGAGAAGGAGAGGCGCGGGTCAGGCTGGAGAAGGGAAGAGGTGTGAGGAGAGGCTTGACTCAGAGCGAAGGTGGCCTGGGAGTCGTGGCCAGAACTCCAGAGCTACTTCACACCTGGCTCCCTGGAGGGGATTGCCAGGGAGCCACAAGGGGGGAGACAAAGAGCCGCATGCGGCTCTGGAGCCGCGGGTTGCTGACCCCTGCTCTAGACAAATAAGAACTTTTATTGTAGAAATTTTATGTACATACTTTTATTGTAGAAAATTATGTCCCTCAGAGAGAATCATTAAACTGAGGTTCCAGAAAGAACCACTTGTGCTAAGGAAAGGAATCCCACAGCATGTTAAATGTCATGCATGTCTCCCTCATTTGGGTTCGTCACACATTGTGTCCCATATCTGTGCCTTGCCAGATTGAGAGGTATGGGAAGATGTCTCTTCTCTTAAGCTAGGTTCTCCACTCCAGTAAGCATTTGGGACTTCTACGTTTGTTTTGATCTGCCTGTAGGCCTAGCCCTGCTTTGGTTCATACCCAGAAAAATAACGTAGCAACCTAAAGGGCTAGACAAATAAGCCAAGATTTTCAAAAGGAACTAGTGACTTTTAGATGCCCCAGTTTTCAGTTATCTAATCAGGAACCCCTTCAAGAACCTGAATTTTCAGAAATTAATGAGCACCCACCCCAGTCAGGCCCTCATTACTGTCTCAAGCTCAGCCCCCCAAAATTGAGGCATGCAAAATTACCAGTCGCTATTGAGAAACTTGGCCTTCATTTTTTTTAAATGAAATCTTAAATATGGCAGAAATGTTGAGCCCAAAAGAAAAGTGCTGGGGTGGCATAACACTGTGAACCAATGCACTTTGGAACCTGCCCAGTCATACCGATCTGATCCTGTCCTGTGTAGATCTCCTACATATTCGACCAAACTGATTCCCTCTTCTCCGACTTCAACTCCCCCTTGCACTGAATTCTTTCCAAACTAAGAATGAACACGAGAGCATATTCCGAAAGAATGGTGGATTAATACAATGTCCCCCAGCAGTTACATTTTTATATAACAACAGGGTCAAGTGTTGCAGATAAGGTTGCAATGCTATTTACATTATAATCCCCTTCAACCTCTTTTTAGTTGCCGATAACTCGAGTTGACTAGAAAATGGAAAGAAAGGTTCCTGAACGTCTTTTCCAATTATTGGACAAAATATCATGCCAATGAAAATTTCCCCATCCACTGTACAGCTGGATGGAAAATGTGCATCTGTGCCCATTACTGTATTTCATTGAAATGGAAATTTCCCAGTTAGGTCTTCTCAGAACTTTCTAATGCACCTGGATTCTTTTGTCTTAACTCAGATATGATTTAAAAAAAATAAAATGATATCCCATGTCTTGGTCTATTTATGCCACTGCTGCTACCAAGTAGCTCCTTAGACCAGCGGTTCTCAACCACTTTGTTGCGGCAACATGGCTGAGTGTGCCGTCACAATTCAACCTGCTACCAAAAGACCGCCCACCTCCAAACCAGGCCCATGGGGCTTTGTTCCAGCTGTGCAGGGCTTGTTACAGCTGATGAGTTGCAGCAGCAGGGTGCTGTGTGAGGGGCAGGAGTATTGCGCCACCACTGTAATTGCTTGTGGCGACTGTTTTTTTCCGGGGGCGAGGGCTTCTTTTTAAAGAGCCGCTGCCGAATTTGTCTGAGGGAACAGTTCCCTTTCGGCGGTGGGGGGAGCCTCAGTGGTGGCAGTTTGTGGTGGAGGAGGGCATCCTGTGTCGCACATGATTGGGAGGGATACCAACAGTGTCGCAACACTAACAGGGTTGAGAATCCCTGCCCTAGACAAGGGAGATTTGCTGGGCACTCACTATTTCAGCCAGAACTGGAGCAACAGTAAGCATATGGGCAAAGAGCAGATTTTGAAGACACTCACAATTACTGTCCTAGCTTCCTTGCAGCAGCAAGAGCTTCCTGCTTTGGCTATTTCTCCACCTTTGCCGGCCTTCTGCTCATCACTCCTCCTTCTGCTCATTCTGAGCAATCACAAAGGATATGCAACTACATGAAAGGTTGGATTATTAAAAATACCCTTAGCAAATGTACTGACACTTAAAATGAAGTGGTCGACTCTTCCAAGTGTGTAAGACCATGGAATTACCTTGGTCTATTATTCCCTTCCCAGTTACTGTTAGATATTTCAGCTCTAGAAAATTTCCCGCTATGGCACAGCCTGATTATGGGCAGCCAGAGGTAGTGGTCAGAGTTGCAGTCCACAGTCAGTAGCCAGCTGGGTCAGGATACCAGGAGGTAAGAAGCCAGAGATCAGAACCACCAGACAGAGCTCAGGATGCATTAAAGTCATGACACGGGAGCAGGAGCCACAAAGTTCACAATCAAGACTAGAGTTCATCCCAGTTGTTCAGACAGCTTCCTGTTCCTGTCTTAAGTAGGGTCAGAAGGTCAATTGGCTATTCTGGGACACTGCCAACAGGGTGGCAGGGGTGGAGTCTCAAACAGGGACTGGGCCTCACAGGTTTTGGATCAGCAGTAGTCAGTAGGCAGCCAAGTGTAGGGTTACAGTATGTCTGCTCCCATGGACCCAATTGTGTGGCCTGTGAGTCATGATGTGCTATTCGCTTGCCTTAGAGAACAGACCATAACTTGATAGTTCACCAAATATATTTTTCTTAGCAATATGTTGTTGTAGCGCCAGAATCTAAGGCTATGTCTACACTTAATAAAGTGAGTTTGAATTAGTTAATTCGAACTAACTAACTCAAACTAATTTTAGTTAGTTCGAATTAACTTAATTCAAACTAGCATCGTCCCACTAGAATGCTAGTTCGAACTAAGCAAGTGCCATGCCTGGCACTTGCTTAGTTTGAATTAGTCAATTGCATTAAGGTCAATGTGCCGGTTAGTTCGAACTAAGCACTTAGTTCGAACTAACATGGCCACACTGGGTTAATTTGAACTAACTAGTTTGAATTAACCGTTAGTTCGAAAAGTATAATCGAATTTATTAGTTCGAATTAAAGAAGCCCTTAATTCGAACTAATGAAAGCCTAGTGTGGCCAAGGCTTAAGTTAGTTGGAATTAAGCTTCCTTAATTCGAACTAATTTGCCAGTGTAGACATAGCCTGAGTTTTCTGTATCTTTTAATTTTTTCTGTAAAACTAATATTGAGAAATAATAAAAATATCTGAACTTGACATCAGATATTATTAAAATATTAACACATAACTACATTGCTTGCCCAACCATAAGCTATCACGCAAATATTTGCAAAAGGCACTTCAGCAGACCTCCCAATGCGTATACTACAGGATCCTTCTACTCAAGAGCGATAGACATGACAGAACATGTACAAGGATGGTTTCTACCATGATGTCCAGAGAACATACTTGGCTGGTTTGGCTAGACAGATGGCAGGCCACATCGTGCATGCAACTAGTCCAGGCAAAAACATGCTTTTATTATCATCATCCTCATCCTCCCTTCCTCACCACCGCAAGCTGTTTATTGCTTTTCCATCCATCTATTGCTTCTTGCTATTTTTTATAGATTACCTGCAAGCTCTTTACTCCACAGTCTGATTCTTCGCATATATGTATCACCTAAGGGGTCACTGATCCTTGACTGAAGTCTCTAGATGTTAAAGCAATTATTGTTTATAAAAATAGTAATAGAAAGACAAGGTGAGTGGGGTAGTATCTTTTATTGGGCCAATTTCTGTTGGTGAGAGAGACAAGCTTTCGGGTTGACATGGAGGTCTTAAGGGTTGTCTCTCACCAATGGAGTTGGTTCGATAAAAGATATTACCTCACTCACCCTCTCTCTCTAATATCCTGGGACTGCTACGGCTATAACAACACTGTATACAACAATAATACCCCATTACAGCTTTTACATGCTACCTTGTACTCAATTTATTTTTTCTTTTTCATTTAAGTCATACTTTGTCTTCATTGGTAGTAATATTTTTCTCATTTATTAGATGAGACACTGTGTAGTCCCTTCAAAACACCAGTGAACATTTGTTTAAAACATACATATTCTAGTTGACCCTTCCAAGATTCGTAATTCTTAGCCTATACCATAGTGTCACTTATTAGGTTACCCCAGGCATTTACATTACCACTGACTGTACTTATACTGGCATCCTGCCAAGCCTGACTATGGTTAAGCAATGTTCAACTTTAGAAGGCCTCCTTCTCCCCACCCCTTCCTCTCCTTAACTAATATGACAACCACTCTGAAGAGCAGTTTTCTCACCTGGTATGTTAAAATGTGGAAATTCACTGTGAGTATTGATGCTGTTCTCTCTATATTTAGTGCTGAAAACTAAACTATTTTTTCAGGTGCAATAAGATCCACATGAAAGCCCCCTAATGTGTAGAGTCTCTGTAACAGTATTTTTAATGGAACAGGTCCATTAAAGTTATCTAGGAGTGTTAAAAATAAAAGCATGGAAAACAGGCTTTGTTAATTGAACCCAGTGTTTATCACTGGATAAAAACTTACACTTTCTCTATTCTACCAAATACCATGTGGTACATTTCTCTTTCTGAATATTATTTCAGTTGTTTGTAATGTCATTGTTTCACTGCTGGCAGTGAATTCATGATTTAATTCAGTGCTTTCCTTTTGGACACCTACTTTGACAAAAATGTGACATAAACTGATGTTTTTACAAGTATTCTGTAATTTGGCCCTTAGGAAGTATCTTTGCTTTAATGCAAAGATACTTCCTAAGGGACAAATTACAAAATGCCCTCAAATGCATGTATAAATAGCAAGGGGCACATCAAAGGGCAAATATTTGGCTCCAATTGTCTGTGGCCCACAATACTATTTGTCATTATTTCTGCATGTGCTAAAAGGAATAGGGAACTAGTGCAAAGATGCAGGTCCTTTGTGTGGCAGAATCCCAGCTGCTCTTCCACCACAGAAAAAAAAATGCATGAGTACAAATAAGTTACATGTGTACAAGCTGGGAGTAGTTGCCTACGCAGGGAATCATAGGGCTCTGTAACTTTTGTCCTAAAAAACAAAGTCTCTCTTCCAGTTGGTTTTCATTCATCTTTACAAGAATTATGCATTGGATATTTGGAAGTTCAACACAACAAAATCACACTGATTGAAATAAGTTAAACATTATGAACTATTTTAATTTGGAATCATCAAACGTTTGTTATCATCAGTTTATTTTAAGGAGAGACATTCCAGAATTCCTTTGCTACTGGTATTACATTTTTATCTTCTATAGCCTCAGCAGTATCAGTTTCTAAGTGTTTTCCATCTTCTCAGTTCACAAGCCATGAATCACAGGAGATAAGATAGCCACATCAGTGGGAACCAATACTAGTGGAGCACTAAACACCAGAAGTAAATCTGAATCTACCTTTACCAAGCTGAATCACAAACAGTCCCCACCCACCATGATCCCTCTTCAAATAACGTCTTCATTTACCTGAGGCGCACTTCCTGAAAGTAAAGGAACTAAATTGATTGGAATGCTTTTCAGTAAGACCTTTCTTTCCATCTCCCACTATCACCTAAGCTTATTCTGATGTTTGCCTTCTCATCCTGTTTTCATGGCTTCTAACAGATAGGCCTCTTACGCTATTACCACTACTCTGTATTAGCTTTATAAATGGAATTTGGAAATATATTTGCTATATATTTGTTAATTATGTTAAATAAGAAGCTAGGGCTAGATTTTCAAAAGAGTTCAGGACCCAGCAACTCTTAAGTAAACTCCTATAAAGAGTCCAGATTCTCCACAGTTTTGGCCACTGAACTTTTGAAAATCTGTCTCAGTTGTTGGTGCTGAGCATTTTTAGAACTTTGGTCCCTAGAGTCTTTATACATATCCGAATGGACAAACAGCATGTTTCAGATGAAAACCTAATCAATTAGTGTAGCTAAATTATCATTCAACATGCTGTAAACAATAACTGAAACATAAACATATATTTTAAACTTAAGCTATGTGAATTTGTAGTTCCACGGGACACATTTTAAAACATATTTCCTTCCCATTCATTTCATGCTTAATTCTGATGCACCCTACATTTTAAAAAGAGTGAGTGTATAAAATAGGAAAAGATCCATTTTTCTCATTGTATTAGTATGCCTTAGGAAGAACTCTTTCTTTCACTCAGCAAGGGTATATAAATACCCTGTAAGAAGAAAATAAAGCAATGAAAATAGTTTGAAAATAGTTTTCCTATTTTATGGCACTTATGGGCTTCACTAACTATGCCTGAGTTACATGATGCAGTGGTTAGAGCCATCAACGCGTTACTTGGTAGAATTTTGTAATGAGCAATAACTAATTTTGATACTTAAGTAGCTCATGGGCCAAATTTACAAAGGAATCTCAAAGAATCTACACATTTACAGCCACATTTTCCCTTGCAGATTCATTTCTGTCCACAAGAATAAAAATGTATATGGAAGCAGCATTTGTGATGCAATTCATAGTAGCTACTGTAGCTAGTTAATATGCTGTTTGCATATATAGAGTTTTGTTTTGTTTTGAGTAAAAATGATAGTGCATGCAAAACTGCAGGTAGAAATTTTTAGGCTGTTTTTCAGCCTTTAGTCAGGCCCTCTAAACATCTTGAAAACTAAAAGCTTATTGCATTATACATTGACATTCTGTACTGCAAAACAGAAATGTGAACAGAAGAAACCTTACTGGCACTTTTCTCTTTTATCCCTCAAACTAGAATCAGTGCCCAGTTTTTTCCCCTTTGTTATGCTCTCCCCTATTCCTCTCTTCCATTTCTATATTTAGCTACACAACATTTCTTGTTTGACCACTGACTAGAACAGCTGAAGGATAGAACAAAAGTTCAACTGTAAAAACATGAATCTGGGGGAGATGCTAATGCATACAACACTCATCTGGGGCTCTATAGTATTGCACCTCTTAGCAAATAAAAGTAGCAAAAAGTTGCTTAGAAGCAGCAAAGAATCTAAAAATGATTACAATCCCTACAACTATTGCAACTGGAGCCCAATCTTTCATTATTGAAATCAATCGAAACAGGATTGTGCCCTTATTACAGAACAGCTTCCAGAATTATATGATAGACGGAATGGTGTCTTCTGAAGGTTCAGATCATTATTGAGAGAATAGTTAAAGTGAAACAAAGAAGATTTCAACATTTTGCATAATAGTCTAAATATTTTCCCATGTTTGCACCCACGATAGTTATTTGTACATTCAGAAAATGTGCCTTTTCATGTGCAAGTGGCACTTGTGGGGGTGGAGGGAAAAAATAGATAGCTGCCAGAGCTTTGCATGCACAAGTACCTTTTATTGGGGAGGGGGGAAGGGGGAACATAGCACAATCCATGTGAAAATGATTGCAGGCACAATCTTGAAGTTGGGGTTGAGGCCTTCTCAAAAGTTTTCCACAATTTGGCTAATTCATCTGACCAAAATTCATATAACCTGAACAGTGAAAGGTCAACACTGGGAACTACAGAAAAGAGCTTCTGCAGCCAGTGGATAAAGAGACCTTAGATTCAGATATTCTAAAATGAAATCCTGTTGAGGCAGCACTTCTGAGTGTGTTGTATATTGACCATGTTTTGATTTATTTATTTATTTTTCCTGGCTTGCAGAATGACTAAGGCTGTTCATTGTGTACTCAGTGAAATGCTGTGTCTGTTCTTGGATGGTCAGTTAATATTTTTTGGTCTCTGGATTCTGGGCTTATTTTGCACCTGGATGCTTGAATTATTTTTTTTCACCTGTAAATGAAGTGCACTTTTATATCAGAATCGAACTGTTTCGGGACTTTCCTTGCCTAGTCATTCTTAGATAGATGTTTCTGAACACCACAGTTTATTCCCTTTGCTTTCTAGCTAAAGATGGCACACATATTGCAATGCCAAATAGATTCATGCACAAGAGGTCCAGTTATAAAAAAATAATATATAAAAAAAAGGGTTTGTTTGTTTGTTTGTTTGTTTGTTTGTTTTTAAACAACAGATGACCTTAAAACCAATGTACTAAAAGGGACAAAACAAGTACAGAAGTAATTCAACTTGGTCAGACTTCTTGTACGAGGCATTTTAAGCACCAGGAATGCATTTGTTTGCAAAAGGTTGGGTGGCCACTGTACATGCTACACAGGCCAGCTGACCTTTTGCAAACAAATGCATTCACGGTGCTTAAAATGCCTTGTACAAGAAGTCTGACCAAACCGAATTACTTCTGTACCTGTTTTGTCCCTTTTAGTGTGTTGGTTTTAAGGTCATCTGTTCTAAAATCTTGGTTTTTGATATTATTTTTCAATCAAGACTAAAAGTAGATCAAATAAAAACCTACAAATGGCAGCTTTTTAGCCCCAGCTGGGATTTAAACCAGTGACTAGTGGGTCCCAAGGCTCCTGCCTTACCCCTGAGCCAAATACCTAGCAAGCTTTCTGCTGGGCACAGGTTGCCATTAAAACCTATAAACCGTACACCATCTGCTGGAGAAAGGTGGGAAAGCACAGGGAATACATACAGACAGACAAACAGACAAAGTGAAGTAAATATAAAGGTTGTCTAATAACCAGCCTATGCTACTAAATCTAATGATCATTGAAGTGACTCCAAAAAGATCCATAGCAAGAAACCATTATTTAACACTCATAGCTGGCTCTAGAGATGTGCTAACAAAGTGGATGCACATCACACATGGTATTCACTTACCCTACTAATGGCCAAAGTATCGGCTCCCTGCCGCCCCGACTGCCCTTCCCCCCTGCCCCGGGGCCACGGCTCCCCGCAGCTTCGGCTTCCTGCCACCCTGCAGGCGCGGCCTGAGCCATGGGTCCCCGCTGCACTGGGGCTGTGGCCTTGGCTCCCCGCCAGCCTGGCTGCCCCTCTCCCCCACCCCGGGACCAATTGGCCCTGGGCCCCACTCCCCCCAAGGGACAGCCCTGCTGATTTTATAGGGACAGTCCTGATATTTGGGGCCTTTTCTTGTATAAGCACCTATTACCCCCACCAAGTGCTTACTTTCTGAACACCCTATCACCCCCACCACCTCCCTTGTCAACTAGTCACCCAAGGGGAAAGAGAAAGAAGAGCTGCAGGGGAAGCTGTCTGGTGGGAAAAGGTAAAAAGGTCCTCCCGGATTATTCTTGTATTCTTCTAAAAACTGGCAAGACTGGAACTGCTAAATATTATAGTAATATTGTTACACTAAAATGGGTATATACAAAAAATACTATACACATGAAAGTGGTACAGCAACACTGGTCAGAAATATATTTATTTATTTAAAGTATTAATTTGAAAATAGGCACCAGAAAATATTGTCTTAAGGACCTATTTCCTCTTTAATAAGTCATATTCAACCACATTACACATTAAAATTGCCTAGCATGGCAGGTTTGAGCTGTCATACTAGTAATATCACTCATTCTTATCAGGCTGAAATGGGTCTGAGAACAGGCCACATCAGCTGCTGATTCTTTGTGGAGTGTGGAACCTGAAAGGTGTGGCATAAGACCATCTCACAGGTGAGAGAATCTATAGCATCATGATTCTGCAATTTACACATATGTCTCATCTTGTAAATAAACATATGGGGAAAATCTATACCTTTTTCCACCATGAAAAGTAAAACACTTTCTCAGTTGCTACCATGGCACTGGATTTTGTTTCCAGCATTTTATATCTAGTCACCAGTGGCAGTAACAGTACAGAAGTAAATTTTACTCTATTCAATTATTTTGAACATGAACTTTCTGCCTTTTGTTTCTGAGGCAAGTATAGCTATAGTGTGGTTGAATATGACTTATTAAAGAGGAAATAGATCCTTAAGACAATATTTTCTGATGCCTATTTTCAAATTAATATTTTAAATAAATAAATATATTTCTGACCCATCTTGCTGTACCACTTTCATGTGTTTCACACCAGTGCTTGAACTGGGAAAAAGCTGTGTCTTGCCCACTAAAACATTACCTATTTCATAAAGAGCAATGTTTTAGCATACCTCCCCTCATTGTTTTCATTTGGTAGGAACGAGTAGCTGAGTCAAATGAGGAAAAGGAAGATGGCCCAGTACCTAGCACACTAGTCTAGGACTTGGTGGTCCCTGCTCTACCACAGACTTCCCGATATGACTATCTAACTAATCACTTTGCCTCCCTGAGCTTCTGTAAAATGGGAATAATAGTACTTCCCTATCTTCTTGGATCCTGGGAGGATAAATATCTTAAAGACTGTAAGGTTCTCAGAAAATACAGTAATGGGAGCCAAATATATATATCTCAGATGCCACACCTGTTCATAAGAGCTGCTACTGCCCAACCCAACCTGGCCATTTGATACCCTTAATAGTTTATGAGACAAAAATAATAATATTCATCCTATTTCCTTCTACTTTTTCCTGCCAGAACCAGAGTATTTTCTCCTGTACCAAAATTTATCCAGTTATGTTTTTAGCAAAGAATGATGACTATAAGAATAATTAGATCAATTTAAAAAATAAAATGTTATTGAAACCTAGAGATGTTGACTCAACAGCATGAGAGTGCAACCAGCTATAGAAATGCAAATGCAAAAATATATAAAACAACAGAACTCTGTGGAATCAGGACACAATCCACCACTGATTTGAGTATGTGTCAGACTTGACCCATTTGAAGTAAATGGGACTGCTGAAGTTGAGTATATGTGTAAGTATTTACAGAAGTGGTTTTCAACCGGTGTGCTGTAGCACACTGGTGTGCTGTGAGAACTGTCCAAGTGTGTCATGAAATTTTGTACAAAGATAATGAAAATCAATGTAAAACAAACATTGTTTCATCTTAAACAATATTCTATCCAACGAAAATTACAACTCATGAAACTTGTGAAAATTAATCATCAAATTAAAAGCAAGGTATTGGTCTTTCTAAAACGTGAACATTCTATACACAGGTGTCTAAAGGGAAAAACTGAGATGACCTATTTTTTTTCTGGTGGATTTGAAACATTAATGCACTTGATTTTTCTTTAGCGTGTTGTATGCACTATGTTGCAAACATCTTTAATAAGACCGTAACCATAGTTCACGTAAGTAAATGTGACATTTATGAGTAATCAGTTCAGCTGAAAAAAAGTGCTGTGCCATGGAATTGTTTGTCTCATTGAAGTGTGCTGTGTTACTAAAAAGGTTGGGAACCACTGATTTACAGAACTGGGATCTAGGGCCTTATTCAACACCAATTTAAATTGATGAAAGAGTTCCCCTTGATTTCAATGGGCATAGGATCAGATCCATAATTTGTAATGTGGAACATAAGCTAGCAAGACTGTATTTGGAACAGAAATGCTCTATTTTGTCATTTCTGCTGATAAGGTGAATGTAGTTACATTGGTAAAAAAAACAGTAAGATAACAGGTTCAAAGTGTACATACAAGGAACCATGGTGTAGCAGCAGCTTTTAAAGAGAACTTCCCTACTGACTTCAGGGGGAATTCTGCTTTGATACTGACGCCGTGTTATAGCTCACTGAATTTTTGCTTCAGAAAAAATTTACTGGTAAAGCAGCATGATTGTTTATCTCAATTAATAAACTCAATAGTTAACTACCATCAATATTTAATAAGAATGAATGGCTTCTGAAATTTATTTTATAAATTTAAACTGGCCTAGGGATTAAAGTGGGGAAAAAACCACTCATGTCTAAAACCACTAACTTTTGTTTTTGTTCTTATAACTCGAAAAAGCAGAGCTATTTTTTCCAAATGTGTCCTAAAACATTCACTGCCAAATAAAGATCTTACAGCCTAGTTTGCTTATTTTTTAAATGGCTGAGCAGAATTATAAACATTTAAAAATAGGGGTTTATAGTGAAAATGACACAATTTTAACTATAAAAGTAGTATCAGTATACTGAACCATAAAGCAATCACAGAAAAATGTAATGTATTGTAAATACATTTTGTTCACTTTCTCTCAGCAGCCCTTATACGGTTAACAGCGCAATCATTTTTCCTTTTAAGAAATATAGGGAGATTATGGACAACATGGTTATGCAATAGCTTACATTTTAATGAATCAACAACAAAGTAATCACTTTATGATTTGGGCTCAATTCAATACTGAGTCTTTGTATTTTGTTTAGGTTTTCTACAAATAAATGAAAAAATAGAGAAGAGCATTTAAGGTAGGTTGAATTTTATTGCAACATCATGTGGTGCAGACAAAGAATGCTGTATTTTGGCATAGGTCTAAAATGGCTTGAAAAAAATATGGCAAGCACTTAGGCATTATATTATATAATAGAGTGTACTTGATTTTCGCTGTGTTCTGAAATAAAACAGAAAAATCTGCTGAAAATTAAGAAGGATTTCATTTTTTTAAATGAAATGCTCTTTCATATTACATGTCATAATGAGGCCACAAGTAACAGAATTATATAGTACGTAGTGAATATACATAGACATTGATGTTTCAAAAGTGAAACATGACTGTTTTACTAGAAGTGTTGAAATGCAACAGCATTTAATGTCTCTAGAAATACTTGCCAAAATTACAAAGTGAACCTTTGTAATGCTCTATCATAAATTTTAAATGTGTTACTCTTTCATAGTCCTCAATCATTAAACATAATGGGCTGAAGTCTGCCCTACCTTGAATCCTAATGGGAGATTACGCAGAGTGTAAATCATACCAGAATTTAGCCCAGCAAGTGCTACTATAAATCATACCATTGAGAATTTTCTTTTTTTTTTTAAGCAGGATGCTTTCTGAGTTATGTAGGCTTGTGATTATAGTTTTTCTTCTTCCTAAAATATTAAAAATAGATTCTTCTATACGATACATTTTAAAGATGCTCTGTAAGAAAGTGTGTGATGTGTATATCAGGTTTTTAAAATTTTCTTTTATCATTAAATAGCATTTTTATTACTACTGTAAAAATGTTCCTTTTACTTTATTTTTTTTTTTATAACTTTTGAAGATTAAAGAGAATTCTAAAAAAAATAAATGGCTATTGCTTTGCTTATTATACAGAGACTTCTGTTTTCAGAATGTAATAATAGCATGAAAAAAAATATGTCTGCTATACTATGGGAATACTTATTTCCTTTCCTTTAATATGAGTCAGGAATTTTTCCGTATTTACAAACAATATTCCAAATACTTTCAGCGTTGCATTATAAATTAAAATAGCCTCTGCAAACCCATATCATTCCAAAATTCACTCTAAAATTTCACTGTCATTACAGACTCAAAACATGTAATTACATGGCTCTGGGGAATATTTTTTAAATTATTGTAACTACTAAATCATAATTTTATATATTCAGATAAATACATAACACAAGTTGCATCTAGGGTGTTTTAGGGTATGTTTTATCTTGCACATGGTAGTAGTAGAGGGACTGATTCTGTAAGTATTTCGCCCTAAAACTTTACTCATGTGATTAGTGTCAATGAATGCATTTTGGCAGAATCAGCCCCTAGAACACACAATATATCAGACTCTAGCACATTTCTATATACCTTTTTCCCTTAACCAACTTCCAGCATTTGTCCAAATAAAAATTCTTTGGGAAGGCTACAGCTGAAAATAAGTATCAAAGGGGACTCTATTTTATAAAATTTCCAAGTAAATACAAAAAAAAATGTTTAGTTTACGAAAATATAAACTCCAAATATTTTGCATAAATTAAGTACTATCCTTATGGCAAAGTACAATGGAAATGTTGAAAATTAGTTATCTATTTTTCATTTTTTTAAAAAACAGTCAGCTAACAAGTCAGCTAATTCATAGTGTAATTGTTTATTAAAAGGGTTAATTATATTATAAAGCTCATTATTATTTTATTTAAAAAATAGCTTTAAAATTCACTTTTCTTCTTAGCAATCACTGCTAATATTCAGGGATTATTTTGCAAATTTTACCTTCAGCTGTTGAAAATGGGTTCATTTTCAGTAATTTCCAGTATTTATGTTTTCCATATCTATTTATCAATCTACAATTATGATATCTTGCAAGGGGTCTCTTTGTTAAAAACTAACAATAGCTTTGCTTAATGATAAAGAACTCCTGTATTTACATTAAGAAAACTAACTTTACTGAGAAATATTTCCTCACAATATAAAAATTATAAACCAACAATTCACACAGATTACATACAAATTTTCAACTGCTGTGAATATATAGTGAGAAATTGTTTAGATGAACTTTTTTCTTTTGCTTCAATCACCTATGGATAATAATAAAAAAAGGTAAAAGAGTTGTACTGTCACCTAGTGGATAAAGGTAGTAGAAGAGTCTACCTAGAATATTACTGCAGCTACTCACAGTGTTTAAGAAAAATAAAATACTCACAGTTTCATATTAATTTCCCAGTGGAAACAATTTAACATCAAGTATCAACCACCAAGAGTTATGTTCTGCTGATGTATCTTGACTGGCTCCATTGGAACTGCAATAGCAGATAATTTGCCCTCCAATGTACATTTTAAGGATCCTTTATTGAGTATGGAAACCTTAGGAATATTAATGTATTATTTCCATTTTTCAAGGGTCTAGGGTTGTATGGAAGAAACTCAGCAACTGTGGAATTGAGAGAGACACACTAGGGAGAGGAATAAGGTAAGGAGATGCAGTCCTACTTTTTCTACATCTTCTGCATTGACCTGCAAAACCCTATTTTTGAACTCTTGGGTGTTCTTAAAGGAAAGTTTAACCAGAAAGCTAAAATTTGTGATAGTTCACAGATGTGAAGAAGCATCTACCATAACAAAAATGAAAGCCATCAAACGGAAGTCACTCGTTATCTAACCTAGATCTAAATCCATCTCTCCACAGACAAAAGGCTCCATGGTTGCCATCATTCTCTGAATTCTGAGTTTTCTAGCAGAGAAGATTGTTAAATGTTGTGGGCCTGCGGCTGCAGTCATAGATAGACAAACTCCCATCCTATTGGAACTTTGCTCCAGTCAGTGTATATTTTGCCTATATTAGGATATCAGGTTTGGGACAAGGATGAAATTCACCTAAGGATGATGCTGGTACCATAAAACCTTCCAATTCAACAGAACCGTAACGAAAAGCTCCAGAACAGGTTTGCAGGGAGACTCCACTACACATAGGCCAGAATGGTGGGAGAGAGGCAAGTGATTTTAGGGGCACTATAAGGGTGGGGGCAAGGTTGCTGTTTCCATAATTAGTGGAGCAGGTTAAAAATAAAAAAGGCAAAATATTTTCACAGAAAGTTTAAAATGCCTCATGGTCTCATGATTACTCAAAGGGGTCTGAAACAGCAGTAGTGGAGGACTTTGGAGCTGCTTTTCCCATATGATCATTTCTTATCAAGTTCTTGCAACATGCAGTGAAAACCCATATTCATTTTGTATCAGTTACATAATTCTGTGGGAACTCACATTGGACCACGTTACCACAAGCCATTACTGCAGTAAGAAACAATGGTATATGCACAAGAACATTTTCAGAGACGCCTCCTTGGTGTTGTATTACCTGCCATTAAAACAGTTCAGCCTGTTTGCCTTAAATGAAGCAAACACACTTTTTTTTAAAGTGCTTTTGTCTGAGTATTTTATTCATTCAACTAAGGATAAACTTTGGAACAAATGACAATAACACATTTTTTGGACGCCTCAAATCTGAAATCTACTGCTTTCTAGTGACAAAGAAATTGAAAAACACCATCTGCAACAATAACGAGAGAAAGAGAGAGATTTCTCTTCATACATACTATCTCTGTTTAAAATATATATAAAAAAATAACCTTACAAGCAAGCTGGAATGGAAACTTGAAATAGATCTGAAATATACAGTTTGGACTTAAGTTCCAACTCAGACATGGCACATAATTCAGGTTTTTCAGAACTGTTTTGGTACAGGTTCATCTCTGAAAAGAGAGTTTTCAATGTTGATATAAATAAATTTACTAAAACAATATTTTTCATAGTTAATGCAAATTTTTCATAAATTTATATAATCAGCCATCATCATATCAGTCTCATCGTAATTTTTTTTTGTTTTGGCATCAGATAAGCATCTGTTACTCCCTCAGCATCTCCTGCATGGTAAGACATGTGATTAGGATACCATTAAACTAACAGAAAATTCAAAATATGCAACTTGGAATTTAGCAGAACAGACGATCAGCAACAAATAGATTAGTCACTGTATTTAAAACTTTTTCTTGCTCATTAATTAATTGTCCGTGAACATGATGGTTCCTATAAGTTTGTTCATTTTTCAGAATTACTTAACAAATGTGAATACATTTTTATGTAAACCTATTTCAGTTTATGGATTACCACAACTGGTTCATACATGTATTTGTATTTTCAATTTGAAATGTGTGCTGTTTTGTTTGATGTATAATTCACAAGGTATATTTCTTTGCATTTATTGGATGAGAATTTCTCCTAAATCAGGGTGTTAAGCAAAAGTACTTCTGATTACAAATTTATAACACACCTTCTTCAAATAGTCAGCAGTATGTCCTTACAATTTGTTCTTTCAATGAACATTTCTGAAAGTAAACATGTCTGCTAGAATATTCATGGAAAGCAAATGGCAAAGTGGCATGATCTCTCAAAACAAATTTGTTGAAAAGTTTGAAAGTGTGCTGACAAATTTTCTTTTGCAGCATTCTACCAGTTCAAATCTGCCATTGGTGGCAATATAGAGAAATGAGACACTAGATCTCTATAGATTAAGGTGAGCAAAATTCCATCTTCATTTTCTCCCTCTTGCCCAGTAAGAAATAAGGATAGCAAAAAATGCGACAGTTGTTCTCAACTAATAGTTTGCCAAAAAGAAGGGAAAAAAAGGAGAGAAAAAATGTAAATGCAAACAGTGTTTTATTTTCTATTTTTACCATATTTTCTGGCATACACAACATAATTCAGTAGAGGTAGATATCCTTTTAGTGGCTGGAGTAAATGTGCCTAGAAAGAAATGGTTGGAAGGAAAATAAATTTTGATTTGTTAGCGCAGTTGGACATTTTGGACGGCTAAAGTTAATGAGACCTGGACTGATCTATGGAGCAAATCCTAGCAGAACAGATGACAACTACAGTACCTGAGGCAGATGTGATTTATTCATCATATTTTTCTGAAATGTATAGAAAATAAAGAAGAGAGTTTTTTTTATGTAATTTTAATTCCTATGGATCTGGCTAGTTGCCTCAGATGCACATCATCAGGAACTGGGAGTGGGGGATATTACTTTTTCCGAGACAGATGAACAGCAGTTCACTCAGGCCCAAATTCTGCACTACTTTAAACACATATGCTGAAGCTTAAAATGGCATAAAAGCTTCAGGTCTGCAGATAGACCAAAACAGGAGTAAGACCCATTTCCACTGTTCTCTGTCTATAGAGAGCAGACAAATGTGGACAATGGGTTTTTGCACTGCATGTATCCACTTGACTGTGTCCACAGCTCCTCTCAGTAAGTTGGAATGGTTGTGGAGGCACGTAGGACTGGATTCCTCACCTTTCAATCCTTGCAGTTTCTGTAAGTAAAAAATTTTTACTCAAACTTTGCTCATGGGATCAGAAGTTTAGTTCCTGTGTTTCTTTCCTCTCATACCCGATTAAGAAGCCTAGGGTTGAGAAATTGGACTGAAAATCTCATAAGAAAAGACTTTCCTGTGAGATTTCCTGTCAGTGCTGATTTCAAGAAGGCTGAAGATATTACAGAAGCAATTTTCTTGAGGTATTTCCACCTACTTTCCCAGCCAAACCAAGAAGTCAGAGGCTTGTGGAGAAGAAAAGGGGCATTTACTATTCTTTACAAAATAACAAAAACAACCCTCACCACCAAAACCCACCCTGTTTCGACTGAGTTTTGGTTGAAGATTTAGGACTCCTGTTTTTTCAGATTGACTCAACCATCTTTAAGGAGGAACAAACTTTCAGGTGTTCTGTCTCTACCTCCAAAGTGACAGCAGAGGACAAGCAGGAATAGGTGGCAGAGATGAGTGGATAATTCTACCTAAATCTTTATTTATTTAGAGAAATCTATCCTGACAAAAGCACTGGAAGAGGACAGAAAGTAACCAGAGGATTGATTTATGGACATAAACAGTCCATAGAGCACCACAATGGGACTCAAGAAACTTAAGTTCAGTTCCCAGATCAACTACAGACTTTCTATGTGGCCTTGAGCATGTCACTTAATCTATCCCTCATTGCAGTTCCTTGCCTATTGGATAGGGATAAAATCCATTAATGATTGTGAGGCACTCAGATACTGTAGCGAAGAGAGTCATATGAGTAGACAGATATCCAGGGATGATAGGGAATGAGTGTTGTAACGTTTGATAAGGATCAGAATACAGTTCAGGACTTCTGGAGATGGGAGTATTTAAGAACTGCAGACTCTAAGATTTCCCTTCTCTAGTACAATAAATAAATAAATAAAATTAACTAACAACTTGTTAACAAGCTGATAATTATATTAACTTCTAATACAGAGACCAAGAAAGTTGTAAATGCAAAATTACCTTTTGCAACTGTGTTAAATTGGGAATTAACCTATAATAATTTTAACAACAAACCTAAGTCTCATTTATTCAAGTACGCTTGCCTTTTTATAAGTTGTGTCCCTGACACAAATGTGATAAATGACTGGTGTTAAAAGCTTTGAAAACAGAATCAGGATCTAATAAACTGCAGATGCCTCCAAGGCTTTCTTCCCCTTCCTAAAAACATTTGCAGTAGCCTATGTAACAGAACTGTCATCATTTTCAAAAATGACAGTTTCAAACACTGCACAACTGCATGTAAGATATAAAATCCTTGGCACATTAACACATCAGACACTTAATTAGTGACAACACATCTTAGGAAGCAAAACATTTTAACTGTTGTTTAAAATGTAAACACAAACAAGCAGTTGCAAGCTCATTTTTCTGTATTTTTCTTGCCCATATTTTAATTAGCATTCATGAAAGGAATGAAAAACAACATGTAGATGAAATTTAAAAGAGTATCATCAATACTGTGATTCATTAAAAATCACCAAAAGTGGTCTGGGAAAACAGTTAATGATTGGGCCTGGGTCTAAGTGATAAGCAACACACAGCTTATCTAGAAATACGTTTACACTTCATATCAGTGTAACAGGTCGGCGAAGGAGAGCTACACTTAAGCAATCTGACTGCATACCTAATGTGCAGTCAGAGTATCGCAGTTCAGGCACCAACTCTGTTATGATAGATGTTAGCATATTGTTGACGCAGGCTGACTTGCCCCATCAAGCCTTTAATATTTCATGTACGTTTTTTCATGTTTCATTACATAACAACTTATTTTACTCATCTAACCTCTGATGGCACCATCATTAAGGAACCTATTTCCTTAGTAATAGAAACATATAAGGTCCTCCAGAGTCAAAGGTCCAACACAGTCAATTTATTCTTTTTTTTTTTTTTTTTTTTTTTTTTGAAAGAAGTGCTCAGCTGCAAGTTACTGAAAGTTAGTCACTACTTTACTCCAAGGAGTCTTATAGTTTTACTTGTCCTTTGAAACAACCCGTAAGTGATAATGAAATGCTTAGAGCAATAAGAAAGGGAATCAGATTTCATCTACCTGGACAGTCTGGCAGCATACTGTGTAACAATAAACAAGTGTTCTTAAGTCACAGCATTGCTCTGGAAATGAGGCAGAACTTGTGTATTTTAACAGCTTTTTACAACTAGTAACCACTAGTAAATTTATTTTCCTTTCTCAGGGAAGACCAGGGAATGTCCCTAATTTAAACTAAAGGTCCTTTCAGCCTTGAAGACAAAAAGCACTTCTGCTTAGCACCTGAGAAATAACATGGAAAATGTACAGGTGAATCAAGAAGACTGGAATCAAAGATAGTTTGTCTTTGGCTAGTCTGAAAAGTCTGACTCATTTCCAGCCCTGTGATCATTTATTATCCAGAAAAGAAAGGCTGGCTTTTTGCTCTACAAACACAGTGGTGGTCTTCAACTCATGATGAATAGATTTACCATGTCCGCTCTGAAATGCATGACATAGAGTTTTCCAAAAGTGTCCAACACACACACGCCCCCCCGCCCCCGATGTTTTTAACGTATGTTAAAAGTTCTACAGTATAGAAAGGAATGGCTACGTACCAACATGTATTTTCCCCCCCTCAAATTATTATACACAGTATACACTTTTAGGGGGTGACCAGATAGCAAGTGTGAAAAGTTGGGACAAGGAGTGGAAAATAATAGGCATCTAAAAAAGAAAAATCCCCCAAATATCAGTTCTGTCCCTATAAAATGGGGACATCTGATCATTTTTTGGGATGTTATTTAAAATAACATTACTTAGAATAGTGTATTTTCAGGTAACATGAAAACTTGTGCTGTCAGATATACTTTAAAGGCTCATCAATGTCATAAAGCATTAAGAGAAAACAACCATCTTTCATTAAAAATAATAATAATTTTTTAAAAAATCTGATCTCACATGTTCAATGCATTTCATAGTTCCTATTTTTAAATCATTTCTCTCATATGTATCCACCCAGACAGTATCTGATTTCACAATAAACTATAACTTATATTGTCATTGATTATCTCCAAGGTGCATGTGGCAGTTTGAAGACAAATTAAACAAGACAAAGTTACTCTCTGGCCTGAAGATTTTGCAATCCAGGATATACATCATGTGCTGGGGACTAAAATCCTGTAGTCTGAGCCACTGAAATCTTTCCACTGTCTTTAATGGGCTTTGGGACAAGAACCTAAAGTCCATAACTGTATTATAACTAAGGTGCCCATTTTATCCAAATGAAAAACAAAAACCAGACACCTGTCACTCTTTACTCAGTCGGGAGCTTGTTTTCTACATTCACACCCTCTCCTGACCACCTGGGTTGGGGCTGTCACTGGCTGGGCACCATTCTCGCCAGCCCTCAGGGGTGCTGCCCCTGCTGTTCTCTATCTGGAAGGGGTCCGAGTGGCACTCTCCTAGGGGCCAGGGTTGGAGAGAATGCCTCCCAAATCGCAGCAGTACAACCTTTTGGGATGTTTCAAAGGTGTAGCTGTATTAGTTAGCCTTTTGGGATGGTTAATGAAAGCTGCGGAGCATTAATGGAACATACAGGGGGCCAAATTTCCAGAAATGTGTGCTGGAAAACTGCCTCTTGCCTTTTTAAACACTGTAAAACCAAATTGTGTGCAATCCAGACAGGGCTCCCAAACACCTCAATCTATATGAATAAATTGGTGGAATGTGCCTCTAAAGTAAGTGAATGCCCTTTGGAAAATTAGGCCCATTTTCTCTTTTTAAAATGGACTTGGTGCTTTGTGGTACTGTATAACAACTTCAATAAATCATGGAAATCTGGCTTTGGTCCTGCAAGCACAAGTGTTTTCATATTATACCATACAAGCTTTGCACAATATTTAGACATACATTTGTGCAGTAATAACTACTAAAGTAAGAAATAGTAGTGATTCCCTTATCCAAGAATCAACATCAGTAGTTAAAAATAATTTTCTCTATAATAATGTTATAAATAGTTGCAAGGACAACAAATAGTTAGTCCTGATCTTGCCAGGATGTGCCATACATAGTTCTGCAAGAGCACCAACCTCTAATTAAAATCAGAGTTTTCAGCACAGGCAGACTATCACAAAACTAAGCAAAACTTCACTGGCAAGTTTATAGTTATCAGAACGATAGCTTAACTGTTCTTTGCAGGTAGAATCATTTTCATCACTGCACTGGAAGACTAAGGTACCTTTTAATTTCAAAGATCTTTGTAGTTTTTGTTTTTTATGCCTCGAATCACACATAATCCTGGATTGGAATAGGGCACCACTAGAAAACAAATCAATACCATGAACAAAAAATTAACTAAAGCAAATACACTGTCTTGTTTTTAAAAGCCTTTGAATTGATAAATTAGGAATTAAAAGAATAAAACTGATGCAGTGTTGCCAAATAGACTTTGACATACAAGGCACTGGGCAAGAAGAAAGAGAAAATCAGAACACTGTGTAACTATGTTAATAAAGAGGTAGAAAAATGCACCAGAATAAAACAGAATATGGTTTTGTCTACTGCAGCTCCTTCCATACTAAACTGTCTTAAATAGTAATCTTTGGATAGACCTTTTTAGAGCAAATTCTGTAGATTCATTTGTATTTTATAATGAAAACTTGTTTGGTAATTGGTCAGGTGTTGATTGTTCTTGACCCCATGAATGACACAGATGTGAATCCATGCAAAAGAAGCCATAAAATAGGTAACTGACTAAAGGGGGGGGGGGGGGAAACACCCAAACTTCAGTAAGGCCAAGATGGAACAACACCAGTGAGTTCCACACAACACTCCTCAAAATATTTAATAAAGTAACTTACTAGAACTTGATACAGTAATGATTATATAAAGTTAGCAAAAAGAAGCATCCATTGACTGTCCAATAATGTAGAGAGACACTGTTTCACATCTGTACAGCATATTGAATAATTCTGCTTTCAATATTTTTATTTTAATCCCTTTACCATTTTTCTTTTAAATATTTTTAAAGCTAAAATACTTATTGATTCTGCTTCCAAATTAAAATAGGCTCTTAGCTAAGAAACAAACTACCAGAACATTGCTATTTTCTATTTCAAAATGTTGGGCAAAATTTATCACTAAGTGTAGCCGGAATTGAATAGTTACTCTTTAAAGGAAGGTGTAACTACGAATGTGTTATACTGGCCTAGCAATGACCTGAGTTTTACTCTAAAATTCCTAACTTTCTAAAGGCAAAAATCCACTACCCATATATTCTACAGATAGTTATTACTTCCTTTTCCAAAATACTTTTACTCATGAGCCATTCCAAAATTTTGTCAGGGATTCAAACTGAGTATTACCCACATCATGCTCTCCATTCCATACTCCAGTTCCCACAACTTAACAGTTTCCCTCCAAAATTTTCCCCTATTCTCTCCATCCTCTTCAGCTCCCCACTGCCCAAGATGGAGGATATATCCTGTGTCTTAGAGGGAGTGATTTTTTTAATGTCCCCACAAGGCTCCTATCTACATCCCTACCCAGCAGCTGTTCTCTTACCTTCTAAGGCTCTTACAATAAGACTAGGGAAAAGCCAAATAATGTCAGAGAATATAAAACAAGGCTAGAGAATGCCAGAGGATTTCTTTCTAAACTCATGGTTTTGGACATATGTTGGGAGGTTAGGAGAGAGGGTGATTTCCTAATTAAGAAGAAAAGGTGACACTACTGGAAGGAGAAAATTGAAAAACTTAGCTATGGATAACCAATTTCTGCTTGTGGAAAATCAGATAAACAACTTTGAAAACCAAGGCAGCAAGTTCCCCTATCTTGTGAAGTGAATGAAAACCATCAGACCCTGATGGGTATCTGGATGTTATTCATTAGATTCAAAGGAAATCTGAGTACACAACTTTCAGAATTAAATTAAGAGTTAGGTAGGAAGCTATGGACTAGATAGAAACTCATGTGGAAGAATCTAATTGCCAAAGGGTGAGACCAAACTGGAAAGCCATTAATGATATGTTAACACTAGGTAAGCTAAGACCTGAAGTATGCACACACAGACAGTTGGCCAATATAAACTACATCTGCAATAAATCTAAGAATGGTAAAGACAGAAGTCTTTCATGCTGAAGTCTCTGGAACCTACGCCAGGCAGAGATGGTCACTCAAACACCAACAGGCGAAGGAAATTCCCTTCCTGTGGGAATAAAGCATGGTAGAGAGGGCACAATCTGAGATCCTAAATATTTTCTAAAGGCTCTTTTTATAAAACAAGCTTTTAGTCTCAATAAGGCCTGAGATGAAGAATGAGGCCGCGATACAGGAAGTTTTTTTTTCTAAGAGCTGGGTGCTTTGGACAAATAAAAGGCCCATAATCCAATAATTTCTAGCATATTCTGGGGCTATTAGCATCTCTTTGCTTTTATGAGGACTTTCCAGATCAGGAGAAGTAGAAGGAATGTAAATAACATTTCCTCTGTCCAGTGTAACAAGAAGACATCTTGGAACCATGCTTTAGGTATACTTTTCAGTATCTAGATAGGAGTTAGATGCCTTTGCGTATTTGTACTTATCCATTAGACTACCTCCGTGTGTAGCCAGACAATCTCCTTGGCTATGTCTACACTTGCTAAAATTAGTTCGAATTAGTTAGTTCGAACTAACTAATTCAAACTAATTTTAGTTAGTTCGAATGAGCTTAATTTGAACTAGCCACACTGGAATGTTAGCTCGAACTAAGCAAGCACTTGCTTAGTTCGAATTAGCGATCCCCATTCATTTCAATGGCCGGTTAATTCGAACTAAGAAATTAGTTCAAATTAACATGGCCATATTGGTTAATTTGAATTAGTTAGTTCAAATTAACCCTTTAGTTCGAATACCCTATTCAAACTTATTAGTTCGAATTAAGGAAGCCCTTAATTCGAACTAACTAAAGCCTAGTGTAGCCATGGCTTTAGTTAGTTCAAATTAAGCCTCCTTAATTCAAACTAACTTGCCAGTGTATAGACATAGCCCTTGAGTATATCTGAGCTCCTCTAACTTAATCTACTTAAATAGCCTACTATATGAAAAGTAGTTATGGATTCCAGATTTTGCAGGACCACCTAAATAAAAGGAAGGATTCTTTAAGGAGTGACTAGCTCTTGGTTCTTTCTATCCACTCCTCTGACAGGTCGAATATGCAGAGATTGGCTGAGTTGTCTGACCTGATGACAATATGTTGATGGCCAGGAGAGGATTCAAAAGAAGAGACTGGCATATTATCCTATACTCTGAATTGTTGATGTACAGCTTTCTCTTACAAATAATTCCCTTGGTTTGCCTTGCTTGAGGAATGAACACCCTATCCCAGAGGACCAGTATATATTGTGACAGAAATGCAAACCCACTCTTCCTCCCCTAGAGTCTCAGAGATGACAGAAAGAATCTGATTGCAGCTGACCTTAGGATCTTCTGGATCTTGGTAGATTTTCAGATTTTACAGCATACCTAGTATCTTCCAGAAAAGGAGGTAGCAGTGGGGACATTGAAAGATTGCAGGAAAGAATGTGTTTTTTTCAGAGATTTTTTTTTTTTTTTTTAAAGTTTCAATCTGGTATCCAGGTTCTTTGAACAACTTAAGTCAAGGAAAAATGGATAAAAACAACTTAAGATGTTGTCGCACTTCCATTTCCCACTCTGTCTTACATTCGTTTTTTTTTAGATTTACGTTTCCTATGTCATTTGTCCATTGTTGTCATTAAATATGTCTTTTTTGTTTTTTACTAGTATCACCAGCAAGTAACATATTAAAAAATACCACAGGCTAAATTCTGGCCCCTGATGCATTTATAGGGTTTATATTGACTTCATAGTATCCCTGTCTATACATCCCAGGACAGCATTTAGTCATAAAATTACTAGAACAACTTGTTCTTGTACACAAAGGGATGAGTTTATCCCATGAAACGTTATGTGGAAGTGAGGACATTTCATCTTTTATAGTGAAGTGGATATATGAAAGACACAAAACTATTTTTATTACTATGCACCATCACTCTCCTCCCAGTTCTACCAACTTGACATAACTAGGGGACATACATTCTCAGCAGTTTCCTTAATTAAAATTTAAAAGAAACCATCCTCCATGGAGAATGAATATCCATTCATACTAAGTGCTAATAACTGTAATGTTTGTTTTCAGTATAAATGTATAACACTGAAGAAAAACAAATCAAGTTCTGTGACAACTAACATAAAGGTCAATCTTGGCATGCCTTCTATAAATATTACTTGTTTTGAACTATACATCTAACATTGTCAACTTTGGTAAATACTTTTGTAAGTAAAAAAACAATGACGGAAAATAAAACAAATAAAATACTCCCAGGCAACTGTTAGGTATCAGAAGGGGGGAAAGTAAAGAAAGAAAATGATTCCAGAAACAGAAGAAGAAATGCAGACTGTACAAAGTCCCAGTTTGCTCATACATTTTAGTAGTGGTCAATAAACTAGCCTACCATACATAAACAAAGCATTCCATTCAGTATAACGTCAACCTTTAACAAAAAGGTCATCTATCATTATAAATTAATGTTCCGTGCACCTGTAAAATCTGATGTGCATTCTCTCAAGTTTTTATTTCAACGCGATGTCTGTCAGAATGAAACCACACAATAAACTTATAAATTAATGTTAGGAGAATTTTCCCCAATGTCAAAAATGAATTAATATCACACTGAGCCCAAGAGTTAAAATAGGTATGCATACATTCATATATTTTCCCCACTGTACTACTGACACATTTATATCATTTCCATGTCTGTGCCAGGTCTGGCAGAGAGGGATCGTACATTCAGTTTATTTTGTTAGAACACAATGATAAAAATAGAATGTTATTTGCATAAAGTTTGTTGAGAATGTGCTGGCACAAAACCCCTAAAATAATTTAAAAAACATTACTCATAGTCAATCTAACAAAAGCTGTTGTGGAAAAAGATGAAAAATGTAGACTTTTTATTGGAGGCTCAAGTGAGATAAAGTACACATTGCACTTTACACAATGGTTCTAAGAAGAGTACAAAATTGGTTACGTGGTTTTAACAAAAAATCCATGCCAGTGACAATATCAAAGCAGTTCTGTACCTATATCAAAGGTTAATTCTTTAAATATAGTTATACATTTTAATCTGTGTATTTGATAATAATGGGATCATCTGTCAAACAGACAAAATTATAATACAAAAATCAGTGGCTGGAAGGTAAATCTAGACAAATTCAGATTAGAAATAAGGGGAAAAAAATTAACAATGAGGACAGTTAAACCCTGGAATTGAACATAATTTGCAGTGGATTCCCAACTGGAAATTCTTAAATCAAGATGGAATATTTTTCTAAAAGATATGCTCTTGTTCAAACAGGAATTAATTCAGGCAAGTCCTATAGTTGGTATTTTGAGGTCAGACTAGATGATTACAGTGGTCCTTTCAGCCTTATCACCTATGAATTTAAATTTATTTTATAATTTGGGATACTATGGTTTTGGGGATCTTTTTAATTAAAGCTTTACAGCTCAGTTTTTAAAAATTAGTTTCACTCTGTAAATCTAGTATCATTTTATTTTAAGAAGTTAGTATCGTTAAAATACTAATTACTAGAAAAGTAACTAGATGACACTTTCTAAAATTGCCAACCATTATCATCAATGTTTAGGGCAGTATGTGGCCTTTGATGTTTATTTTCCAAAGGTTACAGGTGGCATGCAGATATGTAAGAATAATAAATTAATCTGTTGTAACTATAACAGATGTATATAAGTAGGAACACGATACTGCTAATTTTGTTCACAAGAGGAGAAAAGGATACAAATGGGAATGGGGGGTGGACAATACCATTTTAAAGAAAAGTAGATGTTTTTCATTTAAGGCCCTGATTCAGTAAGGTACATAAGCACATTCTTGACTTTAAATATGGGAATAATCCCTTTGATGTCAATGTATCTACTTGCATGCTTCAAATAAGATATGTGATTTAGTACCTTGTTGATCTGAGGTCTGTGCAATGATTTTATTACATAAAACAAAAGCAGTGCAGCTCAATATGTTCCTCACATTACCTGAAACATAAGCTGTACTTATTGGCTTCCTCACCATATATTCAATGTAAAAAATGAACTTTCCAAAGTAATCATTTTAAATCTGTTAACAGTTTTTGAATTTCCCATAATCTGGATAGAATTTCAATATGTGTTACATGATCCTTCTCTTACACCACTAATTCAATAATCTACTATGGCAATCTGTAGCAATCATAAATTTATAGCAACTGAATATCTATACTTTCTTCAGTCCTCATTATGGAGAAAGCAGAGTCCCAGAGAAAAGAACAGTCATCTATATCAGAGTGCTATTAGTTTTTTTACATTGAAGGAATCAGTAAAATTCCTTAATGGTGAGATCCTAACACCCTTATTCAATTTTTACTCTGGCAAACTTCCAAATCCCATTGACTTCATTGAGAATTTTCCTGAGGAACAGTTTAGTAAGGGCTTAAGGATTTGGCCTGAAGTGAAGTATGGGCACTTACTCGGTAATGAGGAAATGGAGAATAAATAGATACATTGCAGGTATATTAAAAACAGAAAACAACACCTCTGAAAGCAAGCTTTATGGCTTTTCTGATTTAGGAATTCTTTGATGGATTTTGGAATTGTTTCACTGTTTCATTTGGATGATGTGTTAGGTTTCTCCCTACACCTGTGTGAATCCTGCCAGAGCTCAGCTCACAAAATGAACTCTTAGAGCTTGATTCACAGAGACTAAAAGGGAACCAACCCTTCTTTGGTCACACGGGCTATGTCTACACTTACCAAAGTTAGTTCGAATTAGTTAATTCGAACTAGCAAATTTTAGTTCGAACTAAGCAAATGCCATGCATGGCACTTGCTTAGTTCAAATTAGTCAATTGCATTGAGCTCAATGTGTCGGTTAGTTTGAACTAAGTGCTTAGTTCGAACTAACATGGCCACATTGTGTTAATTCGAACTAACTAGTTCGAATTAACCCTTACTTCAAAAAGTATAAGCAAATTTATTAGTTCGAATTAAGGAACACTTTAATTCGAACTAATGAAAGCCTAGTGTAGCCAAGGCTTAAGTTAGTTCGAACTAAGCTTCCTTAATTCGAACTAACTTGCCAGTGTAGACATAGCATTGAGATTCAAGCTCATGGTCTCCTCTTGATTTCTTAGCAATTGTGTGTTACAAGATTCAGTCTCATAATTCTTAGTGTGTGAATGCAAGGCACCCCATGGGCATTTTCCAGATGCATTTATAATGATTATAAGGTATAGCTGTTCACAGCCCTTGAGCTCCTTAAGGAGCTGACTGGAAGCAAGAGAAACAGATGTGATCTTCGGCTCCTACTTTAACACTAAGAGTATGGAGAACCCACACAAAGTCAGGGTCTGAGTATATTACAGAAATTTGTTGACATATATTATACGTTGACTTTCAGCCACTGCTATAACTATAGGGGTGGCTGACATCCACACTGCTATCCTTGGGTTAGTGGAATGAGTCCTCACCAGGACCACCTCCACACCAAAGGGGCAGTGAGGTGGGAGCTCAGAGAGCTCCTGGTTTGCCTCATCCCCATTACTATGGATCTGAGATGGGACACAGGGACTTCCCTGCTCCCAGGTGGAAGCTGGCTGCAGCCACCCACACCCTGGCTGGCAGCGGCTTGCTGGTGCCTGGTCTGCCAGTGGGACTATAGCCACTCAGCTGGAAGCCCAAGTACAGGAAGCTGCTGACCTGCTGCCGCACCCACCTGCCGCCACTGCTGGGAGTCCAGCAAGCCCCGGGCAACTGCAGCCCCAGGACACCAGCAAGCCCAGAGGAGCTGCAGTCTCGTTGCCACCCCAGGGTGCTGGAAAGCCCCAAGCAGCTGCGGGCCTGGGACACCAGGAAGCCCCAGCGGCTGCTGCCTGGTTGTGAGCCTGCCTGCGGCTTGCTGGCAGCCTGAGCCAGAGCCTAGCAGCTTGCGTAGCAGCTCCCTCAGTCCCCCGTCAACTAAGTTGCCAAGCGACAGCCCCTCTACCTCTGTAAGGGGACACAGTGTCTACACTGACACTCTGTCATCCTACCTCTGCTGTCAAAAGCCCTATGCCTTTTGTAGGGCTGGTTTTATTTTGTCGACAAAAGGGTGGTTGCAGTGCACATCACAGGATTGTTTTGTTGACATAAGGTGACTTATATTGACAAGACTTTCTAGTGTAGACCAGGCCTCAGTCTCATGAGCAGAATTTGATGAATTAGAAGGCAGAGTGACCAATGCTTGTCAAACCCAATGCAACCCAACGCAGCCTGAAGGGAGGATGGGGGGGAGTAGGCAGCTGGCGCCCCGTGAAAACCTCACTGTGGGTGCTATCCAACCTCAAGGGAACAGGTAGTGCTCCAAGGCTCCTTTATATTCACAGAAGTAAAATATGTGAAAGATTTATTAGATTATCCACCCCACTGCTGGAAGATATTCTCTTAAAACACCTAAAATTAGAAAGGGGGTTGTGAAGCTTCTTGAGTGAATGAAGGGGGTGACTGGGCAATTGAGTTACAGGTTTCCCAGCAGTGGGGCAGCTTGAATTATCACAAGCACATACTGATGTTCTCAAAACCTTCAATTCTCACACACAAATTCAAGTGAATTAAAGGTTTGATGGAAAGCATTTGCACATCTCTCTCCCCAGACTTACTTTCTTCATCTTGCCTCCCAACTGCCTCATTTCCTCTATTTTAGGACACTAAAAATATGCCAAATAGTCTCAGTTTGGTATATATCCATGAGCAAGTTGGAAATGACAGTAGCTGGTTATGTTACTAACTCTTGTCTGTGGCTGCTTCATATCACATTTTACTAGAACCAGTCATTACAGTATCAAACAAGTAATTTCTTTCATCCTTTCTCAAGCCTCTCACATCATCAACTTTAAGTGAAAATAATAAGTTACCCATTTGCAAATCATCTGTGCATCAACACTATAGCTATGCTATGATTTTTACTCACAAATTCTTGCATCAGATCACTCATGTGCAATGTTGGCTTCTAGCATTTCTACTAAAACGTTTGCAAAATTAAAATCCCTCTCATCTTCCATTGAATGGTCTTGAGTTGACTGGAGGATGAGAATGGCCTTTTTCTACAGTGTGAACAAATACTGCTGTTTATACACTAGTTTGTGTTCATCAATAATCTTAACATTGCAGCAGCTAAGATGGATGGAGAGACTTCTGAGATTTTGGACTCCAACAAGATGTAGATAAATTAAAGGGAGGATTATTATACGTTAATAAACAGGGGAACTGTTGGATGTACAGTACCTTATTAGAGGAAAGGGGTAAATAGCAACTCCTCTCCAGCTGGGAGGAGAAAGTGAAGAGAGGGTCCTTAAACTGAACATTCTCTAACCTCTCAATAAAGGCGCAATTCAAATGATGGGTATGATATGAAATTAACTGGTTTTCCTGTCCCTCATGAAAATGATGAAGGCCTTTTCACTGATGCCGATACTCCATGAACTGCACTAGCTGCCTATCATTAGAAGGGCAAGCTAGGAGACATTAAAGTAACACATTATTTAAGACAACAGAGTCCCGTGGCACTTTTAGTCTTTAAAAGTGCCACAGGACTCTGTTGTCTTTCTACAATAGACTAACACGGCTATCCCTTTGGAATTTGACATTATTTAAGATTAGTCCACTTGAGGAGCTGCCTATCCTGTCACAGCAACAGATCTAGTAATTCTCCTGAGAGAGAAACTTAAGAGGATGAGGGGCAAAGCCTTTTCTGGTGAAGGCCCACAATACTGGAAACTTCTATTTCTATCACTGGTGAAGGCACAGAATACTGGAAACCTCTATTTCTATCATTATTAGAATTGTCAGGGCAAAGGCCCTTTGTTACCACTGGAGTTTTGTATATAAATTGGAGTTGTAATGGGCTTTGTATGCTCCCATTCAAGGAGCTATGTGGGACTTCTTAGCCTGTGTGTGTGTGAGATATTTAATATTAAATTAATTTATATTAAGGTGGACACAGGTCCTCTAGCCATTGAACACAGTGATAATAGTAAAAAGTAAATTTTAATGAGTTAAGTCCATTTCTTCCTCCAACATAAAAGAGGGAAATCTTGGTTTTCATGCTGAAAATTCACTTCATTGTGTATCCTGTCTGAAAGAGGTGACATTAGTAAGGAAAGAAAACATCTCAAAGGAGAGTCAGAAGTTATAGTGCTAGATAAAAATCTGCAAACGGATACTGTACTAGAAGTTGCTTTTCTAACATGATAGGAATGTTGGTATTAAATCAGCTTATTTTGACACAGTTCCTGGAAGCATATGTGCTGCAGTTTTTGTGCTGCAGTTTTATTATTAATATATTTTTCACTGGGGACTCGATGTTGCCCTCTCTGTATCTGAGTGAAGGGAAGCAAAGTAATGTGGACATCAAAACAAGGAGTCCTGTGGCACTTTGAAAGACTAACAAATTTATTTATCACATGAGCTTTCATGGGAGAAAATCCCACTTTGTCAGACGCTTTGAAGATAGGGAACTTACAGAATGGGAGGAAATTAAATGCAGGGAAATGTATGACACAGGATCAGGTCAGGCTGTAACAGCAAATCAGAATAGGTCTTGGGATTCAAACACTGGGGAACACCATATAGGGGAAGGTGAGGTCAAATCACCTGTTGTAATGAGAAAAAAATCCGTAGTCCCTCTTTAACCCTGCGGCAATGGCGTCAAATTTACATATAAATTCCAATTCTGCAGTTTCTCTTTGAAGCTGTGATTTGTTATTCATTTGTTTGAGCACTGCTATTAATAAGTCAGCAATGGAGTGAACGGGGAGAGTGAAGTGTTCCCCTATTGGTTTTTGAATGTTGTGATTTCTGATGTCAGACTTGTGTCCGCGTGGACATGTCATAGGAAGCAATTAGGAAGCATAGGGGAATGCAGCTGAAGCATTAGACACTTCTCCCTCTATGAAAATTCTGTGTATTTTGGTATTTAAGCATGGTACATCATCTATATCCAATATCCTGTCACTAGCGCTTGGTTTTCTTTCTAAGGGCTAAATTTCAGTAATTGCACAGGACTGTTAAGGAGGGGAAAAGAGGGACATGAAGGCCCACCAACAGATTGAGTGGGTGGGGGAGGTTTCAAATGGGTCAATTTCCCAGGGACCCAGTGATCCAAAAGGGCAGGTGGAATAGATCCAGAGGTGGTGGGAGAAACTTCTCCTCAGGGAGGCTAACTCCCCATCTTGCTTCTTCCATTCACAGCCCCGCCCACACCCCACCTCTGCTCCATCAGAGGCCCCATCAGAGTTCCACCCCAGAACTTGCACTCACTTGGCTTGCTTGCCACTGCACCCCTCTTCCTTCATTCCCCATTCATACTTCCCCCCCTTCCCCCAACACTGTCACTCACTATCTTGGGGAAGGAGATATGTAGAAGACAGGGGGTGGGGGGTGGAAGGAGGGATGCATTGGAGAGTGAGCTGCGTGGGAAGGGGGACAAGGCCTGGGACAGAGCAGGGACGGGGTCTGGAGTAGAGCAAGGAGTGGAGTGTGGGCAGGGCTGTGGGCATAAGAGGTGGGATGTGGAGCAAGCCCCCCTGAGGGGGAGTTTCACCCATCATCCACAGTCACACCTCTCAGCCATTCTTTTCTAGGGGGGCCATAGACTGTTGTGATCTGGGGCCTGGAATTGCTGCTCATGGGCTCAGGGACACATATTGTAAATTCAGAAAACCTCATGTATTGCAAATCCATCCCAAAAACATTAGCAGAAGGCGGCTACTAGCATTTCCTGAGCACTTGGGGAGGGTGGTATGTGTGTCCGATAGCAAGGATAGAAGCTGATAAAGTACACATAGGACCTGAAGAGAAACAATCAAATGAAAAAAGGCACATTCAATTACATCACATAATAGCAGAAAAATAAAAAGTGACAAGTTTTATAAGTCCTTGCACATAAATGCCAGAAGTCTAAATAATAAGATGGGTGAACTTGAGAGTCTAGTATTAAATGAGGATAGTGATATGATAGGCTTCCCCGAAACTTCATGGAATGACAATCAAAGAGGCACAGTAATAGGACACAAAATATATAAGAATGACAGAGTGGATTGGGCTGGTGAAGGAATGGCATTATATGTGAAAGAAAGCTTAGCGTCAAATATAGTGAAAATCTTAAATGAATCAAACTGTGCCTTAGAATCTCTATCGCTAAAAATTAAAAATTTTAATAGTAAACATATAGCAGTAGGAATGTATTCCCAAGCACCTGACCATGATAGTGATTATGAATTGCTTCAGGACATTAGAGAGGATATGAAAATAGAAAACTCAATAATAATGGGGGATTTCAATTATCTCTATACTGATTGGATACATGTCACCTCATGATGGGATGCTGAAATAAACTTTCTAGACACTATTAATGACTGCTTCTTGAAAGAGCTAGTCCTGGCACTCAAAAGGGAAGAGATAATTCTTGCAATTCTTGATTTAGTTCTAAGTGGCACACAGGATATGATCCAAGAGGTGAATGTACATGAGCCTACTCAGTAATAGCAAACATAATGTGATTAAATTTAACATCCTTGTGGGAGGGAAAATATAAAAGAAGCCCACCACAGTAGCATTTAACTTCAGAAAAGAGGACAACATAAAAATGAGGAAGCTAGTTAAATGGAAATTAAAAGGTACTGTCACACAAATAAAATGCCTGCAAGACTACTGGAAACTTTTTAAAAGCATCATAATAAAGGCTCAAATTAAATATACACCCCAAATTAAAAAAACATAGTAAGAGGACCAAGTGCCACCGTGGCTAAAAAAACAGAGTAAATAAATGGTTAGAGGTAAAAAAGCATCCTTTAAAAACTGGAAATAAGATAGTAGTGAGGAAACTAGAAAGGAATGTTAACTCTGGCAAGTCAAGTGTAAAAGTATAATTAAGCAACGCAAAAAAAAAATTGAAGACCCATTAGCAAAAGTCATAAGAACTAATAGGAAAAAAAAGAGTACATCAGAAGCAAGAAGCCTGCCAAACAATCACTGGGGCCACTGGACAATCGAGGTGCTAAAGGAGCGTTACAGGAAGACAAGGACACTGCAGAGAAGCTCCATAAATTCTTTGAAGGAGTTTCTCACAGCTGAGCTATTGTTTTTAGGTGACATATCTGAGGAACTGTCCCAAATTGAGGTGTTGACAGAGGAGGTTTTGGAACAAAGTGATGAATTAAAGAGTAATAAATCACCAACATCAGATGACATTCACCCAAAAGTTGAAGGAACTCAAATATGAAATTACAAATCTACTGAAATGGTATGTAACCTATTGCTGAAATCAGCCTCTGTACTAGATGAAAGCTAATGTGACACCAGTTTTTTACAAATGTCTCCAGAGGTCAGGGCAGTCCTTTGGAGGGAGAGGGGCCCAGGGCCAATTGGCCTGGGGGGATGGGGCGGGCTGGCCCCCTCCATCTCCGGAGACCCCAGCCACCCCTCTGGGGACCCAGAGCCGCCGCAGCCGGCAGGAGCTAGTCCCGGTCGCGCTACCAGCCAGGAACCTAAGCTAATAAGATATAAAATAACATAATGCTACTATATAAATCCAAGATATGTCCACACCTGAATACTGCCTGTACTTCTGATCGTTCCAACTCAAAAGAGATATATTGGAATTGAAAAAAGGTACAGAGAAAGGAAACAAAAATTATTAGGGGTATGGAACAGCTTCTATATGACGAGAGATTAAAAAGACTGGGGCTGTTCAGCTTGGAAAAGAGGTGACTAAAGGAGACATATGATAGAGATCTATAAAATTATGAAGGTTGTACAGAAAGTGAATAGGGAAGTGTTATTTACATTCTCCCGTAACACAAAAACCAGGGGTCACCCAATGAAATTAATAGGCAGCAGAGTTAAAACAAACAAAAGGAAGTACTTCTTCATACAACACACAGTCAGTCAGTGGTACTCTTTGTCAAGGGATGTTGTGAAGGTCAAAAGTATAACTGGGTTAAAAAAAAGAATTAGATAATTGCATGGAGGATGGGTCCATCAATGGCTGTTAGCCAATATAGTCAGGGATGCAACCCCATGCTCTGTGTATCCTAAGCCTCTAACTGCCAAAAGCTGGAAATAGATGACACGGGATGGATCACTTAGTAATTGCCTTGTTCTGTTCACTTCCTCTGAAGCATCTGGCATTTGCTGTTGTCAGAAGACAGGAGAATGAGCTAGATGGACCACTGGTCTGAGCCAGTATGGGTGTTCCTGTGTTCTTAACACTATCAGAGGAAAATGAGAAAATGTAATTTGTCCTTTAAAATCAGTTTAATCTAATTAGGATATATAAACTCTATCTGAATTTCTTTTAAAATTCAGGGGCATGTGCAAGGAGGGACAAGCAAATAATCAATGGACACAAAATTCCTATGGCCACAAGCTGCTCCTTCCAGGGTTGGGGGTGGGGCTGAGGGAGAGGAAAGAGTGAACTGCTCCTTCCAGGGCAGGTGGTGGGCGGAGAGAGAGAACGCAAGTTCCTCCTGAGAAGGGTGTAGGGGTCACAAAACATGCCCCCCACAAAAGGGGTCAAAGTTAAATTTCTACACATGCCCCTTAGTTTAACCATACCTTTGAATTTCCAGGGACTGCATCACTTATTTTGGGCATAACTGCAATACCTCTGTGATGTTTTTACCCTTATGTTACTGAAATGTACTCCTCTTTAACTCCAGTTTAACATAAGCTTGGTCTATCTACGTTTAAAATATTTTGCCAGTATAGCTAGACTCATAGGGTGCATCTACACTTAGAAATTAAGTCGACTTAAGGAGGCTTAAGTTGACTTAATTTACTCCACGTCTACACTGGGCTTTCCTTAGTTCGACTTAAGCTGCTCCTTAAATCGAATTAAGGAAAAGTTAGTTCGAATTAATAACATCTCGTTTTAATTCAAACTAGCGCTTAAGTCAACTTTATTAAGTTGACTTAAGCCAGTGGAGACACAGAGTAGTGCCTAGTTGGACCTTTTTAAGTAGACTTAAAATGTTAAGTCGACTTAATAAGGCCAAAAAGGGGCCACGTCTACACTTGAAAAGTTAAGTTGACTTTTGTTAAGTCAACTTAATAAGGTCCACCTTAAGTCGACTTAAAGTCGACCTTATTAAGTCGACTTCATAAAGTCGACCTAACTTTTCAAGTGTAGACATAGCCATATAGCTGTACCAGCAAAACCCTTCTAGTGCAGACACAGTTTACAAAGGAAAGAAAGTGTTGTTGCTTATATAGTTTATACTGGTTCAATGAATAAAATAAAGTATATTGGCAAAAGCTTGTTTATGCCATTATAGCAGCTTCAACCAGGATTTTCCTGGTATTAAAATTTTGAAAATATCATACACCTAACTGACAGACCAACAAAAGTTTCTGTAAACCTGGTCACAATTTTTATGTTAGATTATTATCAATTTGAGGGAAATCAGTGGGTTTCTTAAAAGAAAATTTTGTATTAGCTTCATATATTTCAGGAATCACTGATAAGAATCCCATGGAAATATATATTTTAGAATTTGTTTTCTTATTAGTGATACCTTTCCGATAGTTTCCTGTGGAATGTATGAACAAAAGATCCAGAATATGCATTACAGTCATCTGTACTGAAACATCAACATTTATCTTATAGTTATTTCCTATTTTAGTTATAGACTAAAATGGAGGTATCTCTGGATAACTGCTGGCAAATGCTGATATTTTTAATGGCTATCACTGCATATTATTACCACTTATTGCTACAGAAGTCCTTAAGAATACATTCTACTTGGAAAACTATATTTCTGAAATATATATACATGTTATGAAAAACAGACAAAAGAAAACAAAAAAACAACCATACAGACAAAACCCCAAATATACAGAAATGTTGGCAAATTCAAAAGTATTTTTAAAGTGTTGCTTGCTCATGTCATTAAGATCTGTTTTATTTTAAATTTTCCACTTAATATTTTAAATACTTTTTGTTTTCCAAATCAGTATTTTTATTTTGAAGATAAAAAATTCTGAAAACAAAATGTTTCAGTTTTTAAAAGACTCCCACAAGCAGACCAATAAGAATTAGCAGACAAAACCAAAAAAAAAAAAAAAAAAAAAAAAAAAAATTAAAAGCAGAAACAATAAATGGGGAAACATTTTACAGGAAAAATCAACAGATCAATAAAAATCAATATTCTTATTCAACTTTTCTATCACAACTTTGTGAAACACACAAAATTTAAAAAATAATAAAAATAATAAAAATGCTTCTGCTTAAATGAGACATACATTAACATGATTCCGTAATTGGATGGAGAATTAACATTCATGAGAGATAACAGGACCTCCAAACTTAGAATTTTGATATTTTTAAAAAAGTACTTGCATGCTATAGAACAAATCTGCTATTAAAAAGCAAGGAGTAACACTTTGTACAGTAGGTTTACAGTAGATATGGGCCCATATTCAAACACTGATGGAGTGCTGATGGGACTCACACTTTGCTGCTATGTCCTTTATCATTTTAAAAACTGAAATTACAATTCTGCTTCAAAACAACAAACCTTTAGAGAAGCTCAAATAAAGATCTGACCTTTTTCATCTTGGACCAGTTTCTAGGTGAAAGTAATTGCCGCTTCTATATTGTAAATGGTTTATTTAGAATACTGTTAGGAGAAACCATAAATTATGATTTTAACATTTCACGCAATGAAAATCACTCTGTCGGTTTTTGTATGATGAAACCTGAAAGCTACTTCTTTTGTTTTTAATTCAGAATACTAATCAGGCAAAGGATACTCAGTACTTTGAAACCAAACTGGGTAGAGAAGAACTCCCAACATACCATAAGGAAAACCTCCCTGGCACAGGAAGTCCTTTCACTTTTCAGAATGTCATCCATCATGCTGTGGAAACGGCAGGAAAGTAACCTACTACTTCTTAATAGGCTTCAGCATAGAGAGTTGCTTTGAAGCAGCAGCTGTCCATAGTAAATTTCACTGACCCTTAGAGCCTTTCTTCAAGTTCTCCAACTGTTTTGTCTCCTAAGCTACAGCCCAAGTCAGAGCACCTGACAAAACTAAGGAGCCCCAACAATATGAGAGTTTAAAGCTTTCAGTGATGTTGTCTTTTCCATACAGCACCAGCAGAGAGACCTGATGCCATTACATCTACCAATAGAGTGAATGCACTCTCTGGGAGACAGAGCTCAATAAGGGACTTTACTTTAAAGGATGGTATTTCACTGTACATATTTTCACTGTTAGCAAATATAAGACAAAAATAGTAATACAGGGTTCAGTAATCTAGCACAATAGCAAATGTTCTATCCTGTCTCATCCATCGTAAAAATTAACATAGAATTGAAATCAAAGGCTTGCACCAAACTGAAGAAATAAATGTTGAAACATAATAATACTGTAAGAACTTCAGATGCAAGGCACCATAAAATTGTTTTTAAAACGTCACTTAATTAAGCCTTGCAACACAAATTAGTCAGCTCCTTCTTCCTGATCAAGCAGCATTCCTGTTCTTTTCGATTCTTTATGCTTCCTGGGCCCTCACTACCGGCGATTTAGTCACTTCCTATGACTCCCTACCTATGTCCCCTCTCCCATCATGACTGTGTGAAAAAGAAGATTGACAAGATTCATTGTAACATCCCCTACATGCTACTTCTCTCTGTCAATGCTGTTCCTCTTCCAAGCCTCTACCTGTTCCTATGCCTTGACCCCCATCCTCCTGCCTCATGATCTCCCTTGACCTCATTCTTACATGCTTCCTCAGCTTTTCAGTGTATGTGATGGTCTCACTCATGTTTAAAATGTTACAGGCCAGAGCTAAAGTTGCTCGGGTGACAAAACTGTTAAGTTGCCCTTTGTATCAAGTTTGAATTTCTTTCAAATCAAACTTTAAGACTGAATTTCCTGGGTTTGAAATATTTGTTTTCAGGATAATAACAACAGCCCTGTAATATTTTTAACTCAAGTTATAGGTCTGTACTTTTTACCTTAACTCCATCTTAATCCACTTGTTGTTTGGAATTTCTAAAGAGCTCTGACTAAACCTGGCAAATGTCCTATATATCACACCACACCACCCAGTTTTGTCCTACAATAAACAAACTAGTACATGCTTTATATTCTCTATCAGTGTATACGTACTAAGTTGTGAGGAAATATAAGGTTCTAGTGGTCAAATTCTTAATGAAATGTAAGAACTGAGGATTTCTATGAATATATGCATTTGTTTCCGAAGTGCTTTACTGGTCAGAATTTTGCAGGATTTTCCCATTTGTAGCCTCCACACTTGTATAATATTTGGGTTTTACTGTAATTACCTCTAAATTATTCATTATTAATTGGACTGATCACAGCATACAGTACTATTTACTGTAGGGTTGCAGAATCTAGACCATTATAATTATTTGGCAGGCTTATTCCAATGCTGAAATATTGACAACTCTGTAATATTAATGATGAGAGGGTTTGTACTGAATATTTCTACTTTGAATTGCATACAGCATCAAAAGTAGAAGATCAGCACACTGCAGGCAAGATCACTGTTTGCCCTTCACACTCACACAACGTTGTAAAGAGATGTAAAGTGTCATCCTACTACCCTATGTGGGCTACTCACATTACGAGTCGCACCTCATGAAGAGCAGGCACTGCAGGGCTAGTATTCCCCTTCCCTCTCAGATGGGCAGGAAATGAACTCCACCTCACTAAACACCTCCCAGCAGAGTGGGACTGATGGAGAGGGGGAAGTAAACTGCTACCAGTATAGACCAGTAGCTGCTTATTTCTCTCTTCAGGAAGGGGGGAGATGTGGGGAAAAATTGTGGCAGAACCACAGTTTATTGCCTTGTCTGTTCCTGAGGCAGTGCAACTTTCTGCTGCCCTTCACGCAGAGCACACTGTAAAGATAAAATCTAGTCCTAAACAAATAAAATGTGAAATTTCCTTCCTCCATCTTCTCTTCTGAAAGAAGGTTGAATGAACTGAAGAAATTATAAGCACAGAACAAAAAAAGAAAGTAAAAACTGGAAGAAGTATTTACTAGGGGTAGCTTTATGCTCCATAAAGTTCCTTTATTCCAGTGTATAAAGAGTGCACATTTTGTCAACTGCCCTGAAAACCTGGCAATGCTCAACTACCCATTAAACTTTGAAAAGATGATTTTACAAGATTTTTCAAAGAAAAGCCTAATTTTGCAGCTTTATGAGGATTTATATAAAAGGCAAGTGGAAAAACCCTGTAGATACACAATGTCTTGAGAAAGCAGTGGGTTGACCCAAAACACAGCACTAATATCTTCAACATGTACTAAAATTATGGAAAATTCTTATAAAAATAAGTATCACTGGTAACTGACCCAGACAAATTGCACAAGTTATTCTAGGCTGAATCATCCTGTCAATGTCCCTGTGCAGGAAACCTGTGCAAATACGAGACAAAATGAGCTGTTACATGCAGGAGGTGGAGAGTAAAGATGAGGTAAAGTAGCATTAGTAGTGCCTATGAGAATCTGCAGAAGCTCTTCTATGTTCACGCTATAAATAGGTGGTGCCATGAATTTTGAGAGATCACAGGCAGGGTGGAAGTGCTCTCAGCAGCAACATCCATCTCTGAGTTCCCTTCAGCTTACCACATAAGATAATACTGACCCATTTTATGCCCCTAAGCCCACATTCCTGCACGTTTAGTCTTATGTTGGACAAAGTCTTGCAGTAAGGGGTCCAATCTATTTCAAATAAGTAGTAAACCATTTGGGACAGGGACAATGGCTTTCTGTGTGTTTGTATAAAGTGGAGCCATGATCCTGACTGGGACCTCTGGATATTAACATAAAATAAGTAATAACAACAACCTATGACAATTACAAAGGCACTTGAGATGCACTACACAGCCAGAAGGACTGCTCTGCTGTCAGCCTCCTGGAGAGGGGATTGGCAATGCCTCCTCTCACAGTGCATTTTAAAGGCCATGTCCTTCAGTAGACACTGTAATCACATCCTCCTTCCTCCTGGTGAAAGACAAAGAATTTCCAGAACATGCTGAAAACTAGTCCCTTGGAAAGGATCGTTTTTGTTCCTGATATACTGCATCTGCTTACTCTTGAGAAAGTTGTAAGCCATTTTTTTCTTATAAAATGCAAAGGATCTCAAATCCAAGGACTGTGAAAGAATCTGAGAACTGGTTATAAAATACACTTTAAAATGATCCTTAGATATATTAATTGTACTACTATGGACCTGATTCAGATAGCAGCAAACTAACAACTCATGCCAATAGGTAATTTAGCATCTCCATTTGGAGAATCCTTCTTGAGCCCTTATTTTGCAGACAAGTCAGAAATACCCTTTTAGATACCGTGTGTTGATTTTCCAACAATTTTAGTATAAAGTGGAGTCTTTGTTTGATTCCAGTGTTTGTTTTTCATCTCTATTTAGTAATCAATTAGATACAACCTGAATGATCAGTGTCTATTTCACGAATATCTGTTACTATCACAATATGAAACATCCTAAAGCATACAGTCTAAAAGCTGCCAACTCATGGAGAATGGAAATGCACCAAAATCATTTGCAGTTCTGGGTAGAAAACAAACAAGCCTTCTATTTATCAATCCCTATCAAAAGACTAAACTTGGCTTCAATTATGATGTCAAGTTAATGTCAAACCACAGAAAAAACACAGAAGTTCAAGGCCAATGTGTTATCCATTTTGTCTGTCGCATAAATGAATATAGTATTTTGAATATTTTCATGTAGAAGTGGGTTTAATCTAGTGCTTCAGAGAAAGAATAAAAATTAAATGTAATCATTTTAAAATTACTATTGATGTTATCATGTTACAAAAAGCCACAAGCTAGCCTAGATACTTACATCAGCATTGAAATTAGCATTTACTGTAACATGATCTCATGATTACACAAATCACGTAATGTATAGGATGACATAAATTGTGGACAAAATCTTTATTCACAAAAGAGAATTTCTACACATTATTTAAAGAGTTCAAGAATGTACAAAGATAAAGCAATTAAACTTATGCCCCATCAACAGCAGGAAGAGGTGGAGCCTTCAGGGAGAAGCAAACTTAAGTTTGGTGTAGAGAGGGCAGAAGAAAAGAGGTCTCTTTAAAACTGCACCAGAGTATTCAGTTTGTAACTCTTCCTGTTCTTATTCTGGTTACTAAATAACTAAGTACAACATGGCACAAATTAGAAACATGATAAAATGTGCCATACTCTCCTCTTAGTTCCAGCCTTGGAAGCCTAATGGGGCTGAATGCTCACAAGTGCTATCTTAAGATCTCCAGATTGTTATAGGGAGTGATATTCCTAACTCTTCCACTGTACTGCCATGAGCGCAGGGGACTAGAGTTGATGACCTCTTACGGTGCCTTCCAGTTTCTATGATTCTATGGGTATGTCCACACTGGAGCCTTAGGTCGACTTAAGGAAGGTTAAGTCGACCTACAGACCACCGCGTCCAAATTGGGCCCTTATTAAGTCGACTTAAGTGCTTCCTTAAGTCGACCTAATAACACCACCTCTGAAGGTCGACTTAACGCTTAAGTCAACCTTATTAAGCTGACATAAGCCAGTGTGAATGGGGAGTGCCCTTAAAGTTGACCTAATTGGCCTCCAGGCCCCGGTGCAATGTGGTAAAGCTACCCGCAAAGCACCACTCCTCCGTCGACCTAGCACCTGCCAGTGTGGACACTGGCAGTCGACTGGAGTGTTCATTGTGGAATCTCTAAGTCGACTTAAGAGCCTCCAGTGTAGACGTACCCTATGATGTTGCGCACAAACCTGTTCCTGCTTCTGTTACCATCCTAGCTATATCACACAGAAATCCTGCTGCAGTTTCCTCGCTCTAGAATCCCTTCTGATTCTTATAGGAAATAACAGTGAGTTCTTTTGTATAGAAATTCAATTTCTCACAATAAGAAAATACTAGAACCCCATGAATAACTGCTTCATACAATAAGGGTATACCAAGAGGTATTTAAGAAAACATTATGGATTCTGCCATATTAGAGTCACCAAAACTCCAGTGCTGGATAGTAGGTAAAAACTAATTTAGTATTATAGAAAATATGACAAAAAACTACAACAAAGACTACATATTGAAGTAAGCATGCAAATCTCACATACATTTTAGTACTGGGATCTGAATTAGCTGTACAAAACTTTAGTTAGAAGTAAAATTAGTTGTGCTAATAAATAAAAAGTTTCCCTTTTCTTTTTTAAGTAGGGAAAGTAAATAGGAAAGAAGAACAGTGTGTATTTCAAATTCCAAAGGGGTAGCCGTGTTAGTCTATTGTAGAAAAACAACAGAGTCCTGTGGCACTTTTAAAGACTAACAGTATTTCAGTTCACTATGTACAGAGGATGAACCATAATAATGGTAGAAGCCCAAACTAGGTACAATCTCTCCTATTTCATTACCAATATATAGTGACACCAAAGAAAGAAAATGATTGAATCTGATGATACTATTATAGCATTTGCTACAAAGTTCCAGGAGAGAGAGTTTTAGAAGAAAGCAAAGTTCAAGGTACCCAGTAGGAGTGAGCGTCACAGAAAGAAACAGGCTAAACAAGAAAGACACAAAGAAAACATCTGCACGTAGTGCTACTGTTGAGGGAAGAGAGGGAAGCACATGCTCATGCACACCATTGCCAGGCAGCCTGAAACTTAAGCCAACACCCCTGGTATGGGATTTTTCTTTCTAGATCAAAAGGACAGCAGCAATGCCATCTGCTGTTTGCTTAGAAAAATTGTTAGAGCAGATGTTCCAGGGTGTGGACTCGATGTCCTTCTACAAAGAAGCCACTTGAAAAATAACCATGAAATAGCATGGGAGAAACATCTGCACCCTGTACAGCAGACCACCAGTAGAGCAGCAAAGGAGAGCCAAGAGAGGAGGAGAGAAAGGACTGAAACGATTCAAACACGTCTAAGACTAGATCATGGATAGGCTCCCCATTGAGTGGCATAACCTCCAAATGTATACATATGTATTACCACTCACTGGTTGTTTTTCCTTTCATTACTCAGCAAGATGAAACCAGATTTCTTCCCCTTCCACTATGTTAGGCAGAAAGGCACTCAGAGTGCTGTTTAGAAAACTCTGATAGCCACAAAGAATGTGTTAAAGAAGCTGCATGACAACGCCTGAGAGTGACTTATTCTTTGCTCTCTTTTTCTACTTGGATTCCTTGCCTTTCAAACAATAAAAGCATGGCACTGTGTCGTTATAGATGGGGAATTGATTTGTTCACCACATTTTAAAGACTGCTTTAATTTAATAATCTGTGAAATCGTAAGCAGATAAAGGAGAAAAGTGCTTCCTCACTGCATGCAAACATGAGTCATTTCATTTCTTCGTAGATCTGTGATATTAAATTATACTTCAACAACAGGTTGCCTCAAGTGATACCTTCTATATCCTTATTAACTATTTGACTTCCAATAATTGAATGTTCCTATATATTATGGTGATGCACAGTCTATAAACATCATAGATAGATGGATGCCTTTGCAATGGTACAGAAAGAGGATAAGAAGATCACTCTATGTCTAATTGTTCTCTGGAGTTTTAAGTAAAGTGTGTGTACCATTCTCATCGAACCTCTTGAGGTTATCACAAAATTAATGAATAATGAGGAGACTGGTCTCATATTTATATCATAACAAAAGGCATGCTGCACATTCGTGAGACTGGATAGACTGATTGTCTGTTTGCTTGGTTAAAAAAAGATTTGAGATGTTAATGAATGGATATTCAGTGGCACACATTACAAAGTGTTTGTTAGCTTTTTTCAAAACCCATAAAAAAATGACTAGTCAATCCCAGCAGAGGCATCAGAGTGGAGTGACAACTTGTCTTGATCCATGGACCTCACAAAATTTTAAAAGAATAAATTAAAAAACAGCGGAGGGCAACAAAGATGATTAGGGGGCTGGGGCACATGACTTATGAGGAGAGACTGAAGGAAGTAGGCTTATTTAGTCTGCAGAAGAGAAGACAGAGGGGGAATTTGATAGCAGCCTTCATCTACTTGAAGGGGTGCTCCAAAGAGGAGGAAGCTAGGCTGTTCTCAGTAGTAACAGAGGACAGAACAAGGAGCGATGGTTTCAAGTGGCAGCTGGGGAAGTCCAAGTTGGATATTAGGAAAAACTTTCTCATTTGGAGGGTGGTGAAGCATTGGAATGGGTTACCTAGGGAGGTGGTGGAATCTCCGTCTTTGGAAACATTTAAAGCCCGGTTAGATAAAAACCTGGCTGGGATGATTTACTGGGATTGGCCCTGCTTTTAGCAGGGGGTTGGATTAGATGACCTCATGAGATCCCTTCCAACTCTAAGATTCTATGATTTCATAAACCATAAATTAAACTATAACCATAAATTTTAAAAAAACATATTCCATCTAGCAAGACAGCTACTCTTCATACTTGCTATAAGACACATTGTTGTCTGGCTTGCATGGCAACCCAAGGGAATAGGGAAAATAAGACTTCATTATTTTTATGTGCTGGCTAATGGCATGAGAGGGGAAGGAAGCTGCAGAGCTTCTATCTCTCTTCATGTTACCTTGGCTTCCTTTTTTAACGCACCTGACAGTGTAGCTTTGACAGCTAGAGATCTGGCATGGTTCACTCTCTCCCTGGAGCAGCAGGGAGACCAGGAAGGACACAGACTCCCTGACCCACAATTTTCTTTCTGGGCTGCTGCAGAGACAGCACAATGACATGCTACTTTGATTTTATTGTTAAATCATGATCTAGTCCATTATAATTTGTCTCCAGTCTCTTCTTTATAGGATAGTGATTGAAAAAATAGTAGGTTCCCCAGGCATACCTGGGTGCCTTCAGGGATATTCAGACCTGTAAGGTTCTCAGTTTAGGACCAGATGAAGAGGCTAAGACAGAGACATGGCCTCGGAGGTTCAACAAAGAGAGCTCTACTGCAGCTTTTCAGAAATCAGACACTCACTGCCCACAATCAGTTCCAGCTTGTTCACTTCCTCATGTGTGCCATTGCTGGGTCTCTGACCGGAACAGTCCACTACAATGACATTCTGGATATTTTCCAGGCTGAGTAAAGTTTTTCTTTTTTAAAAATTGAGACTTAACTCATCAAAATTATAAACAGTCCAGATACTGGACTAAATCTCAACAAATATGTCATCGATGAGGAAGTGGAGCTGGAGGATGACCCAGAGCCAGGAAGCAGCTCAGCTGAAATTGAAAGTCGGGAGCTGTTCTCCACCCCAGAAGGGTACAGCCATTCCCAGTCCTTCAGCTCCAGCACTCAGAATGCAAGAAAGAGGTGCTCTGGTAAATGATTGGAAACAGATGCTGCTTGTGTACAGAAGGCACAAGGTGCCTCTACTTGTCTAAACATACAGGTATTGGAAGGGATAGAAATGTACAGGAGTAGCTATGTTTGCATGTGTCTTCCCATTCCCTTGCGCATCTAGGCAGCATGGCTGAGAAGCATATTAATGCATGCCAAGATTTCGCAGGTGTCCTCCAGTGTGACCTCAAGGAAACTTCCTGGAGGTACTCTCCAATTTTATGCCTCAAATTCCTCGGAAAGCAACTGTGTTTCTTCCCCTTTTATAGGACAGTTTCCTATGCCAATTGGAAATCATGTGAGTGGGGACCAAAGCAGTGGATAGTTGTGCAGCATAGGGATCTGGTTTGAAGCTGCTTGTATGGAGGAGATGCAGTCTAGCATCCTTGCTGACACCAAGGAGTGAGATACTGGCTACTATGGCTCCTGCCTGTGGAGAATGGCAGAACAAACTGAAATTCATTTAACCAGTGCAAATGCATGTATATTTCAAGTGAGTACCCACCCAGAATCCTCCTGAACCTTGACCTGCTTGAATGATCTTGCCCCCGCCCTGACAAAAAATAAAAAAAAACAAACCTCACTATTCCCAGGCTGAACAAGGAGTTGTGCTCTGGGCAGGGGGACATTGAGACTAAGGTGTGTTTCACAATGAAACATGTATACTGTTAGGACACTGACAACAATGGCTCTGTCCATTGTTTCTTGTTCTTTCACAGATGTGACAATTGCAACAAAAGCCCCTACCCCCACAGACGACCTCCAGCAGATAAGGAAGCAGCAGAAGCAAGGAGGAAATGTTTTAGAAACTTCTCTAGTCTTCTGAGGCATCCAAAAGAGAGAAAAGGGCATGGAGAGAAGCAGTTTCAGAAACCCAGAAGATGGATGGAGAGGAAAGGAAGGAAAACCAGCAGAGAATCTTCACTGGCCATGAACGAATGATCAAGACCATGGAGAAGCAGACAGAGTTCCTAAAGACAATAGTGTCATTGCAGACACAGTTGGTACAAACTCGCCTCCCTCCTGCAGCCAGAACAGAATTTCTTTCACTATACGCCATCAACACTCTCAACACATTCCCATCAAAGTCACGGACTGTCCTGCTACCCTCTTCACTCCACCCCTGCAGACAGCTCTGAGAATGACTTTATATATTATTGTATATATTGTATAACACATTTTATTATTTATAATTTATTATACATTATTTATTATAGCTGGACTCATACACAGCTATAATAGTTGACACTGACTCTCCCACTCTCTCCTCTCCAGCATTTGTTTGTGCAGAGCACTATTTGATGTTTAATAAGAAAGTAACATTCTCAGAAAAATAAGCACTGTTTATTTATGTATTTACAAGACATATGCCCCTCCATCAACACACGTCTGTAGCCAGGGATGGTCTTAGTGATTCCGCAGTCCCGGGCAAAAATCAAGGATGGGGCCCATGCAGCCCCATACTTGACTCCCCTCCTCGGTCTGGTCAGGGCCCCGCCAGCCCCCCAACCTCACTGCCAGCCCCCTCACCATCTTTGCCAGGGCCCCTATTGGCCTCCCAGCCCCGCCAGGGCCCCCACCAGCTTCCTGGTCCCACTGCCAGCCTCGTCCGCGGCCCATGTGAGCCCCACCAGTGGGGCCCCCCCAGCCCTGCCACTGGCCTTGCCAGCCCTCCCGGCCAGCCACCCTCCTCCCTGGCTGCCAGGCACCTGCTCCACTGTCAGCCTTGCCAGGGCCCCTGCTGGCCTCCTGGCCCCAGTGTAGGAGCTGGGTGGGGCCACTATGGGCCCCAATGACCACAGCAGTAGGGCCAGGGGGCTGGCTGCGGGAATCCCTCCCAGCATGGGGCCCTGAGGAAATGCCCACAGTGCACAACCTGCCCCCCCCCCCATAGGACCACCAATGTCTGTAGCTGTACAGCAGCACAATGTCACAGTGATGTTTAAAAAATAAATTCATGGGTTTGTCAAAATGGGCCCTGAGTGCTTCCCTTATCCATATGGCCCCCTGTTATGCCCTCCCTAATATCTCTGGCATCTGGTTATTCATATGCAGATGCAAGATGATCCACCTAGTCGTCCACTCGGGGGTAAATGTCTCACTCTTAGCTTCATACAAATTATGTAGCACACAGCAGGCAGCTATAACCACAGGAATAGTATATTCATTTAAGTCCAGCCTGCCTTAAAGACATCTCCAACATGCCTTTAACCTGCCATTTGGCACCTACTCAACCTGTTATTGAAGCGCTTCTTGCTGCTATCCAGGTTGCCTACATAAGGCTTCATGAGCAAAGGTATCAGTGGGTCATCTGGGTCTCCCAGGATCACTATGGGCACCTCAATATCCCCTGTTGTAATCTTTTCCTCTGGGAAAAAGGTCTTGCTTGTAGCTTCCAGTACAGTCCTGTGTTCCTGAAGATATGAGCATCATATACCTTTCCCAACCAACCCTCTTTGATATCAATGAAATGCCCCCAGTGATCCACAAGCACCTGCACTACCATAGAGAAGTACCCTTTCCTATTGATGTACTCCTTCATGAGATGTTCAGGAGCTAAAATTGGGATATGCATGCCTTCTATTGCCCTGCCACAGTTAGGGAATCCCATTGCTGCGAATCCATTCACTATTTCAAGCATGTTGCCCAAAGTCACAATCATTCACAGCAGAATGTGATTAATGGCCCAGCATACTTACGATAATGTAGCCCCAATGGTGGACTTGTTGACTCCAAACTGATTATTAACTGACCCGATAGCAATTGCCATGGGCTTCTCCACTGAGATGGAAGTTCTCTATCTACTATCCTTCTAATGCAGGGCAGGGGCCCACTCTGCACAGAGTTCCATGCAATCCCCCCAACTCAGTGCTTGTCTCACATGCCCAGAAGCAGCAGTTCACTTCTTGTTTCTGTTCTTCTTCTATGAACTCTCTTTGTAGAAAATAAGCAAGTGAATTTTTTCAAAATAAAATTATTTTTGGAATAAGAACTATGACCCTACCCATATTTTAAAGTATCAACTTGTTCTGATGTCACATACAAAAGTAGAGAACATTTTTTACAGTATCATTTGAAACAATGTAAAAATCTAACCTGGGCTAACAAGTTTACTCTAATACAAACAAGGAGTCTGGTGGCACTTTTAAAGACTAACAAATTTATATGTTGCCTGAGCTTTTGTGGGACAAAATCCCACTTTGTCAGATGCTTGAAGAAGTGGGATTTTCTCCCACAAAAGCTCATGCGATGTATAAATTTGGTAGCCTTTAAAAATGCTACAGGATTCCTCGCTTGTTTTGCTGAACTAGACTAACATGGCTACCCCTTTGGAACTACTCTAATACAGTTTCATTTAAGGACTAATCCAAAATCCCATGATATCATTAAGAGTCTCTGAATCAGTGCTTTGCTAAGAAAAGTTTTCCTAATTTTGCAATTGATCTAAAACAGAAAAGGAGAAAGCCACCAAACAGAAAACAGACTAGAAGGGGGGAAAATAAGAATATTAGTTTCAAGATAATCAGTTGCATAAAACTGGGATATAACCTATAGATGTGAAATGATAAAATATTGTAACTTTCTCCTTAGAGAGTCTGACAGCTGTCATTTGTTTATAGTATATACATAAATATCAGCTATAGCACAAGTGTCAATACAAGTTTTGTAATATGTCCCTAAACAATATAATATCAAACACAATTTACAGAAAGTGCAAAGCTGACTCAAAAAAGTCCTGGGATGAATTTGACCTGTTATGTTTCAAAGGAGTATCACTCATGAATCCCTTCAGGACCAGATATGAATTCTACGCGAACTAGATCTTCTCAGAAGAACAGAAGGCAGAACACCATGTATACACACAACTGCATGAACAGAAAGAGATACTGTTAATTAAAAAAAATACATTGATGTATGGCATGATAATCATTCCCTTCTTCACCACTCCTCCCTCGCTTCTCCATTAGCTGTTCTTCCTTACTTTTCCCGGAAATGTTATGTCTTTCTCTCACTGGTACAAGGGAGGTCAAAATCAGCATCACACTGGGCCATGGTAACTACTGTAATTACTGAGAACCTATCACTTTTCCTTAGCATCTCTCTCACACACCTACATTAACAATCACATTCCTACCCTTCCACCCTCCATCTGCAGAGCCATTATTCGAAGCTTGGTCCTCAGAGAGCTCCGAAAACGGAGGACTCTACTACCATTTGAGCTAAAAGAATTTACTATTGTCCCCTTTCTAAGATGCAGCTATCTCATAGATAGCAACTTGCTTACACACATTTAGGGTCAGTTTTTCAAGAGCTCACAACCAGATCCTCAAATACTCAACACCCAAAACTGGGGCCAGATTCTCAGAAGAACTCAGCATATGGCAACATTCATTGTGACACCCATGGGTTGTTTTTATTGAAGGAAACGGGTGGGGGAGGGGGGGGGCTTTGCCTTCCCCAAAAGATGCTGCTCATTCCACCTCCCTCCGCTCTGCTTGGAAAGCACGCCTGCAGTGATGGGGTCTTCCTGCCCAGAGCTCCAGCATGGCTTGGTGTTGAAAGCAGAGCCAGGAAAGTGAAGATCTGGGCTTTTATTAATGGACCACTCTCCTGCCTCCTTCCTCCTGGGAAGGCATGCAGACACACTCTGAGCCAGTAGTTCAGAGCAGGAGAAGGCTTCTCACCTCCCTGCCTTTCCTCATTGGAGCAATATAATTACTTTGCTCAGCCAACAAGAATACAGTGTGTGGCAGCATTTTCAGTCTTGAATAAAGCAAAGACCTCGTGGAAGCAACAAGTCTCTCACCTTCACATTGACGTTAAAAAGGCAGGAACAAGCTCTTGTGACAGGAATACGAGCAGCCTCTAAGGCACATTTATCCATTCCTACGCCCCGCAGCACAGACTTCCAGTGTGATATTGGACCACTACCAGTCATGTAAGGCTTGAGCTGAAGGGAAGTCCTTCCATTGATTTTAAAAAGGTGGAGGATAGAGGGGACTAAATCAGCCTGTGCCTCAGTTTTTCCATCCAAAAAACAGGAATAATAATACTTGTCTTCCTCAGATTGTGTAGCTTAATTCATTGCTTTTGGTTAGGTGATTTGAGGTCAGATAGAAAGTGCTTAAAAGTGCTACGTGTTTTTTACAATTAACCTTTCATTCGGTACTGAGTCTTCCTGGATCACAGGAGATTGGGATTTTATGGACTCTTCCTAGTGTCACTGATACTGGAGCAGTTTGCCAGAACTGCCAAAGTGTAGAAAATTGTGTCTGCTGCTGGTGCATATGTATTCTCTCTGCTCTAGATGCACAGAGATGGTGGAGTGCTGTGCTCAGGAAGGAAGGCACAAGGGACATAACAGGCAGGCAGGAGAGAAGGTGAGAGGGAATAACAGAAAGCAGCAGGAGCTGCAGGGAGAGAGAGGAGGAGGAGCCTCTTATGTACCTCACTAGCACCCCCAGGAGTCTGGACTGATTAACACCAGTTTCTCTGGGAGCTTCCTGTTTTCTGCTGCTTCCTTGAACCCACTTGAGGAGAACAGGCAGTCAACTGAAGTAGTAGGAGCCAGTTAGGCCCTCAAGATGCTGATATCTTCCCTCACTCAGGCCCTGCTACCAGCCTGCTTAATTGTCCCCTTCAATGGAGTGTTGAGAGCCACTACAGCTGGCACAGAACAGCCGTCATCAGTGAAAGAAGAAAACTCTCCTTTGGGGCAGCATTCAGAGAAAGAAAGAAAGCAAAGGAAGCTTTTCTATCTAAGCAGGAAGGAGCACTCCTGAGATACATAGACACAAATGTTCATGGTGAGCCTTCCAGCCCCAGTGAGGATGTGAGTGGTGAGGAGGTGCCTGATCTTCCAGTTAGTCAGACTGCAGGTGACCTGGCAGCTATTGCAGCATCCATATCTCCACCTCAAATGGATGTAAACATGCACATTCCTGAAGAAAAGTGTAGATCAGAGAACAGTGTGGTGGAGGCACAAGAAACAGCTGCTGCTGGATCCAGGACTGTGGACCCACTTGAGCAGTAGCCTGAGGGACTTCCTTTTACTGCATGGGCCATAGCAAGTGAAAAACTTCATGTTCTCCAAAGACAATGAAAATAGAAGTTTCCATCCAACACATTACTGGCGTGAAATCCCCAGTGGTGACAAAGTGGAGTGGCCATGGCTTATGTACTCAAAAATCCAGAATGCTGCATACTGTTTTTGTTGCAAACTCTTCCAGTCTAATGTTCTAGCCACATTGGGTTCTAAACGAACAAAGGACTGGAAAAATCTGGCTAGAAATCTGGCATGCCATAAGAAGGCAGCAAATCACCAGAGAGCATTCCATAGGGTGGAAAGAGCTTGAGATGAGACTAAGGGTAAAGGCCACCATAGATGATCAGCATCAAGAGAAGATTGCATCAGAATCTCTTTACTGGGAAAATGTTCTGAAACGGCTCATTGCCATTGTGAGAATGCTTGCTACCCAAGACCTAGCACTGTGTGCCACTTCAAATCAGCTGTATGTGCCAAACAATAGAAACGTCCTTAAAATTGTGGAGCTGATGGCTGAGTTTGATGTTGTACTCCAGGAGCATCTAAGAAAAGTCACCACCCAAGAAATCTACACACACCACTACCTTGGAAAAACAATTCAAAATGAGATCATACAGTTACTGGCAACAAAAATCAAAAGAAAGTTGTGGCAGATCTGAAGTCAGCAAGATACTACTCTGATATTCTGGACTGCATACCTGACATCAACCATATGGAACAAATGACTTTAATGATGCATTTTGCAACAACAGAACCTAGTGAAAATGTCCCTGCAATGGTGACTGTGAGAGAGCATTTTCTAGAATTTATTGACATTGATGATACAACAGGACCTGGTATGACAAATGTGCTTCTTAAAAAGCTGGAAAATATGGGAATTGCGATAGCTGATGTGAGAGGTCAGGGCTATGATAATGGTGCCAACATGAAAGGAGAGAACAGAGGAGTGCAGACATGGATCCGAGAGTTAAACCCTCGAGCTTTTTTTGTCCCATGCAGTTCTTATTCATTGAACTTGGTGGTCAGTGATGCAGCATCAGCTTCTAGTGAGGCTGCTGCATTTTTTTAATGTAATTCAAAGCATCTATGTATTTTTCTCTGCATCAACTCACCAATGGCAAATTTCAAAGCAACATCTGGGAACATCCTCTCTGACACTGAAACCACATGATAGGAAAGTCGAGTGGAAGCGATAAAGCCTATCAAACACCAATTTGGGAAGATAGATGATTACATAGTTGCCATTATGGAGGATAATGCTATGACAGGAACTGTTCGGGGGAGAACAGTGGCAAAGGGAAATGGAATCACCAGCAACATACATAACTTCAAATTCCTGTGTGGCTTAGTGTTGTGGCATGACATACTGTTTGAAATAAATGTTGTAAGCAAGAGACTCCAAGGTGTTGACCTTGATCTATATGGAGCAATGGAACAACTGGACAAAGCAAAGTGATACCTACAGTCTTACCGGTCAGATGAGGGATTTCAAAACATTCTGAAGAGCACACAGAAGTTGGCAGAGAAACTTCACACTGAAGCTATTTTCCCACCCATTCAAGAATACAAGAGTCACCGAAAAAGAAGACATTTTGATTACGAGGCATGGGATAATCCCATAAGAGAGCCCAAACAACAATTCAAAGTTGAATTCTTTAACCAGGTGCTAGATTGTGCAATACAGTCAATTGAAGAATGTTTCATGCAGGTCAAGGAACACAGCAGTATATTTGGAATGTTGTATGATATTCCAAAACTTCTCACTATACCTGAAGAAGACCTACACCAGCAATGCAGGGCACTAGAGACAGTGTTGACACATGATGACATGTGCGATATTGATGCAAGTGATTTGGGTGATGAACTGAAACCTTTTTAAAGATACATTTCAGCAGGAGCAACTCCAAAGGCTGTTCTGGATTATATGTGCACAAATAAGATGACCACCCTCTTTCCAAATGCTTTTGTTGTTCTGTGCATACTTCTAACACTACCTGTAACAGTTGCCAGTGGAGACAGGGCTGTCCTTTGGGGGGGGGGGGCAAACGGGGCGATTGCCCCAGGCCCCGCGGTTACGTGGGCCTCGCACTGTCCCGCTCACAGTGGGGCAGTGCGGGGCCTGTGCTATGGCCCACCTCTCGGCCGCACTTCCCGAAGGCAGCGGGGCAGGCCAGGAGCTCTCCCCCTGACTCCTGAGCCAGCCCTGTTCCCCGCCCCCAGGGCGGAGCAGGCAGGCCCAGGGGTGGGGCAGGTGGGGGGTCCCAGCTGCAGCTGGGGTGGCAGCAGCCTCGCCCAGGGATGGCTCCCCACTGGTAGGAGGCCGCGGCTCCCCAGTGCCCCCGGGGCTGGGGTCTCGGCTCCCCGCTGCCACAGCGTCGGCTCCCTGCCGCTGCCCGTGGCCATGGCTCCTCGGGGCCGCAACATCGGCTCCCTGCCGCCGCCTGGCGGGCAGCCTCGGTTTCTGGGGCTGGCTCCCCGGGGGGCAACTGGAGTCCCTGGGGGGCAGAGCAGGCCGGCTCGCTGCACTCCCCACCAGCATGGGGGGGCGGGGCCCCGCCTAGGGCGATTAGCCCTGGGTACCGCTTCCCCCAAGGAATGGCCTTGAGTGGAGAACGCAGCTTCTCCAAGCTGAAGTTAATAAAAACACATCTATGCTCCACAATGACAGAGGAGAGGATGGTCGGCCTTGCAATCATCTCAATAGATCATGAGCTGGCCCAGACTGTGGACCTTCAGGAAGCAGTTCAAATCTTTGCAACCAAGAAGGCATGGAAAGCACCACTTTGATTATTCAAACAGATAAACATGCCAGTGTTTACTGTGCAGATAAGAAAAGTTACATTTGCTGTTCAGGGGTTTGAAAGTTACTTAAAATTTTTGAACAATGCAATTTAAGTTGTTACTTCTCCTTTATTGGAGTAGGTAGCAGAACAGTACCATGAGAGGAGTAGAACAGGAAGAAGACAGAATTGAGACCTTTCAAAGTTTTGGACGAAGCGAGAGGGCTTGGGGGGTGTCATTTGAACTCCCCGCCTCAGGTGCCAAAATATTGTGGCCTGGCCCTCAGCAGCCCCCATTCCACGCTGACCCAATTTCTGCCTTTGGAGGGACACATAGGCAGCAACCTCTCATGCTGGGAGGGGAGTGGAGAGGATAGGTAGGGGTGGGGTGAGGGAAGGAGAGCAGAGGAGGAAGTCAGCCAGAGACCCATACATTGATTCTGGTGAGGGGTAGGGGAAGAGGCCTGGGGGTAGGACCTTGGGCAGGCCTGGGGGGTGGGGTGTGCCAGGGAGCTTGCCTTCTCCAGAGGAAGCTTCACCAACCACCTATGGTGACACCAACATGTTGAGATCTTTTGAAAAATCTCATCATTTATTGTACTGGCCAAGCTAGAACTCTTGATTTCTTAAAAATCTGGCCCAGGGTGCCCAAACCAACCAATCTAATTTTTCCAATATATAGTTAAAGAGGGAAGAAAAGAGGACTTTAAAATAAAAGCTGGGTGCAATTTTAATTGCCTCTCCATAATATGAATTATATCTTCAGTATTATGTAATTATGGGAAAGAGAGCAAACCTTGGCAAATGAATATAATAATTTTGCTAGTTTATTACATTTATATTTCCATCAATAAATAAGTTTTCAAGCCACCCAGACAAGTGAGTGGCAAAGCAAGTTCCAGTGTCCACAGTCTTAGCTTAATGAAGCACATCTGCCCATTTGATAGATCTAGTCATAACACTTTCACTTTCCTATTAACTTTATGTCTGACCAGGAACAAAGAAATGTCTAGTTTCAAAAAGGAATAAGTGACCAAAAAAAGAAAAACAATCAAGGAAACTTGTGGTACTTTTAAAGACTAACAAATGTATTTATTGTATGAGCTTCTGTGGGAGAAAATCCCACTTCGTCAGACACTTGAAGACGAAGTGGGATTTCCTCCCATGAAAGCTCATGCAATAAATAAATTTGTTAGTCTTTAAAAGTGCCACAAGACTCCTTCTTTGTTTTGTTGAACTAGACTGACACAGTTACCCCTTTGGAACAAACAAAACAAAAACCAAAAAAAGTGACTGTTTCTGTGCCAGAAGATACTCTTGCTAACACAGAATGTCAAAATGGCAACACTCCATTTCAATGGATCACATCTGTAGATGATCTTTGCTATTACACCATCAACGATGGCCTTTATCCTGCAGAAATGTTTTAAATGCACCTTTGATGCATGGTATTCTGGACATACAGATGAATAGGTATGTTTAGTTTGTTAACAATAGGCAGGGGAAAACAACAGATTTCAACAAATTCACAGAGTCTTTCTTTAAGAGTCTCATTCATTATTGAACAACAGATTGATGCTTTTTCTTAGGTTATAGAAAGAAGGCAAGCAATAACAAATGAAATGTAATATCATTTTGGTATTATGGAGTGCTGAATTAAGACATTTATATTATGAAATGTTAACTCTCCTTTAACTCATTCAACAGATTTCTAAAGCTCTTTCCTTTTTCCTTTTATTACCCTGACCAGGAATGTTCCCTTTTCCTCTCAAAAAAAAAACTTCCAGTAGATTGAGGAAAGGCCATTTTCTGTATCTCTGGTTTTTAGCACTATTTGTAGTGCTAATGCTTCCTGTACATGCTACTAACATGGTATTTCTTAGCCACAAGGGAATATAGTGGAAGAGTATGAAAAATATAATATACAAGATAGTGACAATATGCTATATATTACTATTCATGGGGAAATGGGCTATGCCAGGTGATATTTGGAGTTGGTTGCTCTAATGCTCGGGTTATATTCTGATGCCAATACTAATATTATCCAATTTGGAATCAGTCTGAACATACAATCCCTTTTTCAAAATACCTTACTATATCTGGATCCCCATTTCCCTTTCCCTCCAATTATCTGAAGCTGTATTCTGGTAGGAAAGGGACAGGTGGCCTAAAGGTCAGGAGAATAGCTGGCAGCACCATGGGCAAGTGAAACATATTACCACCTGATTTCACACACATTCAGAAGGACAAACGTTGAAAATATTTGGCAAAATTATATATTTGATTAGCTCATCCCTACCGTTTACAGGAAATGCTGGTACATATCTTGACCTTACTTGTGGTAATTAATCTGAGGGGCCTCAACTGGGGATTTCAAACTGTGAAACAGATGTCACTGATCCTTCCTAAGGGAATGCAAACTAGCTAGGATGAACACTTGTGCCATTGTTTGATCATTTGCTTATTTCTGCTACTGTCCAACAATGCTCTTGTCAGCCTTGTAACACTGGTGTTAAGTTGAAAGCACTGTCTGATGAATATATACAACAGGTAAAGTGACTCTACTGCTCTAAATATTATGGTCAATTTTTTTTTCAGTAAAAATGGTCGTTTTTGGAAAACCAAATATTTTTAAGAACTACTTTAATTTTGACCTAGGTTTTTTTTATTCTCTTTTTTCCCCAAAAGGTAGAAAAGTAGAAGCCAAATATTTTCAATTTTCACAAATTGTAAAAAAATATTTTTCTTTAAAAACCCAGAAAATTATTTTAAAAAAAGAAAGAAAAAAGAATGTGACAAATATTTATTTTAAACAAATCACAAAGAAAACACTTAACCTTCTCCAGCTACTTTTAATCTGTACTATACAACTATTCACAGAAAAGAAAAATATTGGTTGTGGGGGACTACAATATGTCACCATACAAGCATAATATAGTTAGAATGAAGAATTATCCACATTTACACTTGCACACAAATGCCAAAAGATAATTTAAGTTGTTGATTGCATGTAGGATCTCTAACCACAATTACTGTTTCCAAGTAATACTTTTCCAAGACATTCTTGATGCACCAGATACTAAAATGCAATACCGTAATTTCAGTTCAAACTAGCCATAAGAGTGTTCATTTTTTTGCTTATCCTTGAGAGCCACAAAATGGGCTAGAAAGAACTGGATCATTCCCAGAAACTTAAATTTATGTCTGAAGAGCAGCATGAGTCTAAGGCCTATGAGCAAATGAGAGATGATGAAGCAGAATAAAAAACCAGTGCAATAAGAGCTCATGATGAATGTGTCTAGCCATGTAAGGAGTACCATTTGGTCCCATAACTTTTTACCCCTCCAAGTCTGTTAACTGAAGAATAGCTTGTGTCCTTGACACTAATTTTGATTACAGAGTTTACATAGGAAGCATCAACTTTCTTGTAACACTTGAAAATATGCTCCCATCTGATTCAGAAGATTACAGTAGAACAGGTCACACTGATATCCTACTATTGTGGCTGAACTGCAAATATAGACTAGAATTAATACTAGACTATATACTAATTAATATAGTTGTAAATTCAGTAATCATATATCTGAACATATGTGGCCAAATGAATTTTTAATTTAAAAGTTTACGCTGGTCAAAAATCAGCACAGCTACAAAAAAGGATACAAGTGCTGACTGAAGAATGGTTTGGTATGAAATTATTATATAATTATAAGAAATCCTACTCCAGCATATTCATACACTTACCCTATTACTGTTTTTCATAGGAGGTGACTCCAATTTTGTAAAAAATAAATTTCAAGGTATAACTGTTCTCTGGGTAGAAAAAGGCATAAAAACTCTTGTTCTCTAATTATAAAAAGGCATCAAGAACTGTACTGATATTTCTGTTCAGAAAAGTTTATCATTGTGCAGAGCATGAAAATATCATTTCCCCAAAGTTTCTAACATACATGAAATAAGCCTCAGTAAGGCATTCCCTTTCTGTACCCCTCCCTTCAATCAATGTGTAAGCTTTTTCAGGGATCAGTTCGTTCTTGGAGCATGCTCAAAATGAACCTTAATATGTCATGCATATGAGACAAATTCTATCTATGACCAGCTTCGCTGGACACAACAACAGATAGCTGTTATATAATATTAAGAATGAATTCATCAGTAAGTGTTCATACTAATTTAAACAAAACTTTTATATATTGATTTCTGTGATTACTGCCTGGAAGAAAAGCAAGAATTGTCCTGTGTATCCACATTTGAGTATCCACAGCTAGCTCAGGAGTTAAGTTAGAAATTTTATCCCTGGAGAGTTTGCTAATGTTTGGCCAGTCAGAAACCATTTTCTTGTCTCTCTCTTCTAAAACAAAGATTGTCTTGGGCAATAACTTAGATGATGGAGTTTTGTAAGATCTATAATTGGCCTTTCCACTCATTTGCTCAAAGCCATATTTCTGAAAACTTTAGCAAAGGCTGCTGAGCCCCCGAGAGCAGGATGATAAGATTAGAGTGACCAGGCTAGGTATGCATCCCTTTCACCATGGCATTTGTAAATACCTGTGTAAAAGTTCTGAGTCAGTATTGTAAATATTTCTTATAGTAGAAGCTAAAGTATCTCTAGATGACTCTCCTCCTTTGTATTGGTAGTAGATCTCCAGGAGCTTTATTTTCATATTCTGAAGTTTTGGAAGATAATGCTGTAGTGGTGGATTTCAATATTTTCACTTGGAATATTGATGATTTTATGAACTTGCTGAGAGACCTGAGATATAAAATGGGATGCATGTGGTTGTTCTATAAAGAACCCTTTCCAAAATATCTTTCTCTCCACAGACTTGGTTCAGTCATCCCAATGTGTAAGAGATGTACTATTGCACTCTTCATCTTTTGATGCTACAAAGGTCTCACCGATAGCATTGGTTTATTTTAGTTTACTTTGGTGAAAGGATAAACTTGTCCCTGGGACAATGAGTGATCTCTAGTGAATATCCTTTCCTGATTATCTCAAGCATCTAGATGGGGGCCCAACCTAAAGGACTGCTCATAGTCACTAAAGGCTTGTGTGGAGAGAATCAGACTTGGGAAACGTAAGTCGCAGACCTGGGAAACCCCAAAATCAGGAAAAGTATTTGGAGTTGGATGATTTTCCAGAAAAGAATCCTAGCCTTGACCTTCCAATTCTCAGGAAAGACAACTTGATCAACCATTTTGACATGGACTTTGCATGCTCACCAGTTGGGAGCTGGGTTTAATGCAACCTGCTGTCTGTCTGCCATTTCTCAAAGCAGAGGAGAGGGGAGGTGTGTCCTTCAAACTTGCCTTAGAAAGCCACAAGTTTGTTTGTTTGTTTGTTTTTAATTTAGCAGTTTTGAAGCCAATGCAGAACTGAGACATTCAACTATAAGGCTGGGAAATCTTTGCTCCAAAAGAAGCCATGGAGTCTACCGTGTTTGCGGCTTGGAGGCAGAGAATTCTGGGGAGCTCTTCCCTAAACCCAGACTCAGAGTATAGATTTGGTCTGCCTGTAAATGCTGTGGAGATTGGGAATATCTTACTGTAAAAACCATTGGAGATGGAGGGGTTTGAAAATAGTTGCCTTTAACTCTGTGCCTTTAAAAACTATGTCTATAATAATTGATTTTGGCCTGGTTGGTGTGTTTTCCAAAGTTTGCAAAATGTATTGAAACTTTTTTTTTTTTTTTTTTTTTTTTTAAAAGGAGTTCTATAATATTTTGAATCAGTGACATGTAGAATAGGTCAGAATAGACTGGGTGAAATACTGGCTCCACTAAAGTCAAAGGCAATACAAGTATTGATTTAAATGGAGCAAGAATTACTTCTCCCCCCCCATACCCGCATTATTACTAGTCTCTCGGTAGAACTGAATTACACGCACATTCAGTAAACCACCATTATGATTCTCCATGCTGTTTCACAAATAATACTATTAATCATAAAGGACCACATATGAGACTATAGTCCAGGAGGACTACTCTGTGATCATGAGATAGACCTTCCTCACAATGAAAGCCCAATAAAAAAAAAAACTACTTAGAGATTTAAGAAACTAATCCTTAAATTTTTTCAGTTCGTTATACTATAAGTAATGTTGTAGAAAAATAAAGGCTTAAGATTTCTTTACAAGCTTTATTGTATTTGACAGCATTTAAATTCCATATAGCTTAAACTCTGCTTGTTTTTAACATATCACACTGCAAAAAAATTGCAATTCTATTGAAGACTCAGTAAATTCTTCATTATATTATGTCTGTGAACTTCACTGAATAAACAGTCTAAAATGGCATGGTATAATACATTTTAGATGTTAGAATAGGGAAACATAGTAGTCAAATCCATCTTATATATAGATAAATGTACATATATGTAATTATGATGCAATAAAAACAACACCCAACACTAGCCATTAAAAAGTAATTTGTCAACAGTTATCACAGAAGCAACAGTACCAGAGACATAGTTTTGCCTTTGATTAGGGTAGGAAATAACTGTGATGCTTGTTGATGGACGAGAATCTTTAAAGAATCTTATTACTTAATAATAAATAAATATGAAAAACAAGTAGTTCTAGCTGTAGAATACAATTTTCAAAAGCACTTGAGTCACTTAGGAGCCTTAAGCACCATATTTAAAAGTGGTTTAGGCACTTGGGAACCTAAGTCCCATTGGCTTTCAATTTTATTCAAGAGTGTTAATTAAATAAAAATTCAATTAATTTACATTTTTTTTGTTTACAAATCATTCACAAACCATTCCTGGTTTTTGCCAATTAATCTGATGTTCATAACTAGTCATGTAATATTGTAGAGGACAAATAGTTTTCTAATAATGGGTTCTTGTGAATTGTTCCCTTTAAATGTGTTATTTCCATTCTCAATCCATAGTATACAGCTAGTTTTGTGCTCTATTTTGCTCCCTGATTGGATTTCAAACCTTTTAATTGCAAGATAATGAACAACAATATTGAAATAAAAAGAGCAATCAGTGCACCTCATTAATAAATCCAATAAAATGTTGAGAGTCATTCATCTTTGTATCTGATGGAATACAAATGATCATCAAAATATTTGAAAATAATTATGACATGAGCTCCAACTGGATATTGCTATTGTAATGAGTTCCTAAAGACTGCTTTCCAGAATCAAATACACATTTGAATAACAACCTTATTTAGAAATCTGTTAAGCCAGTAAAGCAATATTTACTTGCTATCCATTTTTAAAAAGACAGATTACAGATACTATTTGCAATGTAAATGCTTCCTTGAGAAAAAACAACTCCCTTTAGAGCAGGGCTCAGCAACCTTTGCCAACCCCCGTGCTGGCATCTCCTCCCTGACCCATAGCTGGTGCTGGCAGCCCCCTCCACCAAAAAAAGTGGTGACCATACCTGGGGGGGGGGAGGGGGAAGGGTGTTCCCAGGCATGAAAGGAGCTGCTTGCATGCATGGGCATGGCATGCCCCAGTCACCCCTGAAAGAAGCCACACGGAGTGCCTTTCAATGGCAGGAGTGGCAATTTCTGTGGCACCTCAGGGGGTGCTGTGTGCCACTCCAAATGAGCATGTGTGCCACGGTTGGCACAGATGCCAGAGCTTGCCTACCCCTGCTTTAGAGGTTCTTGTAAAGTTCTTAAATGGTATCTTTGCTGTTAAACTTTCAAGAGCCAGATCAGGATAAATCAATCCATATCAGAGCCAGGAATGATTTAATTCAACAGTAAAGAGTGCTGGAAGAATTGTGTACGTAACCAACTTTTTGTGATTTTTTTTCTCCTTTGATAGTATATATTAAAGCTAAATCATCTCTTTCAATAGAACAAACTATTCTCCTACACAAGTCCTTGCCTCTTGAGCCCATTTAAAGTAACTAGTTTGAAAGATAATATAGAAGTTATACACATGTAGCCCAAGGTCCAGAGTGCTTCAGCAGCAGCAGTGAGAACTACAAGTTCTGGACTACAAACTGCAGCATGTTGGGAGAACTTCCTGGCTCCTGCCAGGAAGCATCTCCTACCCTCCTCCAGCAGGGAGTGTCTGCATGGACTGAAGCTG
>ML685764.1:19198096-19232953 GCA_007922175.1 Pelusios castaneus
GAGTGTAATGCTGCTGTTGTATCTCTTGCAGAATAAAAACCGTGTTCCTGGGGCATTGGTCTGAGTGGGTCTGGTCTGAGTTAACCCACACAAACACAACGCAGAGCACACATAGGAGCACCAGGCCTAGTTTCCCTAACCTGTGTAAAAGGCCACCAGGGCTAACTTCCCCTATCTTGAACACCCTCATGCTGGGCCAGTAGGCAGGAGGGGCTACACACATTTCATCAGATAGTATACACATATGTAAATTGGACAGCAACAACTGACTTCTTTATAAACTAAGATGTGCCACCCAAAAGGAAGAAGCCTTATTCCTAGAAATGTATAAATCAACTTGAGGCAAAATATAAACAAACAGGAATGATCTAATATCCTTCAAGGAAAGCTCTTAGCTGGCATTAGTATGTTAGGTCAAAAAGGACAAAACAATCCACAATTAGAAGCCTCACTGCTCCTACATGGGGACATTTAGCTGGTCTTCTAGCAACTTGTTAAAATGAGCAGAGTATTACAAATTCTAAGTTCCTAGTAAAAGGATCGGTCTTTGTAATTCTGCATGAAATTGGAACAGAAGACAAGAATACTGGTACACAACTAAATCTGAAAGACTAGATCTAGTCATTAATTATTCATTACTGAACTACAAGTAGCAATGCAACAATGCAAGTGATTGACTGCCTTAGAATTGATCCAATTATTCTGAACAGCACAGTCACTGCAAACTATGTTTGCCTGGGAAACACCAACTTGGCCAGTAGCTGCAAACTGACCAACCAAGCATTGGCTGCTTCTGTTGGCGCACCAGACAAAAGTTTATTGTTAGGTGAGTTAACAGATTTTTAAAAATTTGTACCTAATTATAAATAGAATGTTATAAAAGGGGACATGCCCAAGGAGACATACTTTTGACAAATGTATGAGCCAATCATAACAAAAAAATGCATTGGTATATATAGCCAGTCTACCAAGTGATAGAAAGAAAGAATATACTTCAATCCTCATCTAGTAAAATTTTGATTTTGCTGCAAGAAATTAAGCTGAATTAGGTAGATTCCTATCAGCTCAGCACACCCCACCCAATACCCCAAATCTGTTTTTTAAATGGCAGTTGTTGCTGATCTTCAGGAAGGGGAAGATAACAGTACATTCTAATCTGATGTTGGATGTTACAGACCGACCTCCTGAGCTAATTATAAGCACAACACCACTATTAATAATAGTTATGGTACATTACAGAATGACACTATACCAAGGCCTTCACATTCCTGTCCCTGCTCCAGTTCACAAACTACTAAGGGACACAGTGGGTCCCCACCACCTTCACACAATATAAAGCCCTGACCCAGCAGTTCCAGCTCCTGTTACAGGTAGAGAAGAGCAATCTCTCTCCTCCATCACCTCACCAGCTCCCCTTCCTTTTTTATTACCTTCTTGTGCCTCTTTTGTAGGCTTAATTAGCTTTGGCCCACCCACAAATTAGGCACAGCCAGCTTAATCAGCTCCATTCTGTTTTATCTGATTGGAGCTACTGTGAGCAGAGTACTGACTCAGGCCCTCCTGCCTCCCATTTCTGTCACATACACAAATGGGTTCATACTACTTTTGTGTCATTTTCAATTTAACCTACAAAGTGCAGGTCATGAAAGAAACAATGACAAAAACAAAAACTCAAGTACATTTAAATTAAAGATGTATTTGAGAAAATCTCCCATGGTTTCGAAGAAGCCAATCTACAATTTCAAGGCATCATGTTTATCATTGCTAATAACTGTCTTATAAAGTGATCGTAAACCCTGGAAAAGATCAGAGTTTTCTAAAAGACAACACAGCAATTTGTCTGCACACTGCAAGTTCAGCTCACTTGATGATCCTGTGGTTTCCTTTTTCCAATCATACAATCCAATATCCTTTTTGTGCCTGTGTGCCTGCAACTCTCAATCTTCCTCACTTTTCAGATATCATTATCTCATCTACCTGCACTAAGGTCTTAATTTCAAACACTGTCCCTAAATTTTAATATATAAATAACAAGACATACACTTTGTTCCATATATCTTATGGTTGTTCGGTATTGAAAACATCTTCACAAGCTATTTTACCCACTTTTAGTTAACTGTCAGCCTTCCTGCCATATCTTAGGCTGAAAATGAAAGTACTCAGCATGAGCATCTCATTCTTTGCATGGAAAATGCTTTGCATCCCTACAGTGGTGTAGATATTAGATAAGAACTTTCTGCTGTGGGACCCATGCCAACTCTCACAAAGAAGGTGAGGAGCACAAGCAGAAAAAACAACATTTCTTCAAAGAAAGGCCTTGTTATAGCTAACCAGCCACAGTCAAGGTCAGGAGGATATACTAAGACTTCTTCAGTGATGCCACCTCTCAGCCAGGTAGCTCTGCTCACTGACCTCAGAGAGCTGGTGCCCAAAAGCTTAGATCTAATGTACTACGCAAGGGAGGCCCAATCAATCAGAAAGGTTCAAGTCAGAGCTAGAGCCTAGAGAGCAAATGTTTAACAGAGAGCAGAAACCTATGGTTGACACCAGTGAATTTGAAGAAGGGGAGGATTCTTTCTGTGTTCATTTGAGATCTGATTGGAAACTTGCACTTTTATTCTATGGAAAATTTGATATTTCTGAAAACAAACAAATTCCAAATCATAACAAAAATCAAAATTCAAATTTTTCCACAAAACTAATATTCCAAAAAATGTGAATTGGGATCATTGAATAATTCTGTTTTGATACCATTGAATAATTTTGTCTAAAATATTTTGAATCATTTTGTCTCAGCAAGGTAAAAATATTTCATTTTGAATTCATCATTTCAATTCATTTTGTTTCAACTTTAAAGTTGTATTAAAATGTTAAATACAATTATACTATGGTGGGGTTGGTAGTACCGCCTATAATAGGTCACCCAATATTTCCCTGTTTTGAGTTGCTTATAGCTGTGCCAAACTTCAAACATTTGTGCTGAAACTTTCCATTCTGGGAGTCTGCCTCGCGCTGCACACTTCTGGAAATTTTCAGACAAAACAGTTCAACCATTTCTGGGAATGTGGTTAGGGGAAAATTTATTGTTCTTTGATCTTAAAAAAACAAAACACAATTTGGAACAAAGACTTGAAATAGGGCAAGAGATAACTTTTGCATCAGGGATGTGCCTTGTGCTGTCTCTGTTAAAACCTACCCAAATTTTGCCAAGCGTTAAGCATTTCAAAAACTATGGTTTACACACACTCAGTAGAGCCTTACTAGAAATAAACAGCTAAAACTTCTGAAGGTCAGGCTCATCCTCTCAGAGCTCCTAATACTGATCAACCTGTGCATGTGCCATCTCCACTAAGCAACTAATACATACATGACTAGGTTATTCATGATGTCCCATTCCCACAGATTTAGGAGTGCCTGGGCGAAGTATGTGGTCATGTAATTAAAGAATGGATCACAACGCATAAGCACATAGGGGATCAATTACAGTTGTACAACCTATTCTAGAAGATGATCCCACACTCTCTCAAGCCCTGGGAGGACAGCCTATCCTTGCTCACCGACAGCCCCCCAACCTGAAGCAAATATTCACCAACAACCGACCACCATACAACAAGAACACTAATCTAGGAACATATCCTTGCAACAAACCCCAGTGCCAACTCTGCCCGCACATCGACTCCAGTGATACCACCATAGGTCCCAACCACATCAGCCGCACCATCAGGGGCTCATTCACCTGCACATCCACTAATGTGGTTTATGCTATCATGTGCCAGCAATGTCCCTCTGCCATGTACATCGCCAACCCGGACTGTCCTTACGCAAAAGGATAAATGGACACAAATCTGACATAAATAATGGCAACATCCATAAACCTGTAGGAGAACACTTCAACCTCCATGGACACTCAGTAGCTGACCTGAAAGTTGCCATACTTCAACAAAGAAACTACAAAAACAGACTTCAGAGTGAAACTGCAGAGCTGGAGCTGATTTGCAAGCTTGACACAATCAGACTGGGTCTGAATAGGGACTTGGAATGGTTATCACATTACAAAAAGTGTTTGTTCTGTTCACACATTTATCAACAGGTATGAATAGGCCCCATCTGCTCTCTGAACTGACTTTCCTAACACTTGCCCTCCTCCATCCTGGCATGTGTATATATACCTCTCCTCTGTGATTTCCACTTCATGCATCTGATGAAGTGGGTTATAGCCCACGAAAGCTTATGCCAAAGAAAATTTGTTAGTGTATAAGGTGCCACAGGACTCTCGTTGTTTTTTGCTGTACACAGACTAACACGGCTACCCCTTTGGAAATTTCTACAGTTGCACAAGCAGTCTTAATTTTGTCATTTCCGAACTTTTGAGTGCTTGACTTTGTGACAATGTTCTTTTGATGTGTTTCTGCATATTTATATATTAAATATAATATATTATTGTCTTACTATATTAAGCACATTGAAACAAAATGAATCTAAATGGTAAGTAGAAATGACACTTTTACCTTATCGAAATTACATGCTGCTGGCTTATCAAAATAAAACAATTCAAAACAATTCATTTTCATTTTTTCACAGCAAAAAATATTGTCATAATTGACACATTCCCATGACATGTTTCAATTTCAACATCACTATATATGGAAAACTGTTCCATCAAAAAATTCTGATCTACTCTAGTTGTTTATTTGGTAACAGATACACATGAACCCATGGAGTGCAAGTGACAATAAGAATTGGCTGGATACTGATGAAAAGTGGCCAGAATGAAGCTAGGGATGGAGGAGAAACCACTTCAAACCAGTTTACTGGTATCATAAACACTGCTGCTATTCTGATATTCCTTTGGTAGCAACGTTCTTTCCCAAGTCCTGTGACAGACTAGGTACAGACTCCAAGTCAGAGTCAGTAAATGCTTAGACTCGGAGACTATGTCTACACTGGCTAAGTTAAGTCAACTCTGTTAAATCAACCTTGTTAAGACGATTTAACAGAGCATCTACACTTAAAGTCGACTTAAGTCAACCTTGTTAAGTCAACTTGACAGAATCTGTAATGTAGACATATCCTTCTCCACTGGCTTTAAGACCTTCAGAAGTGGTGTTATTAAGTTGACTTAAGGAAGCTCTTAAGTCGACTTAACAAGCGCCCAGTGTGTACGCAGAGTTCTGTAGTCGATTTAAGCGTCCTTAGGTTGACCTAAGCAGGGCCGTCCTTTGGGGGAGGCGAACGGGGCAATCGCCCAGGCCCCGCAGTTATGTGGGCCCCCCCAAAGCTGCACTTCCCCCTGCTCCCCACTGTCTTAGGCAATGAGGCGAAGACAGCGGGGCGGGCCAGGAGTACTTCCCCTGGCCCCATGACTGGCCCTGCTGCCCGCTCCCAGGGCGGAGCAGGAAGACCCGAGGGGTAGGGCAGTTGCGCAGGTCCCGGCCTCTGGGCCGGCCTGCTGCAGCCTGCCCAACATCATTTGCCACGGCCTCATGCAGACAGGCAGGGTCCCAGGCTGTGCCCGGCCCTCGTTGGCAGCGTGGCCTCAATGGGGTTGGCTCCCAGCGGCGGTCTCGGTTCCCTGGCTGGGACGCCGGCCGCGGCAGCCCGGGGACAATGTAGTGGTGTCATGTTTATCCACATACCCTGGAATGCACATGCCAGTCTTTGTGATTTGGAATGCCAGATCAAAATCCAGAGAATGGACCATTTTGGTAAATAGAAAATTGAATCTCACTCATGAGTACTGTTGTAGATGCATTCTTATTCATTTAATTTTTCAAAATTGGCTGCAAAGGTTAGATGCATTTCATCCTATAAACACATGTTGCAAACTATGTGCCTATATGTGGACACTTGGCTAGACAGATATTTCTAAGTAAGATACTATTCTAGTCTCATGATTCACATAAAAGAGCTCATACCATTGTGGACATTTAAAGGGCTATCCAGGAAAATACCTAACTATGCAAAAATGTCTGCGTAATGTATTGATTCATTTTGGGGCATCCTGGGAAACTCAGGGCCTAAAAATATCTTATCCATAGGCTTTATGTTCACATTTTACATGTACTGAGAGTGAGTGACTGTACTAGAGGCCCTTGGTACCTGCTGCTGCAGTTTCTTTACTCAGTATTTTTCTTGGATCGGATTTGCAGCCAACTGGTTGTAATTGACCCTCTATTGGGACAAGTTAGGATATGAACATATGCCTTTCCTTTAAAAAAAGAGAGAGAGCAAGAGAGAGAGTGAGTGAGAGAGAGAGAGACAAATACCATCAGTATTTATTTTAAGTTGCCTCCATTTCCAACTTTTCTGGCAGAAAGTCAAGCTTCTGTCATGGTACAGAACTCCATCTAAAAGCAGCTCCTGGAAAAACAGACTACACATACACTTCAAACCTAAGTAAAATACAAAATATAAGGAGCAATGGAGTAATTTCTGCCCTTTAGGGTAGACAGTATACCTGAGTATTACCATAAAATTGCTGCCTAGGAAATGCCAGGCTGGCATTTCTCTTTAGGGCACTCATTAGTCAATTTGTCATTCATCATGCAAACACAAATTACTAAATGATAACTGCGGATGTGCAAATCTCCAATGATTCTTTACCTCAGGCCAAGTATTTTCAAGCTAAACAAACTCAACAACAGGCTTAAACAGCAACAGTAACAATACCACTATGATCTCAACAGGAGTTAGCTGCTGTACCATGTGAACATTTGCAAATTCTACCTAATTTTCAGTGTATGCCAAAATGAACTTTATTTTTGTTAAACTTTTACACATAAAAATCATAAAACCTAATCACGATTCTTCTTGGTTTACATTGATTAACCTCGCTATCCCAGTCTATATATTAAGCTTTAATACATGTCACAGAAAATGGCTATTGTCTTTGTCTCACTTGATGAGGTCACATCAACAGTTAGTTCATTCTGATTTTAAGCAGCCTTCCCTGGAGTTCTGCAATTTCATGCTCAATGGTCTGACTGCCCTCTGCACCCCCGAGAACCCAACTACAAACAGACAGGAATCATTTTATTTGACAGCTTCCAGGTTTTCCTTGAAATTGGTGTCAAAAACTTAAATACTTCTGAAGTGTATTTTAAAATAATGTTCTTAAGACAAAAATAATTCTTTTAGCACCTTTCCTGTGAGGATAGCAGAATGTTTCAGATTCTCAATTCAAATATTAAATACTTAATTGAATATTAACGGATGAAATATATTCCCTGAGACCAGAAAGGGATCACTTTGCCCTCACTGAACTAAATATATCTCTGTGATGAAAAATAACAACCTCAAAAGAGTACAGCAACACTACCCAGCAATTTAGGAGAGGTGAAGTTCACTTTATTCAGTTGAAACTCCAGAGCGCACTTAGGCAGATAGAATGTAATTGCCTGAATGCAGACAGGACAGCAGAGTGATATTGATACCCTTGTACAGTAAATCACCCCATGAAATTTTTAGTGGCCACAAGTGTTCAGCATCTCTGTTATACCTCGCAGCTGAAGATGACTCTTCCAGCTATCCAGTGCCCCCTTATATCACACACTGGGGTATTGATTCAATATTCAAAGCGCAAACTATCATCTTCTGAACCACCAATAGTACTTACTGCAGCACCCATGTGTGCCTTGAAAGTAATTAATCACGGTATTAACCAGCATGATCCTGCTTAGCTTAGCACATTCTTGATACATGAAAGGGAATATTTGTCATAACTTATTGGTAACGTTTTACAGAACTGGGGTAGCCTAATAAAGTGGTGGTGAAAAAAAAAAAAAGACAGCCTACAGGCTTTATCCATCTGAAAATATTTTCCTGTTTTCAAGCTGAAAATGTCTGTGCAGCAGCTGATTTATCCAGTGGAAAATTCGGTCCATTGCAGAAGGCCAATAAAAGAAAAAGAACCCTGTTTCCACAGCAGGTAGTTATGGAGCAGAGCCCACGTAATGGAGATGAGCTTTCTGCCTCCTGCACATTGCTACTCCCTGGGTTGCATTCATCTGTCTGTCTCAGTCTTTCCATTCTCCCATCCCCTACACTACTAAAGCGATGCAACCTGCAGGAGTTATGACAGAACTACAACTAATATAACCCTGGTAGGTGACCTCATTATGGGGAGCGAGAGTGGAAGGAAACAGACAGACAGCATTTGCTCAGTTTTGTTTTAATGTAGCAGTCAGTCAGGGAAATACTTTCTCCCTTAATTGTTGTTGGGAGACTAGTGAGGGCCTCAGTATCGACAAAATTCCTGTGAGAGGATTGCCATATATGGAGTCTGTGCCTCCATCCCTATAAGAACAGGCATAGACAGTCATGTAATAACTGTTTAGGTACTATGCAACCTCATGGAGACCGTTTTAATCTACCCAACATGGACATTTTTACCTTAGATATACCATATCCACCATATAAATTCACCCCAAATGGCTTTTCTGATTACTTTTTACAGTGAGGGTAGCTTGGGGCTAACAGAAGAATGCTAGATTATGCAGAATGAGAAAATTTCTCCTTTTTTAAAAGCAGAAACTTAAACCTCTTGCCTGTAACAAATTATAGTCTTAAATCCCTGGAAGAGGTTATAAGAGCTATGTTATCGAAGCTGGAATCATCAAGAAATTATATCAGAAGACACAGTGTTTAAGTATAAGTCTAATTACTGCAATCATTTCTTTTTTTGCTTCCTTTGCATAGATCCACTTAATCCCATCTCTTAGTGTGGGCAAAAGCTGACAGTTGCATGACAAGGAATGTTTCCCTTTATAAAGCCTACTTCCTCTCTATGTAGTTTTAGCCTAATTGAAATGTTTCCTATTAAGCTCAATCAAGGCAGCAACTATCTAATTACTCACTTATGCTTTTCCAGCCAAAAATTGCCCAAACAGGCATATTAGATTGGCTGGATACATATTTATTATTGTTTTTACATGTGCCTGTTTGGCTTTCAGCAACAATCAAATTTTTTTTTACAGTTCTTTTGTGCTATCCCTAATTAATGTTGCTGTTATTTTCTACTAAAAAATAAAAAAGTGCAGATCACAATATATGTAGTAGGAAGATGCATCCAGAAATTGTATAGTAGCTAGGGGATTCTTTTAAAAATATTCTATTACTAAAAAAGATGACAAAATATAGCAAATAAATTACAAACAGCCCAAATCTAGCAAATATTTACTCATAAAAGGACTCCTTGCATAAGTAAGAGTTTGCAAGATTGGACCCATATGGGGACCCACATAGGAAACCTTTAGATCATTGTAAATTCATTAAATTTTATGATTGAAAAAATTACGGAAAAGATTGGGCTCAACTGGGAGAGTAATTTTACAGGATTTTTAAAAAAAGAAATATGTATATCCGCATGTCCGGATTTGTTCTTTAAACAAATCCCTCAAATCAAGATGATCAACACCACAGGTGGTCTGTATTGTGTGTTTATATAAATTAGTGGTATCTCTCATTAAAAGAGAATTTTAAAGTAACTTGAACCTATGAGATCACCCACCATTAACTTCATATTGATACAAACTACAATAAAGTATAAATATTACTGTATATATGAAACACTGGTAAACTGGTATTCCTTTGAAGACATAAAATGTCTCACTTGTTACTGCTTTGTTTAGAAAGAATAATATCTTTATTTTGTTTCAAAGTGTTGGGTTGCTCTTATATTAACTATAGAGACAATTTTACTTGTATTAAAATGTCTTTTCATTTATTCTAATATACAATATTTAATCTCTGAAATTAAGATGTATTAATGTAGCCTAAATTTTCAAAAGCAACTAATGATATTGGACGCCTCTATTTTTGGGGGCCCAACCTGTGTTGCTTTAAAGTATCTGGATTTTCAGAACTGATGAAAGCCTGTGCTCTGAAACAGGCTGCTTTCAGATATCTCAGGGTGGGCATCCAGAAACTGAGGTACCCAAAATAATTGCTGGCTTTGGAAAAAAACATAGGCCATAATATTTATTCTCTCAGTATGCGAATACTTTTGCTTCTAACAGAGCTAATTATAAACATGGCATAAGAGATTGACTGTAATGCTGCAGACTGTCTGACTGGACGTTTTAGAGATGTCCTACTGATTTATATATCTTCCTACAAAATACTATATTATATTACCTGTCTGATCCTCATATCAATCATTTGTGTAAGTAGTATCCTTACACCAGCTACATAAATGAGATGGATGCAGGGAGAAAAAAGGATAAATTTCGTGTTGTGTGACATTGCTATACAAGGTGGGCAAAGAGCTTCTTTCCTTCACATAAAGCCTTATCAAAAGCACATTGAAGACAAGTGAAACCCCTCCCTGCCATTGACTTCAATGGCTTGGAATCTGGCCCATAAGCAATTGTGTAGGATCTTGCCATAGCATTTGAAAGTACCCAGAATAAGGGAATATTAATACACCAGGCCACTTTCCATTTCCACAAAGTAGTATGGGCCATGGGATAAAGCCCTCTCTTCCCCACAGCAGTTGTTCGCTAGGGGTAACTGCTATTCTTGTTCATAGGATTGATGGAATAAGCTCTGCAACATGTCTTCCCCAGCCTGCTCAGTGGAATCTTGCCCTGGCCTGTAGGATTTCTCTAAAAGAGAGCTGACTGGAGAGTGTCTTTTCTTCCTCAAATTGTACTGGTCAGGTTTAGATTAAGTTCATTGTGAAAATAAAAATTTCCAGTATTTTTTTAAAGGCACATTACATGCTTTAACAGCAGAGATTGTTTAAAAGCTATTGGGATTTCTGATTAATTGTTTTAAACAGGAGGAGTAAAACGAGTAAGATAAATGAACTTTCAAGAAAACAACTAGAAAAAGTCCCCCAAATGAAGCATATGTCTCAGGCTGCAATAACGAACTTTTTCAACTTGCAAGCCATGCTGCTAGAATTATGATCACATTATCCCCGGTGTAAGAAGGCATGCCCATTTACATGTATAGTGGCTTTCAAGCACACTCATACACAAGCAGTCTGGGAAAGCTTAGGAATAATGCTCTTCACTGGCACACAGCAGACCCAACTTTAATTTCTAGTCCCAGGACATTTGGGACAACAGAGATATGAATTGCCATCATACAGTTGGTCTTCATTAACATACAGACTGTAGTCCTTTTTGTTAAAATGCTTTGAAAGTTCTTCTGCATCTTTCTTTTAAAGTGAGACTATACACTATGAGGGAAAAGCTTCTTTTACAAATAATAAATGTCAGAGCTATGCTGTCATAGTTAGGGTGTAACTGGATATTTGTGTGTAGCACAGACTCACAATCCATATATATGGAGGTGGTATCCATGTGAAAAATTGAAGGGGAATGTGATACCCATGACAACATCACCTGCCCACTAATCCATCTCCTTGGGAGCTATTCTATCATTCCAATCCCCTTGAGCAATTTCAAACACCTGCTATTAATAAATAAATATTAATCGAACAGAGAAATGTTCCCTCCTTCTTCCCCCACCTCCCTATAGAATTTTTCCACTTAAATCACCCCTGCCAGAATCCCAATATGAACAAAACGAAGTTTTGGGCCAGTAACAACTGCTCATTGCTGTATTATCCAATCAAGCTTTTTAAATTTAGTACTGGACATATGCCTCAGTGCTGGCAATTTAAATACTATATACTTCAATCTGAGTGAACAAGTGACAACTGTTTAAAATGGGAGTAAGTAGGTTTTTAACCCTTACATAACTTTAAAATAACTGTGAATATCTTATTCAAATCAAGTAAATCATTCACTCATTTGCTATATGGAAAATGGTTTTCCTGCCCCATAAGAATTTTCCTGATTTTGAAATTATTTCCCATCCAGACTGAATCCAAAAAGTTCAAATCTCAAAAAAATTTTGTGAATTGATAATCCAAAGAAAATTTCATATCAAATCAATGTTTGGTTTTGATAATTTCAAAAATGTTCCATTATTGATTTTTGCCTTTTAGCCTTTCTTTAAAAATCCTTGGTTAGTATAAATTAACTAAAATTGCAAAAGAAAAAGTCATTTGAAACCAACGAATGAAACTTTTCATTTAAAAATATTAAAAGTGGACATTTTGACAATTTTGAAACTTCCTTTTAAAATTTTTTTTGAATTGGGAGATTTGTCAGAAGCAACATTTTCCCATGAACAATTTCAGTTTTAACATATCAGCATTTCAACTCCCAACAAGTTTTAGTTCCTGCCAGACAACTGTTATTACAAAAGGTTCTTAACCTTAACTAGCATTGGGAGATTCAGAGTTCCATTATAAAAATAAAATGAATTTCACATCACCACAGAAGAAGCACAAGATCATGCTCTGACGATCATAAGCCTTTCATTTAAGCACAAGGCATACAAAGACTTCAAATAAAGATCACAATTATTACCATTAGAGTCACAGAAGGAGAGGAATAACAACTATGAAATGTATGAAGTGTACAGTCTATTCTGTTTGTTAGCAAGATTTTAAAATAAGTATGTTTTTATGCTTTGGCCTGAGTGGGCCTGATCTTGTTAATGTAAGCAAGGCTCCCGTTGCAGTTAATGGGAGTTTGATAGTCAGAGTAACAGAATCAGGCCTACTATCTATAATCCAAACTTCAGAAAGTGTTATTTGGACAGTATGAATGATGCACTATTGATAAACATGCCACACACATAGATGTCAGACCAAAGATTGAGGCACCTATGTGTGTGGCACTTTAGGGGGTCTTCTGCCGCCAAAAATCACCACTGTCACCAACACTTTCGGTGGCCGCGCAGGGCGAAGAATCACCCTGCCGCCAAAAAAAAGCTGTGCATCACTGAAGGTGCTGGCAAACTTTTTTTGTGGGTTTTTTGGTTACCAGGAGGCATTCCACCCCAAAGTATCACAGCACAGTTAGGTGCCACGGTACAATTCCCAGGTGCCATGGTGACTTGGCACCCAAGGTTTGTTGAGCTCTGGAATGACAATACATGTCAACACAGAGGCAGCATAAAAAGTTTGGGATAATCTTCCTCATGTTGAATACTACCTTATGTCATTAATATTTCCATTGAAGTCAGTAGGACTCCTTGTGGAGTAAGGTACTGCTCAAGCTCACCAAAGGTATCGCAATCTAGCTCTAAGGTCTTATATTTTTTGGTAACAGACAACAAGTGCATCTTTTTTATGATGGTGTTTGTTCGTAGGATTGGAGCTTTGACGTGTAGCAATGTGTGAGTAGCTCACCATATGATGAGCCCATTGGATTCAAGTGGTTGAATGTTAAGAAGCTGTGTGATTTAGTAGACAGGCCCTGGACTTTGAGTCAGAAGATCAGGGGTCTGTTCCTGCTTGTGTGTTACTTCACTTCTTTATCCCTCAGTTTCCTCTCCCACCTTTTGTATGTCTTGCTTGTTTAGATTATAAACTGTTTAGGGAAGGGTTTGTCTTTTGCTGTTTATCAATATAACACCTATCACAATGGCCTTGCTTCTTGGTCTTGGTGTCTGCTTGCTACTACAATACATATAAAAAAAATTAATCATCAAAACCTAAAATAACACACTCCAAAAAACTTCTACCTACACATAGCTTGAACAATGTAAGACGTATCACTGTTCTGTTTGTTCCTGTTTTCTTTTGTCTTCTTAAGAATCAGTATTTCCCATAGCAGTGAAACAGATACTGTATCTGGAAACTCATTCCATTTTGTAAATACTTAAAACTTTTTAGATTATAAAATTTAAAGTGTGAAAACTATTAATAAGACTAATATTTATTCAAGTACAAATAACTATTTGGTATTATGAAATACATATAAATTCCAAGCTTTCTCAAAATTAAAAATACTTGGAAAATGTGATAGCTGAGTTAACTTGTTAAATATTTAGAAGAAAAAATAATGCAACCTAAAAATACAACCCAAAGCATAACATTATATCCCATTATGTTGTTGTTGTTATTATTAAAGCATTACTAAAAGAGCTAACTTGGAATCGTGTTTTCATAGCACACATTAATACTTAGAGATTGTAATGAATTTAATTAGGACCAACAACTACAATAAAACACAAACTATTATTAATTAATCCTAAAAAGTTCTGTAATACAGAACACATGTGCAAAGGAAATAAAACCTATATATTTATTAGATCTAGCTATTGATCATTAATTGTTTCTTGAGTCACTATTAAAATCAAAGGTAGAAAAGAAAAGACTGTAGAGAAAAAGGACTAGAAAAATTTAAATCCTTAAAATCTTTAAGTCATTATGAAGTCAGGAAGTCAAGAGGGGATTGAGAGCAGCATGAAAAAACAGTGAAAAATCCCAACTGTATGTACAAAATAAAAGAATGAACACAACACATGTAAAATGTGTATGTTTTTGCATCCAGGGAGCACTGTTGCAATTATAGCTCTTCTGTCTGATTAGCAAACTGCTCACTAGTAAGAACAGTAAAGGGCAGAAAAGCATGATTTGTGCAATTTATCACACTGACTTTCAAGAAAAACATGATGTCAGAATCCTGATTGTAGGTGGTCTTTGAAGGCAATGTGTCGATTTCATATAACACAGATTCAATTTAAAATATATGTAGAAACAGATAATACATATGCAAAGCACAAACCACAACATATTACTGTTGTACATAGATAGGCAACCAGCACAAATTCCTCAGAATTAAAGGTTAAATTACACCCAGATGAAGCGTTGTCTCGCCAGTCCCCCAATCATATAATCACATGACACAATCAAAGGCAGTTCAAAGCCATCAGGAGACCAGCCTGTGGGATCCACCAAGAAGCTAGATGTTACTGCCACTAGCCCACAAAAAAAGAATCTGTTCCCTTTAAATAATATTCTAATTATAATTGCCTATAGATGGTAAAAATTAAACTGAAGGATGAGGTGTCACATAACCATAGATAGAGCTGGCAGACACTTACAAATATCTGGCTCCTTTGTCAATGAGGGACTGTTTCCTATTGTCCATCATAGGTCATTATTCTATCACTTTATTGATCTTACTAGGTGAAGATTTTCTTAATTCTCAGATCATGTATTCTCTTTCTTAATTTCATCTCATTACCTATGGCCATCTTAAAAATTCTTCTATTTCCTTGGCATTAACATCTTTAAAACCTGTTTGCCTTACTCACATGTGTAGCTTAATGATAGTGCGGATTGTAATGGGTGCTTGTATAAGGAGAGCAGGATTTGGGCAATGATAGGTATTTTTCAGGCAGCTGCAACAGTTTTGGTAGTTTAAACTTAAACTAAGAGCGTTTCTCCATTAATCTCATAAAACTTAATGCTATCCAATGGAGTGAATGGGAATATTTTCTGTGTGATTGCAAAGTTTGCTAAATGCTATGTTTGGGGGAGGGAAAATTTTTTTGTGCTAAAAGTGATATACACTGAATGACCATACAGAGTATGAGCTTATCTAACCTGCTACCTATTCCTGAGGTAAATAGTACCGTAGTCAGAGTGCAAGAGGTAAAGAAAGTACAGAAGGACTCCATTTAGTTGTGACAAGCTGATCCCAAAGGTGTGCAAATGCACTGCTAAGGAAACGCCATAAAACATGTATTGGAGTTCCAACCAATAGTTTTTTTGGTGGCTTTGCATTCAAGTTGGCATAGGGCTTCATTCTTCGTTGCCTGATTGTGTTTCAACACTGTTCACAGAGAAACATTTTTAACTCAACCGCCTTCTTATTCACTTACTTGGTCATGCATTCAATTCACACTCTTTCCATTTCATGTGGCCTCTTAAAACACCTACTGCTCTCATAAGAGGGGATCATTACTGGGGCTCATTATAAAGTCATATTTTTTTAAGAATTAGTCTAAATGTGAATATTTGTGTAATGATACAGTAAATGCCAAGATATATTAAAATGGGATAACAAACGGTAAACTCACAGATTAAGTAATTGATGAGGTAAAGAAGCTAATAATTTACTCCCTTTCCAGGCACTTATTACAACATAGTCTCAATATTATGTATTCATATATAATTTCAACTATGTCTAGAAAAAATTTCAACTGACAAATATGATTTATAAGAGACCTTCATAAAAGCGCTAGAGAGGAGAGCCCTCAATTCCCATGAACTTTAATGACAGCTGAAGGTACTCGCCCCTGTGTCTCTAGCTATTTACTTAGTTCCAACGCGCTCATCACCGTGGTAGCTAAGCACTAACAAACATATATAAAAATACAAGCAGTACCTTTGTGAAGTAGGTAAAGTACACGTTATCGTCACTGGATGGAAAAGTGGAGCAGGAGATGTTATGTGGCTTTCCCACAGGAGAAATTAGTGTCGAGGTAGGTTTTAAACTTGGGGTCAGTAGCTCCTAGACTTGCATTGACACCACCATAATAGGCTCTTGTTAACTTTACCAGTTTTTTTTTACACCTCATGGAAGGGCCATTCTTCATTTATATTTCTGACTATTCATTCACAAATGACTAGAGAAATTGTCATCCATTACATTCCTTCAATATCTGAGCACAAAAGATTCTGATCGGCATAAAATAATATTGCCAGTACCACCTATTTCCCAAGAACTGTGGCCTTGTCTATACTGAAAATACTACTTCGATCCATGATTGATTGAGTGGCCAGTGTAAACCCGCTCAAATCAATTCCAGAAGCGTTCTCCGGTCGACTCAGTAACTCCACCCCTCCAAATGTAGTAACACTGAGTCGACAGAAGAGCCATTTAAGTCGACGCAGCCAAGTGAAGACCCGGAGGTGAGTCATAGTAACTAAGTCGACAGGAGATATGCATTCTGCAGCACGCAGATTGCGTATCTCTCACCAACTTAGCCCCATAGTGTAGACCAGGCCTGTGACATGATACTTAGTAACTTAATGAAAACACAGTACATACACCACAATTACTTTGAAATAATTACAATTCATCTCTCTTTTCATCTTACTTTATCTCTCTGGGTTCTGGGCCTGCAAATACATATGCATCTCTTTTGACATCACTGGACCTACTCACATACATAATTCTGTTCAAGATCAGGTACTTAGTTCCTACACACTGAACAACTTTAGAACAGTATTTGATTTCACATATAATATGTACTCTAATTGCCATATAAAATGGGGCATACAGGGGAAACAGTTAAAGGAAACCTATGAGCCAAATTTTTAATGCTTTGGTTTAAAAAGAAAGCATAGAAACTCAACAATTTATTAAAAAGAATAACATACTATATACAGGCATACAAATGTGCACACGTATATTCATTTTTAAATTTGTTTTACTATTTTTATACCCATAGTAAAACTCCACTCTCAACACAACAGGCGGGATTTCTTTCCCCACCAAACATCCATATACCTCTGTATATAACTAAACCCATATGTATCAAAACACACACACACTTTCACTTAAGGCTGTTGTAGGATGCTTTGAACACGCTTTATTAGGAGACAAGATGTGCAACAAAGCACACTGCAAATCCGCTCATCTTTGAAGCTCAGCAACATTAATTTATAACAGTGTAACTCATAAAATCTCAGTGTATTAATATACAACAGAAAGATTATTAAACACATTTTTATTCGGATTGTGTAGTTTGTTTTTCTGGATACCAAAAAGTTGTTACATTACAAAATAACGACAACAATCTTTCAAGTTACCTGGGTGCTGCTACACTGAGCATTATTGCAGCACCTAACTTTTGAACATCTTTCCACCCAGTGGAATCCATGGCCTGGAGCTGGGAGCCTATGCTTCCTATATAATGCATGGGAAAAGTTAGGCATTTAATAAGAGGACCCATAAAAGCCAGCATGCTGAGCAATGAGTCCTCTAAACTAATCAGTAGGAAGTGCTGAGGAGAAAGATACAGGACACAGGAAGGCACTTATCTCTGCTTGAGATTCTTAGTCCTGAATCCTCACCTAGAATTAAGCATCTACAGCATTTCTTGCAATGAAACTTCAGAGAAGATGGTGGAGGTGCCTCCTTAAATCTTTTTAAATAGGTATTGGACAAGGAGAACTGAAACCTTGGTCTTCCACCTGCTAGCTGAATGTTCTAACCACCAGGTTATATGGTTATATTCATACTCCCCCTCTCTTATTATTAAATAGACAATGGATCAACATGGCACAGTTTCAACAGCAAAGACAGAGAGACTTACCCACAATATCCCATAATCCAGGGTTTAAGGCACTCTCCTGGGATGTGAGAAAGCCACGCGTAAATACCTTCTTCACATCAGGCACAGGGGAGAACTGAATTGTGGCTCATACATCCTGGATGAGCACTCTAATCAACAGATTAAAATTTACAAGCAGGGGGACACCATTGTGACTGCCATCTCTTTTGGGGAGAGAGGGGTTAAGAGCTCTGAAAATAACTATTGGATCAGGCCCTGCAGATGAAAAGGAGGAGTAATGCCTAGTTTGAGGATTCCCACTAGAAGGTTTGGGTGCCTAACTGAGGGGGCTATGCGCATGGCCACCAGCAGAAACTTAACCTACAGAGTTAACTGGCAGCTGAGGAAGAGTTTTGAGGATCTCAGGGATGCCCAAATTATGGAGTTAGGTGCCCAAGTCCTTTTTGGCTCTAGTCTTCAAATGCTGAACAGCTACTCTGCTGAGAAGCTATAAAGGTTGGGCAACAATCTAGTTCAACAGCTAAGACAGACATGTAACACTAGCTTATATGAAGAGGAGTTTGACTTCTCCATATACTAAATTAAAGACATCAAAACTTCAAAATAGTTGTCCACCCTTTCTTTCTTTTCTTTCTCAAAATTATCACATCTACTAGAGCTCACTACAGGGTTTCCCTTAGTCCATATGATACCAGCAGCATATCTGAGAGTTGTGACTCAGAGTTGTGTGTCAGTTTGTTGTGACCACACAAGATGCTTCGAAATTTTTAAATAAAAACTATTAATATAATCAAACTCAAAACATTAAGAATCAGATTTTTAAAGGAAAGTGCCTAATTGTTTATAGTGAATACACATGTTCAGACGTGAAAAGGAAATTACCTGAGTTTCTACACCCTCTTCATTCCCAGTCTATGTTTAATTTAGATATCAAAAATATGGCTGCATGTATCTTGCCCACTGAACTGTATGAAGAAAAAATAAGTTTTCAAATACAGTAGCATTATATTTATGTGCAAATATAATTAAATGAGTCCATATTTAAATATCCTAGGTTACATCAGATTGGTGAACACCATTTCAAGAAAAAAAGTATTCTCTCTCTCATTCATATATTCCAGCCTCCGGTCCTTACTGTGTTTAGCTGAGTTGCTGTAATGAAACAGGGTCATTTGAACAGGCTGCTAGGAACACCCATGAGCCCCAGTTCCTTCTCTGGCTTCCATTCTAATACAGTACTGGGATAGCTGCTAGCTAGAAATTGGAGGAAAACAGTATTTTTCAGTCAAATCTGTCCCTACCCTATCTACCAGGAGCTGCAGGTGTGGATGCAATTGGAGCTGCCTTCTACAAATAATTTAAATAATTAAGCTAGATGAATATAAAGGTCAAATTATCATTATAGCTCATTAGATAATATAGTAATGGGGCCATACAAGTTAATAGATTATAGAGCAATAACCTGAAAAATGTAATTTTATAGAGATATTGTAAGGGGATTCCTCCATCATCCCCACTAGCTGCATTGTGCATAGTTTTGGTTTATTTTGGAGTGTGCCACCATCTGTTGCCCACTCTAGAGGAAACAGCTCTTTTCTATGAAGGCTCTGACTGCATTAGAATTTGCTTAAGTCTTTTTTTTTTAAACAATGTGGTCTTACACCATTCATTTGGCAAATCTGATGCTAAGATATTATTCATTCAAAGAAACAGGGAAAGTATTTACTTTTGTTATCCTATAAATAAAAATGGCTGAACTACTTGTTATACAGAGTCAAAACAAATATTCTGAAGTGAGAACTGTAACACCAGATTCTAGCCTGTTGTGATATGATATATGGCTGAGTTGTAAACCCCTGCCTATGTTTGGTTTCTGTCCAAGTGGAAATTGGTCTCATGCCTTTTCTATGTTGAGGATAATCCAGTGTCCTGGCCAATATTTCCACTCTCAATAAAAAAGGATCTAAGTATATCCAAAGCTGTGTGAGATCTATTGCTCAGCTCAAGCTGGATGTCATATTTGCCTACCCACTGCACTATCAAGAGCCAATATGTTGCTTTGTAATAGATTTTGGGATCACTCAGATTTGAAAAATATTGTATAAAATCAAATATTGTGTATACAAATCTATTAAATGGCTTTTTTGAACATTTGCAGTTTTGTTTTCATAAGACCCCTTAAGTATAAATTGAAAAAATTAAAGTTAAAGGTATGTTCACCATCTCAATTCCTTATAGGCGTAGATTGGTAAAGCTGTTTCCAATAGTTTGTCAGTGTTCATTTTAAATGGATAAAAATAAATGATGATTATTATGAAACAATGAACCACATTTCAAGTAATCCACCCAGTCCATGGAAAGGATTTTAGGTCTGCTGTTTTCTATTTGTATGCAAACAGCTGCATTTCATTTTTCAGCTTCTTTGTTTTCCAAAGCTTTTTCTTTTTTTTTAAAACTTCTTGTCTGATAAAATGCAGTTAAGTGGCCAACACACTAGTAAAATTGGGGGAGGGGGGGGAGCAGTCTGTACTACTGCTACCTGGGTAGCCTGTGTTATAAAAAGACAGATATACACAGACAGACTTGGTACCTTGAAAAAAGTCCCCAGCTTCCTAATTCTGACAGCAGTTCATTACTTCCATGGGGAAAAGTTTGGATTATTACTTTATTTTTAAAGAGAGCAGAGTTTGGAAAGAATGAACACTGGAAAAACTCCAATTACTTTACATGCAGTTCTTAAAAAATTAAAATAATGAAATATATTATGTTTCTTTAAGGGTTTATCCCCCCTTTTGAGAGTTACCTCATAGTTTATTACCTTATAAAGATCTGGCTAGTATTTGTAGGACTGAGAGAAAGGACTGGCTGGAAAACATTTCTGTTTCATGAAAAATTCTGGGATTTTGAAATTGTTTTGTTCTGCACTGGAATGAAAACAAGAGACTTTTTCAAATCTTTCGCAAAAGTAAGATTGAGACGCCCGAGAACAGACCAGTGGTCAGGGTACTTAGGTAAGATATGGATGACTCATGTTCAAGTCCCTGATTTGTCTAATTCAGAACAGCAGTGTAAATCTTCATATCCAATTCACTCACCACCAGACTACAGTCAGTCTCTCCTCTGGAGTTGTTTCATTTTGCATAAATAATAAAACATTCATTGGTCAGAGAAAGTTACAGTTGTAATGACTGGGCTATTAGGTACTCTGGGGTCTTTTTCACACCAGAAATTCCACCTTGACCCTGAGAATCCTTCCTGACAAAGGTTTAGTTAAAACAATTATCTATCCAAAAAAATTCAGTGTTGATGAATCAGCACTTTTGACCCCAAAAAATTCACAAAAAAAATTTCTTAATCAGCTCTCCCAGAGAGTCTAAATCTAGTTTGAGCACCATCTTCAAATGAGTTTGGTGTTCTCAATTCAGTCCTCAGGAGACAAAATTTAATTTCAGAAGACTATGGCATGATCCTGTCAGTGCTCAGCAAACAGAAATATCCATGTGCATGTGTTCTGCAAGTGACGTTCTTGCAGGAAAAAGCCCATGCTTTAGAAAAATTGTCAGTTCTACCCTGGAAAGATACAAGAAATGGATGCTTGGAAGACTTAGACACTTCATATTGCTATAGGGGTGCTGGCAAATCACATATTTGGGAGAGCAGTGTAGGAAGTTCATACTTCAACACCTGCACAGATGAATTGGCCTTCTGCACTTTTTAAAAAAGGATTTCAGTTTCCATTACTGCCAGTGCATGGAGAATATTTTTAAAGACAAGAAAAATTTTAAAAAGTGTAGGTCTTACAGTAAGTTTCCCATCTTCAAAGCATCTGACGAAGTGGGATTTTCTCCCACGAAAGCTCGCGCGATAAATAAATCTGTTAGTCTTTAAAAGTGCCACAGGACTCTGTTGTTATACCCATCTATGTGGGGTCAGTTACAGGGCAAGTGTCTGGGCCTATAATTTAGGCTCAAATGACATGACTGACTCCATGGTACTACCTATACTCTGTTATTTTACCTTTGTTTTTTCCTCTTGAGCATTCCCAAAATGTCACAAAGCACTTCAGGTAATTTAGGATGTTCCCAAAGGTACATTGTAGGATAGGGAAACCAGGAACTTTCACGTTATAAAACTAGCTTCACCAGTGACTTGAGCAATTCAATTAATCATTGTGTCACCCATCCACAATGGTCTAAATTCTGTTCCCCTTTCAAATGTTCCATCCCACAGAGCAAAATGAACTTGCGTGGATATAATTGGGGACAGAATTCAGCTCTAATTTAAGGGACATGAAACCCTGTCTCTACTGAAGTCAACTGGAGTTTTGCCAGTGAATTCATTGGGATTAGATTAATCACTCAATTTTTTTTTACCTATTTCAGAATATTGAAAAGTAGCTAATATTTGTAAAAGGAGATATTTAAACATTATGGGCCAAATTCAGTCTTGGAATTCACACTTATGTTGCTCTCACTGATTTTAATAGGAGACCTGCCCACACATCCATAAGCGAACTAGAATATAGGTTGTCACCAGAGGGCTTCATTTGATCATTTTATTTTATTATCATTTATCATTTTGTCATTTTAATTATATTCTATAATATATAATTACTCACATCCAGTTTTTAAAAAGTAATTTTTAAAAAATATCACGTTAGATATGGTCCAAATTCCATTGGGCATTCTGCTACAAACTAATCAGAAATACAAAATGTATTTTTTAAAAATAGTTTCTGTACTATGTAAAATTGATTTTTCTTTAATATTGAAATTTGGTCCATCTGTTGAGAAAACATAAAATATTCTAAATATATACAAAGAATGGAACTACTTCATTCCACTGGCCATATCCTGTGGTAGATGCATTTTCATCAGTATGTTTGTCTTGCAGACAAAATGAATTTCAGATGGTGGTTTTGAAAAAGGGCAGACCTAAGATGAGGTGATTAGTTTCAAAAACAGATTTTTATTCTTGATAAATTATTACCAAATACAATCATCCGTTGATTGAGGATATAAAGCAGATTGGTCATACTATAACCCACAGGTTAAACGAAAAACGGAAATAATAAGTTTATTTAACATGGTCTTGCATTAAGTTCCCACCAGTGCAAATCTAAGGCAAATAATTAGATTTTCAATTTAAAGATATACATTTGGTAAACCAGACATTTCTTGAGGTCATCTATTTCTCTATTGGCCATTCTACATGCCTTTATATAGAGAGGTCATTTCCACGTAGAAATAATGATTAATACACCTTGTGTGATATACTTATCAACTAGAATTTCCATTGCTGTTTTATTCAATTATAATCTGTCACGTTCTGATTATTTGTGAAGACTATTGATAAATTCACTAGCCTCATAAAGAAACTGTAGTAAAGTAACGCAGACTAAAAGAAATGCCATTGCAACAGCAGTAGGAATGACAAAAGGAAAGAAGAATTTTGATTAATTAAAAGCAAGTATTAACAACCCATTTCTAGTATCACTTACCAAACTGAAGGGATAATGAATATAGCATACATATGAAATTACTTGTACTATTGACAATTGACTTTCTTTCTCTTAAAGATAATTAAGGCTCTTCTGTGCTTAACTTGAAGTTAGAAGTAAGAAGAAAGAAATGGTAAGATTCCTTGGCCTTTACCTGAGAAAAGCTCCCATGGACATAATCAAGAGTTTTGCTCAGGTTAGGAGCCAGAAAGATGCAATTGTTTGCTGTGATCAATATAGCTATTTTCTTTTTTATAGTACGTATATTTTGTCATTTTAATTATATTCTATAATATATAATTACTCACATAAAATTTCAGGGACACACACTCTTTTTACTATTACAAGTTCCAAAGGGGGAGCCGTGTTAGTCTAGTTCAGCAAAACAAACAAGGAGTCTGGTGGCACTCAAAAGACTAAAAAATGTATTTCTTGCATGAGCTTTCATGGGAGAAAATCCCACTTTGTCAGACACTTGAAGATGGGGAATTTACATCTTCAAGTGTCAGACAAAGTGGGATTTTCTCCCATGAAAGCTCATGTAAAAAATAAGTTTGTTAGTCTTTAAAAGTACCACCAGACTACTTTTTTGTTTTACTATTACAGATTCTTCTGTGGAGATCACTGTTTTCTGTATATAAACATTCATAGTTCAGTAACAGATTTTTTCAAAATATTATTTTGCAGACTGTAGGCAGATATAAGGAAAAATCATTATGAAATTTTAAATTACAAGACAGCACCCTGGCAAGTTTTTGGAACAAAACCTAACAAAGGATAAGAAGTTTAATATCCATCCATTCCATTAATACAGTGGTTTTCAAACTATGGATTGGGACCCAGTTCTGGGTCGCAGACCCTCAGGTACTGGGTCGCAGATCCCCCTATTGCCACCACCGAAAGACTGGAATGCATTGCTGAAAGAATTAACTGTTGGATTGTGGGCTTAAATGATTTTTTTCAACTGGGCCCTAGAAAAAAAGTTTAAAAACTACTGCATTAGTAGAGAACAGAGGCTACAGACTGTGAATATTTTATTGTTAATCAAAATTTCTCAGGTTTTTCTTTGTCTTATTTTTTCTCCTAGTTTAGAAATGAGAGGCTAAATCTATAAGAAACTGTTTACCCCTGTTTTTGATAATCTTTGGGATTTTCCATTATCAGAAAACACCACACTTCCTAAGCTTGCATTGTTATTACTAGAATCTTTCTTCCGCAAAATTCTGCCTAACACACCTTGGATATGTCTACACTAGGAAAAGTTAGGTCAACTTTGTTAAGTCGACTTAATAAGGTCGACTTAAAGTCAACCTCATTAAGTTGACTTAACAAAGTGGTTACCCTTAACCGGAACTTAGTAATTCGACCTAACTTCCCTTAGGTCGACCTAAGAAAGTGGACTTATGCATCCACACAGGCCTTAAGTCGACCTAAGGAAGGGTTAGGTAGACCTACTCAGGGTTAAGTTCAAATACCCTGCGGTTCTTATTAAGTCAACCTAAGCTTTCATTATGTCGACTTAAGGATTTTCTTAAGTCAACCTAATGAAAGCTAGTGTGAACAGGGCTTAAGTTAGGTCGACTTAAGCCTCCTTAAATTGAGCTAATTTACCAGTGTAGACAAAGCCCTTTAGACTATTAGAAGGTATGAGAGCTCTTCTGTGTTCTAGATTAGCAGTTCTCAATTTCTGTGTCACCACACAGTGGTATGTTGCAGGGAGCCTGGGCAGGGGCTGGATTTGCCCTGGGTGAGGGAGGAGAGGGGAGGCTGGTGTGTCCTGTAGGGTCATGCATGTCACCAAACATCTTGCAACCTATAAAAGGTTGAAAACCACTGTTCTAGAGTGGTTCCAAAAGGGTAGCCTGTTAGTCTAGTTCAGCAAAACAAACAAGGAGTCTTGTGGCACTATTAATGAATTTATTTATTTTATTCTAAAGTGGTTAGGTCTCTTTAATTTCGGAGACGCAAAGGTAATGCATCACCTGGTATTTTCATTTTTCTTATGCCCAAGTTGAGGTTTAAAATTTTTGGTGAATAATCCTGTGCGTTAGAACATTCCCTTACATGTAGATAAAATACTAGGTTTATTCCAGACCCTCCAGCTATCACCCAAATGTATATTTGTAGTTTTCCATTAAATTGAAGGGTGCTAGGTCCACTGAAATAATCAATTATAACGATATTCTCTCTCTCTCTCTCTCTCTAATCAAAAAAACTCAAAGAACTGTAAGTCTTCTAATATTTTGGCAGATATCACTTTACTTAAGCTACATTGATGACAATTTCATCATCTGGACCCATGCGAAGAATGCCCTTGAAGACTTCCACAGAAATTTCATCAATTTCCACTCCACAATCAAACTTAGCCTGGCACACTCCACAAAGGAGATCCACTTTCTGGACACTACAGTGCGAATTAGAGATGGACACATAAACACCACCCTATACCAAAAACCTACTGATCGATATAATTACCTATATCCCTCGAACTTTCATCCAAGACATACCCCATGATCCATTGTCTACAGTCAAGCCCTAAGATATAACTGCATTTGCTTCGATCCTTCAGTCAGAGACAGACACCTTCAGGATCTCTATCAAGCATTCTTAAAACTACAATACCCACTCGTGGAAGTGAAGAAACAGATTGACAGAGCCAGATGGGTACCCAGAAGTCAACTGCTATAGGAGAAGCCCAAGAAAGAAAACACCAGAATGGAACTGGTCATCACCTACAACCCCCAGTCAGACCTCGGCAGCACATCATCAAGGATCTTCAACCTATTCTACACAATGATCCCTCACCCTCTCAAGTCTTGTGAGACAGACCTCTCCTCATACACAGACAGCCCCGCAACCTTAAACAGATATTCACCAGCAACTATAGACCAAACAACAAAAACATTAAAGCAGGAACATATCTCTGCAACAGACCATGTCAACTTTGCCCTCATATCTACACAAAAGACACCATCACAGGACCTAATCAAGCCAGTTACTCCATCAAGGGCTCATTCACCTGCTCATCTACCAATGTGATTTACCCCTGCCTTATATATTGGGCAAACAGGACAGTCTCTATGCAGAAGAATAAACGGACACAAATCTGACATCAGAAATCACAACATTCAAAAACCAATTGAGGAACATTTCAATCTCCCTGCTTATTCCATTGATGACCTGCTAACAGCTGTGCTCAAAAAAAATGAATAACAAATCACAGCTTCAAAGAGAAACTACAGAATTGGAATTTATATGTAAATTTGACTCTGTTGCCTCTGGGTTAAACAGGGACTACAGATTTTTTTCTCATTCCAATATTACCTTCCTCTATATGCTGTTCCCCAGTGTTTGAATCCCAACATCTATTCTGATTTGCTTTTACAGCCTGACCTGATCCTGTGTCATACATTTCCCTGCATTTAATTTCCCCCCACTTTGCAAGTTCCCCATCTTCAAAGCGTCTAATGAAGTGGGATTTTCTCCCACAAAAGCTCATGCGATAAATTTGTTAGTCTTTAAAAGTGCCACAGGACTCCACTTTTATTGATGTTACTTCACAGTCGATGATATTATTAGCTTGTCCCATTTCATTTAATTAATATACTTTTTAAAATAGAGATATGTAATTTGAATTGCAGAATTTTTCCAGATGGGAGGCAATATGGACTCTTCCAAACTTTATCAAGGTTTTTGTCTAGAAGAATAAAAGTATTTCTTGCAATGACTTTTTAGATATCTTGGTTTATTCCAAGTGCTATTACTTGGGATTTGGTATAATTGATTCTAAAGCCTGAGATTTTTCTGAATGCCATCATTTGTTTCATAAGACATGAGGCTCTTAGGTAAGGGGATCTGCAATCATCATTAGAACATCATGCATGTATCATTCAGTTTTCCCCCAAAACCATCTGCATTGATTCCCAAGGTAGTGCTATTTTTTTTCTGATCTTTTTGCTCAAGAAGTTTCATGGTTATAGAAAAAATAAGAGGGAAAGATGGGAGCATTCCTGCCAAATGTTTAACTGAACGGCAACTGGTTTACATTTGTTAAGAAAGTATATACAATTAAATTTAGGCCAGACAGGAAGAACACAACAAGCAGCATCAAGAAGCAAACCCTAAAAACAGAAGAATGAAATGAACAAGTGATTTATGGGAACAGAACTGTTGCATGTATGGACATCTTCAAGAGCAGCTGCAATAGGGTCTCATATGGTAGACCTGCTATTTGTATAACAAGGATGTACAACATTGGAAGTGGACATCTATTGCTCTGTAAAGTATGTTAAATATACTACTTAAGAAGCCAGTAAATAGTTCACTCAGGACTTCGTTGATTTTGTATTACAGAATTTTAAACTGATATTAAAATAAAATTCTAAAATGTAGTTCAATAGAATCCCAATTTACAGTGCTATTGTGTATAATCACCAGATATGTCATTTCAACTTGGTTTCATCCATTTCATTACTCTTGATTCAATGCCTGCACCGTATAAGATCAAATCATTCACCAGATGTAAATATTTTCTATTATTTTTAAGCACAGTCACAGTATGGATTTCCACAAGGAAGTACTGCTACCTTTGGCAGAGGAACTAAATGATTTCTTTGTTTCAGTCTTCACCGAGAAGGTTGGTGGTGACTGGATGCCTGACATAGGCCAGGGATAGTAAAAATGGGATAGGATCAGAACCTAAAATAGGGAAAGAACAAGTTAAAAATTACTTAGACAAGTTAGATGTCTTCAAGTCACCAGGGCCTGATGAGATGCGCCCTAGAACACTCGAGCTGACTAAGGGAGATATCTGAGTCACTGGCTATTGTCTTTAAACAATAAAGGAAGACTGCAGAGGTCCTAGAGGACTGGAAAAGAGCAAATATGGTGCCCATCTATTAAAAGGGAAATAAGGACAATCCAGGGAATTATAGACCAGTCAGTTTAACCTTTGTTGCAAGAAATATAATGGAGCAAATAATTAAGGAATCAACTAGCAAGCATCTAGAAGAGAATAACGTGTTAAATGATAGTCACCATGGATTTGTCAAGAACAAATCATGTCAAACCAACCTGATAGCTTTCTATGACAGCAGTGCTGTCCTGTGGGGGGAGCGGGTTCAGGGCCAACTGGCCTAGGCGGGGCCCTGTCCCCCTCATGCTGGAGGGGAGTCGGGCCGCTCCACCCCCCCCCCAGGGAGCCAGCCCGGGCGGGGAGGCTGAGGCCGCTGGCTCCTGCCCTGGCTCCGGCAAGGGGGTCCGCCGGTGGGGGGAGCCGGCCGCAGGCAGGACCCCAGGCTGCTGTGGCCAGTGCCCCAGCCGGAGACCCGAGGCCACCGCCGGGAGCCAGTTCTGGCCAAGGGTAGCCCTCCGGTGAGGGCTGGCCCTGGCCGCATGGGGCAGGCCGGCCCAGAGGTGGGTCCCAGCCATCTGCCCCGCCCCTGGGCCTGCCTGCTCTGCCCCGGGGACGGAGAGGGCTAGCCCAGGGGCCGGGCTTAGTGCTCCCTGCCTGCCCCACTGCCTTTGGCTCCCTAGAGCCCTAGACTTTAGTAAAGTTTTTCATACAGTCTTGCATCACCTCATTAACTAGGGAAGTACAACCTGGATGGAGCTACTATAAGATGGATGCAAAGTGGTTGGATAACTGCTCCTAGAGAGTAGTTATCAAAGGTTCACAGTCATGCTGGAAGGGCATAATGAGTAGAGTACCACAGGGATCAGTTCTGGGTCCGGTTCCATTCAATATTTTCATAAATGATTTAGATTATGGCAGAAAGTATACTTAAAAAGTTTGCCAAGGACACCAAGCTGGGCCGGGTTGCAAGTGCTTTAGAGGATAGGATCACAATTCAAAATGATATGGACAAACTGGTGAAATGGTCTGAGGTAAATATAATGAAATTCAATAAAGACAAGTGCCAAGTACCTCACTTAGGAAAGAACAATCCTTTGCACACATACAAAATGGGCAATGACTGTCTAGGAAGGAGTGCTGCAGAAAGGGATCTGAGTGTCATAGTGGACCACAAGCTAAATATGAGTCAACAGTGTAACACTGTTGAAACCCCCATCCCCCCCCACCATTCTGGGATGTATGAACAGGAGTATTGTAAGACATGAGAAGTAATTCTTCTGCTCTACTCCACGCTGATTAGGCCTCATCTGGAGTAGTGTGTGTAGTTCTGGGCATCGTATTTCAGGAAAGATGTGGACAAATTGGAAAAAGTCCAGAGAAGAGCAACAAGAATGATTAAAGGTCTGGAACACTTGACTTATGAAGGAAGATAGAAAGAACTGTATTTGTTTAGTATGGAAAAGAGAAGACTGAGAGGGGACATGATAACAGTTTTCAAGTACCTAAAAGGTTGTTAGGAGAAAAGAAAAATTGTTCTCCTTAACTGCCAATGATAGAACAAGCAGCAATGGTCTTAAATTACAGAAAGGAGGTTTAGGTTGAAGATTAGGAAAAAATTCCTAATGGTCAGGGTGATTAACCACTGGAATATGTTGACTAGGGAAGTTGTGGAATCTCCATCATTGGAAGTTTTAAAGAGCAGGTTAGACAAGCACCTGTCAGGGATGGTTTAAGAGGGTAGCTAGTCCTGCCATGAGTGCAGGGGACTGGACTCGATGACCTTTCATGGTCCCTTCCAGTTTCTATGATTGCTCTGACCCACTGTGGTCATTTTTGTGTTCTTACAGGAATAACTCACCACTGAATTTAAGTTGATAGGTCAAAAATTTTCCCCTTGAAAGTCATCAGTATGGAAAAGGAGCAGTGGATGCTCACACCCTATTTCTCAAAGTATATGGAACTGAATTGACTTGCTAAAATGTATCAGTTTTATAGCATCTGATAAAACTGTGCTTAAATGAAAAAGGCAGGTACTGTGCGGCAGGTGCTTTTTGTGCATAATAAGTCCATGTTATAGGAGGCTGGAGAGTTTCAATTCTAGTGATAAAATCTACACTATTAGTATACATGGAATAACCCCATTCCTAGTACCTTTTTTTTTTTTTTTTTTTAAAGGAAACTAAAACAACCAAGAAAACAAGATTAAAAATTTGCTCCAAAGAGAATTTGAAGGGATTAGTCTGCACTATTAAAAAAAATACTAATAATTTATTAACAAAAAACAAAGTAATAAGTTCTGCTGGTACACCAATAATAGGAGAATCACCAAGCTCCAGTGGAAATTTCTTCAATGTGTGTAGTATTTCAGTCATTTGAGATTGAATAGCAAGAACCACTTCATCAATCTGGCATATGACAATGATCTTGCAGACCGAGAGTATTTTAGCTGTATCTGCTTTTTTCTTTTGTGCATGTGTGTTATGACATAACTTCAGCAGCTTCAGTAAGGGATAATCAGATTAGTTCCTCAACTATTGTGAGGTTAAACTTATTCCAACAATTCTTAATGTGATAGCGAAGTTTGAGCACCTTTCCCAGACCCAAGGAAGAGCTCTGTGTAGCTCTAAAGTTTACCTTCCTCACCAACAGAATTTGATCCAGTAAAAGATATTACCTCACCCACCTTGTCTCTCTAATATCCTGTGATAGACACGTCTGCAACAACTCTGCAGACAACAAACTTTAAGACTTTTTTCCTGAAACAGAGTTAACCTTTTAAAAAGTACTTTTCTGGTTTTTTGAGGGCAGTGAGCATCCTGTTAAAAACATTCTATGAGTTTCCTTGCATACTTCATATGATGTTTTTAATAGGCTTTTGAGAAGCTTGTTTGGTTTCATGCTTTCATTAGCTAGTATAAATGGTACATAATACGCATAATGGAGTTAGGAAATCAAGTATGCCCATAAAGCCAAAAGGGATGATGAAAACTAATCCCTCTGGGTGAAAATCTGGCCCCACTGAAGACAATGGCAAAATTCTCATTGACTTCAATGGCACCAGAACTTCACCATCTGTCTTATTTTCTTCCCCAAACTTATCTGGCTTATCTCTACCTTTTGAGGCATGGCAATGGTGCTTTATCCACAAATTGCAACATGCTGTACTCTTTTATACAACAGATATGCTAGGTGCAGTGTCCTGGCAATTATTCAAATGATGACACAATCTGGAAAGGTAAATGATTCTTTTCCAGACAAACTCCACTGGTTGAAACATTATGATGTAGAAATAAGTTGGTAATTTTGATTTCTCTATCTGGCATTTTCATATCTGATAAAAGTAAGTCTCAAAAGTTCAGGCTGTATTACAGGGCCTATAGTTACATTTGGGTGATCTGTGGATAGTTCTTACAGACCTCACTAGGGTATTTTGACATTAATTAATGCTTGGAAATAAATTTGAAGTTGTGAAGTGATATGGAAGTGCTACAGTATCGATATTCAGTGCTTCACAGCTGCACAGCAAAACAGTCAAGAGACTGAGCACAAGTTAAAAAGCTCCTTCTCCTGGTGAGGTGCTGACCTCATCCAGAATGCTGGAACACAAATAAGGAAGTGAACTGAGTATGGCTTTATTGGGTGCACTCCATAAAGAACACATGCAATCCACATTTACCAAATGGGAAAGTGAAAATCAGAAAGCAGGGGAAATGCTCTTTTCAAGTTTTTAAGAGTATTATAAACAATGTAGTGTAAAACCAAATTAGAAAACTATTTTAAGAGATGTACTTGACAGTTTCCCTTTACTATGTCTGCGTTCTTAGTGTACACATTTAGAATATTATAACAGAAAGCAGATTAAAACAACAGAAGCTCCATTATATTAATAATCCCCAATTTATCAGAAGTCAACTTGATTTTGCAGGCTGAAACACTAACTTCAGAAACAAAGAAAGCAATGCCAGAATGTATTGTACTTCCAAACCTGAGATCTAGAATTCTTTTTACTGCTTACAATGTCCAGTTTTTTCAGTATTAGAACTAGGATGTTTACTGAAATTCTATGTTACATGGGGGTAGAGGAGCAGGGGTTGTCACCAGAAAAAGAAGAAGCCCTATGGAATGTTCTGCTTTTCAGTGACAGCATGTGTCTTGTAGTTGCCCCTTGTGAACCTCAGTTCTGGAGCTCCCGCTAGAGTTGCCACCCATCATGCTGTGCAGGGTTTGCATTTCACTTGTAACTGAGACTTCATATCAAGGGGCCTCCTGAATGCCTCGTGCCCCCTCTGATTGCAGGGTTTCTTGATCCCTCATGCTGCCAGTTGCTTTGGTGAAAGGGGACCTACATGACCCTCCAAAGTATTTGACAAAGCCCACATCCTGCTACGATACCATACACTAATGGCTGACTCATTAGCATTTTGTCATCATATTTACATCCTTTTACTTTACACCAGTGTGTAAACAAATGATATTTTACATAGAAACAACCTATCTAAATACATATGAAACAAGCTGAACTTGATACAGGTAACTTTAATCTTATTAAATATGTAGCATATGTTTGGCCCACACAAGGTTGTGCTTAGGTTTATGTGGTCCTACTATGCATTAACACTGGGCTCCACTGCATTATGCGATCAGTACAGCAACGAGGACCTAGAGATTCTGGTTATCATTACGTATTACCTTGGAATCCGAAACAGTCGGCCATCATGGTCATGCAACTCAAAGTAAGAACAACAGAATGTTTTACTTCTTTGTATTCTCCTCCCAATAATACTTCATTCAAATAAAGATAGTTCACTAGGGGAGTGGTCATTTTGATTTTGTTATAAATTATCAAAAAGCAAAAGAAGCCATGTTTGGCTACAGATCTTGTGTAGGTTAGGATCTGGGTTACAGGCTGAAGAAGGGTCATTGTAAAGGGTCAGATTTGACAGCACTTAATTCTTTTGAAATTTCAGTTGAAGATGATGGAAAGCTCATGATATCTATTGGTCTTTTATGGTGATCTTGTAAGATTTTGGGCTACATACACACTCATATCAGAATGTAGACCCATTGTGATTTTTGGGTAGAAAACCACTAGAATAAGTTCAAATCTGAGGGGCTAAATTTGAACATTGTCATGATCCAAGGACCTCTTAATGTCAACTGGCAGAGGACATAAAGGGTGCATGAGGGTTACAAGAATCCCCTGGATCTGGAACTTCTATTCTGGTTCACGGAAGAGTATAATATGAACTCTGTAATAAAAGCCTGTATCACACTGGTCATCAATGCAGATGTATAAGATGTTATGCATATACACCAAAATTATGTTCTTAGGGTTTGTGCCTAGGGTCTGGTGACCAGCAAAGGTCAAAACCAGATTATCTTTCAGACAAGAAATATGTATCTGTCTTTTTACATGTTAATTAAGTATTGTATGGTTGACAATGAGTCTCCACTCACAAGTCTGCATCAAATGCTAATGAAGGATTGTGAAATCTTCAAAGACAGGAAATTAACAGGAAGAGGTAAACAGCAGGAGTTATTCTGCTTAGGGGTAACACAATGAACTTTTGGAACTATATCAAGTGTACAAAGGAAACCCTAAATATACCTTCAGTCTGTGAGCAAAGGTTGTCAGCAGGCTTGATCTTATGAGAGAAAGTCTCAAACAAGCTTATTGCAAATGCTGGGGAAAGACTCTGGGGTAAGCTTTCTTGTAGGAGATCGGGAAATATCTTCTTACTTTAGTCTCTATAGATGTATGGATTCCAAGGTCAGAAGGGACCAATATGATCATCTAGTCCGACCTCCTGCACAATGCAGGCCACAGGACCTCACTCACCCGCTCCCATAATAAACTTCTTACCTATGACTGAGTTATTAAAGTTCCCAAATCATGATTTAAAGACTTTAAGAAACAGAGATTCCACAAGCAAGTGAGCTGTGCCCCATGCTACAGAGGAAGACAAAGAACTCTCAGCGCCCTCTAGAAAGTATGTTATGATTTTGTTTAATAAAGGGCTTTTATTCTGCTGGTACACACCGTGTACCAGCACCTATTTTTCCCTGGCCAGCCCCTCTGCCCAGCTGGAGCTGGGGTCAGCAGGGCAGGAAAAGGAGCGGGTTTCCTTTCCCCTGCTGACCCTGGCCCCCAGCTGGGCAGCATGGCCGACGGGTTCCAGGAGTGCCGGCCCCAGCCCATGGTCACCTGGGAGCTGCGGCCAGGCTGGAGCTTTTTCAAATCTCCCGCCTTGAACATGCTCAGATGCGTGGCTCAGGGTGGGAGCAGCCTGCCAGGGAGCGACTCTGGCCGCCCCTGCAACTCTGGCCAGGGGAGAGGGGGCCAGGAGGGTCAGGTAACAGTGGGGGGTGGGGGCCAAGAGGAGCA